>SJYA01002878.1:60044-258795 GCA_006410615.1 Neotragus moschatus
GGGGGGGGGGGGCGGGGAGGAGGTTTGGAGGTGGAGGTCAGATATTGTATTCCAAGCTGTAAGCAGTTAAACTTGAATTGCCAGTGGATCTCTTCTTGCTTGGAGCCCTGTGGTGGGGAGTTCACGGGAGAGGCTGAGGGTAGAGTTTGGGAGCTGTCAGCCTGGGTTTGCCCCGGAACGGGGGTGAGCATGTTTGTCCACCCCGAACTCTCCTTAGGTGGATCACAGGTTGAGCCCTGGCATTTCCTCTGGGAGATCCCCATCTGTCCTGCCTGCAGTTAGAGGGGGCAGCTGGTGAGCTCAGTGTTTCTGGCCTCATCTGGCCCCACCTGCAGTGGCACCCCCAGCTTCCACAGGGTGGGGGGTGACCTGCATTGACAATTGTAATACTTTGGCCAACATTTGAAGACTCAGCCAAAACAGAACTTGTGAGCTAGCTATTGACAGAAGCAGCAGCAACCCTATTGGCACATGTGGGCCAAGGGCCCAGGAGCAGTCTATAGAGAGCTCTCTCACACAGAGAAGGGTTTGTGTTTTCTGTCTGTTCAGGCCTTCAACTAACTGGATGAGGCCCACCCATGTTCCAAAGGGCAAGCTGTTTTACTGATTTATATGCTCATCTCATCCAAAAACACCCTTATAGAAACACCCAGAATAACATTTGACACAGTATCTGGGTATCCAGCTGACACATAAGATTAACCATCTCATCACACTCATAAGTCTGGAACCTGAAATGTGACGGTACTGCCAGGCCCAAACCCCGCTTACTCAGGCTTCTCTGAGTGTACTCTATGGTTCTGGAGCTCACATGAGTTGCTCCTTAGGGATGGGTGATAACCGTATGGTCAACTTGGAGACAGTAGCACAGAACCAAGATGGTGTACAGACAAGAAAGAGATGTCTGGAGGTGTCTCTGAACGATAGCCCCAGATGCTGGAGCTGATGGGGTTTGAAATTCAGGCTTCAGTGACTTAAGGCCCATATTTTATCTATTAAACATTAACAGAATGCTATTTGGAGGGAGAGACCCAGGCCAGGAGGTCTGTGAAGTGCAGGCTTAGTTAGTCAGTAGCTGAAAAACATCAATTAAAAAACAGCACACACTAACTTATTGCTGGCAGAATGAGAATGTTTAAAATCCTTTAGACAGGGAGGAAACAGATGTGGTCAAGGGTTTTGGTGGGTAACTCATCTGGAATACCACAGATTATCCCCCGAGGATGGGACTGTCACTAAAGGGCAAGACTGGTCGAGCCCGATAAGGATTTATGTTCTAAGACACTGTCCCCACCTCTCCTCTCCGTGTAGAAAATGTCTGAAATTGAACTTTGTTAACCTCGTATTAAGGTTTGTACATTGTGTGTGCAGTAGATTTGGGGGTTTTGCCATAAGTTGTTAAGTTTCATGAAGCCTCAGCCCCTTGCATGGATGGACCTTCAGAGGAGGGAGACAGAGGACACCTGGGGCTAGTGGTGGCCAGCTTGTCTGAAGGGCAGTGTAGTTTAGGGCAGTGATTCAGAAATCAGGTCTGAATATCTGGGAGTGTAACTGGATGAGAGGACACGTCCAGGGCCCAGGGGAGCAGCAGCCGGTGAAGAGGGCTGGCCAGAGCAGCACCACGGGTGGCGGAGGATGCAGGTGTGGCATGGCCTGCCCTGTGCTGAAGGACAGGGGCCCACAATGAAACGATCACAGGATGGCAATAGTAAACACTAGTAGAAACGGAAAAGCAGTCCTTACAGAAGGACAGGCTTGGCATCCTCCTCGACTCACAGTCCTTTCCGTGATTTGTGGCCCAGGGCCCGACTCCACCACCGCCCCCCCATCAAAAAAGAAAAAGCCCAGGTGACCACAGGACCCCCATGGGAGAGGGCTGGAGGATGAGTGATGACTCAGTGGAGCAGAAGGAGCAGGGAAGTTGAGGACGCAGAGGTGGGAAGGTGGCCTGGCTTCTGCAGAGAGGAGGTCAGAGGTAGGGGTCCTTCCTCACCCCCATCCAGTTAGAGTCTGGGGGCAGGCTCTGCTTCCTGAAGCCTCCCAGGGCCTCATCTCCATCGCTCTGACCCAGGAGACAGAAGCCGACCCCGTAGCATGCCTGTATCACAGCAAGGAGGGAGTGTAACGGGAAGGAGGCAGCACTCAGCAAATGGTGGCCCTTCGAGGATGTGACTCAGAGGCCACCATCGATGCCCCTCANGCTTCGTCCTCTCAACCGAACACACAGGCGGGCAAGCCCCGAGGCCTGAGGGCACAGGACATGAAATCTGGATGTGAGGGGGTCTGTAGCCAAGTAGGGACGGTGCTACAGCCCCACAGGGAATCAGCCAATTGGCGGCCACACAGCAGCGTTCCCTCATGTGGGGGTGTATGGGGGGATTATTCTTGGGGACCCCTTTCCAAAGACGTTGTTTAATTGTCACTTCCTCTTCGGGAGTAATGTTTCCATCTTTGTCATCACAGCAGCAGGAAAAAGGCTTTTAAGGCAGATTTATTTGATGAGGCGTTTTTTTTCCCTCCCCGTTTGGAGTCACTTTGTTTTTGTTTGTGATTGAGTGATGCTGATTTTGTAACCACCCCCAGACCCTTCCGAGTTCCTCCATGCTATGCATCCCTGGAACGAGAGGACTGGGAGGTTGCTCCCCTGGCATCAGGCCTTTCTGGGGCCTGAGAGGTAAGAGTCAAGGTGTGACTGGTCAGCCTGACCTCCCTTTTCCAGGTCAGAAACCTCTGCAGAGTCAGCCACACAGGGAAGACACGGAGTGTGAGCAGGAGTAGAAGGCGGGTGCAACATTTGTTTCAGGGAGCACCCTGACTGTGTGGTGGGAGCCACACTGTGACATTTCTAATGGGGAGTGGATATTCTCTCCATGCAGACCTGTCTAAGGCCTTGGTTCTAACAGAAATCGGACCCAGAAGAGACCCCGCGACCCTGAAGCTGTTCCTGAGCAACATGGAAAGGCTGCTCCACGCGGGTGCCCATGGGTACGCATCCCCTCCCAGGACCTCCAGGCAGGCACAGCAGCCAGCTACCCGCTGGGTGGGAGCAGGGGACACACATGCCAGCCAGTCCACAGCCCGGAGCTCCGAAGCCCCGGGTCGGGGCAGGGTCCCGAGCTCAGCGCCTTCCATGACGTCAGTGATGCCCTACCACTTCAGTCTCCCCTGGGTCTGCCCTGTGACAGCAGCCACTCCATGTGGTCTAAATCGAAGGTCATCAAGGGTCCGGAGAGTGAAGGCTGAGTTCTTCTGTTGCAGCCCCAGCCACACTTCAGGCTCCGCAACTGAGGGCTGGTCTGTCAGCACAGGTGGTTCTATTGCACAGCACCACTCTGGGCTCAGAGCTCAGAGTACAGCTTGTGGGAAGAGGCCCTGGGCTCCTGTTCAGCTTCTGAGTCAGGGGACCTTCACGGGGCAGCGTTGGAGCAGGGCCATTCAGTGTGCTCACCCCCTCCGTCTCTGGCAGGGTTCGTGTCATCGGCAGCTCCACCCTGGCACTCTGCCACCTGGCTGCAGGCACTGCCGATGCCTACTACCAGTTTGGCCTGCACTGCTGGGACCTGGCCGCAGCCACAGTCATCATCAGGGAAGCCGGGGGTGTTGTGATGGACACATCAGGTGAGCTTGTCTGTTAGGTTGCTCTCCGTCCCCAGGGGTGTGTCCCCTGGACAGACCTGCAAGCTCAGACAGACATCTCCCACCTCTCTTGACAGATGGGTCGGGAGGACAGTGGGCCAGGCCAGAGGGCTTCTCCCGCTTCCTGGTGTGAAAATGAACCCAGGGTCAGGACTCAGGGGTGGGGTTGGGGGAGGGTGGGCAGTGTTTTCTAAGCTCTGACGTCCACCAAGACTGCAGAGCTGGCCATGTGCACCCCAGTCTAATGACGAGGTTTTAGGTGGTAATCCAAGAGGTGACCTATGCCTCTGCCTGGAGGTCACCACCCTAGTGATTGGCCCCACAGGGGCAAGTCCCGCCCCAGGGACGCCCATGCAGCCTCCTCTTACGTCAGGGTTCTTGTGGAGCCCGTTCTCCCTTACCTTTGCTCCAGAGCCTGTTGTGGACATGCCAGGCTCCCAAATAACCTCTGGGGCCTGCTCTGGCCTTTCCTTGTTGCTCCTTCTCCTCGGGGCCTGGTGGAACTGCAGGGGGGTGAGGTATGACGTGAAGACATTTTGGCTTTGGGCATCAAGGATAGGCAGGCCCATCTCAGCTGAAGACATGTCTGTCCTGGATGTGAGTACACGAGCATGCATACACACAGACATACGTGTGCACCAAGGTCTCCTGGGTGTGACCACATGAGCAGGAACACACACAAACACGTGTGTGCACCAAGGTCTCTCGGATATGACCATGTAAGCGCACACACACACACACTAATGTGTGTGCACCAAGGTCTCCCAGATATGACTGTGAGCATACACAAACACACATGTACACCAAGGTCTCCCAGATGTGACCACAAACACACGCACATACAAATATGTGTGTGTCCCAAGGTCTCTTGGATGTGACCACATGACCACATGCACTTGCAAATACCCACGTGCATCAGGGCTCCTGGATTTGAACACACACAAACACACACCTTGGTGTGTGCACCAAGGTCGCCAACGAGTCCATTAGGCCTGTTCACACCTCCAGGAGGCTCAGATTCTTCATCCTGCCCCAGATATCCGGTGCCTAAAGCATCCATTTCAGGGGCCTGTCAGAAAGGATACCCCCAGCTTCCCCAGGCCTGCGGGGTCCCCGGAGCCCCAAGCACACGGAGGTTGAGAACTGCTTCCTGTCTTGAGCCTCGGGCACTGCACCTGAAGCTGGTATCCCCTAGCACAGCCTCAGGACACACTGAGCTTGCAGGCTGAATGGACTGGATCAGGCAGAGCAGAGCTGGGGCTCACACCTCACCTGACACCCTGTCTCTCTGTCCACAGGCGGGCCACTGGACCTCATGTCATGCAGGGTGGTTGCTGCAGGCACGCGGGAGATGGCGGTGCTCATTGCCCAGGCCCTGCAGACAATTAACTACGGGCGGGACGATGAGCGGTGAGGGGAGCAGACACAGGGCCTCCCTGGATGGGGGCCTACCGGGAGCCTGGAGCTGGCAAGACCCTAAACAACAGGAATTCCTGATCCCCAGAGGAGCCATCAGGCCAAGCCTATGTCTGGGCGCCTTTGCTGTCTGGTGTCTTCTCTCTATGACCTTACGTCAGGTTAGTCCAGCCGTCCACCAGGCCCAGAACCCAGATCTCACAGGACATATGTGCTGATACTGCAATCACGATTTTGTTTCCAGAATGCAAATCTCAGGTGATAAGGCTTTAGAACTGCTGATAAAGCAGGCTTGTTCTCAGCACCCTTCCCCGGCCCCCCATGACACTTCAGAATACAATAAACCAAGTGACGCCACTCTGCTTATGTTTCCCTCTACAACTGTGTCTCCTGTTTCCCCTAATGACCCCAAAATCCACAGGCCCTTTAGGGAAGTTGTTGGCACATTACAGCCTAGAGTCCACACATGGTTTGGTGTCTGCCTGCTACTGGTGAGGACAACTTCAGTCATTATCGTGTCTGTATTTAAAATCCAGGGCATGGGTCAGACTAAAGAAAACCTAACCAAAATCAAACCTCTAAAATCCTATTGGTTTGTGATCAGTTTAATGAAGAAAAGTATTTTCTTGGCCTTATTTTTTTCCTCTTTAGGAGAGGAATTCTATATGAGAACAATTCTAATGAGGATGTTCTCTGGATGAACTTAAACATTCACTCAGGTTCAAGAATCAAGAAAGTCAGTCTTAGAACAGAGGACGTTCCGGTCATGCTTAACTTTCTCCCTCATGTCCTAATTTGCCATCAACAATACTTACAGAGCGTTTAGAGCCGCCTAACAGCTGCCGTCTCTGGCTCCTGAACTCCGGGGCTCAGCCCGTATGATGACACAGGCCTTGTCACCAAACCACACCCAGAGAGCTCTGCAGACGCCGCGGAGCCTCACAACCCTGCATGCTGACTCCCCCTCACCATCCACTGCCCTCCACTCACAGGGCAGGTGCCCAGTCAGACCCCTGGAGGATGGAGCCCAGGGGGTTTCCCGGGAAATCCCCTCCCAAGTCAATCCCCAGAGGGCTTATCTCCACCTGCCCTTGGGTGGTGGATTGATAAGTTTGTATCTGTAGGAAGGAGTTTCCTTATCTGAATGGGGTGCCAGGTGAACCCCCAAAAGGTGCAATGGTCAAGGGCCTAGACACGTGAGGACTGGGGTCTCCTTTGGGGCCAAGGAATCTCCCACTCCTGTGCACAAAGACCCACCTTTGACATCCACAGGCTTTGTGGGGGAGTGGGGACCTCAGCAGCTGGAGGAGGGGCCATTTACTGCCATTGGAGCTGGGGGCTGGTCCCCCACCCCATCCCTGGGGTGGAGACCACATGCAGAGCCCAGATGGGGCCAGGATAGATGTGTGGGGAAAGAGGTTTGGACCCTCACTCCTGACCATCCAGGGTCGCATCCCTGGGCCTTTGCCATCTCTTGACTTGGAGAAAAGCCTGAGTTTCTACTCACCTGGCTCACTGCCACAGCTTGATGCTGGCGTGGGTGCCCTGTTTCTGCTCTGGCTNGCCCAGATGGGGCCAGGATAGATGTGTGGGGAAAGAGGTTTGGACCCTCACTCCTGACCATCCAGGGTCGCATCCCTGGGCCTTTGCCATCTCTTGACTTGGAGAAAAGCCTGAGTTTCTACTCACCTGGCTCACTGCCACAGCTTGATGCTGGCGTGGGTGCCCTGTTTCTGCTCTGGCTGCAACAGACTTCTAGTTGGCAGGAAGTCATTGCAGAAAAGGAAGGAAAAGGCCTGGGCCACGTGGCTTTATATTTTTAAAAACCATGTTGCCACATCTGTCCACCTATGTCCCCAGTGGCATTGTTCACAGTCACCAAGAGAGCGGAGCCACCCCAATGTCCATTGGCGACCGATGGATGAATGGAATGTGGTCCATCCACGTGGTCAGGATGATATTCAGCCTAAGAAGGAAGGGGATCCTCCCACCTGCCATCAGGTGGATGAGCATTCTGCTCAGTGAAGCCAGCGGACACAAAAGGACCAACACCAAGTGACAGAGCAGTCAAGCTCATGGAGACAGAAGTAGGCCCCGGGGCCTCAGAGAGAGATGAGGGGTTATTGTTTGAAGGGTATGCTGCTGCTGCTGCTGCTAAGTCACTTCAGTCGTGTGCGACCCCATAAATGGCAGCCCACCAGGCTCCCCCATCCCTGGGATTCTCCAGGCAAGAACACTGAAGTGGGTTGCCATTTCCTTCTCCAATGCCTAAAAGTGAAAAGTGAAAGTGAAGTCACTCAGTTGTGTCTGACTTTTCGCGACCCCATGGACTGCAGCCTACCAGGCTTCTCTGTCCATGGGATTTTCCAGGCAGGAGTACGGGAGTGGGTTGCCATTGCCTTCTCCGTTGAAGGGTATGGGTCAACTCTATTTCAATAGAATTGTTTTATTAAAAAAGAGTAAAGTGTATGGAGATTCCAATAGATCTGCAAGCTGAAACATGCAGATCTATTGCATGAGCATAGATGTACTTAACAGTATATAACTAAATATACAGTATTTAAATATGCAGCATATTAGTAAATATACTAAACAGTACTGAATGGTACACTTAAAATGGTTTAGATGGTAAATTCTGTTATGTGTTTTACCACAATTAAAATATTTTAAAATTACTTTTAAAATATGATGCCTACTGGTCTTACTGTTCTCTTTGCAGCATTATTTATGTATTTTATATCTTTACATAATTTTGTATTGAGGCATAGTTTGGATACAATAAATTCCACCACTCTGGTGTGTTCAGTTTTTGACTGTTGACTATTCCAGTCTTTGACTATAAATATCATGTTAGTTGTAAGGTTTTGTTTCTTTTCTTTTAGTTCAAGTGTAATTCACATACCGTAAAAGTCTCAGTTTTAAAATTTACAGTTCAATGAAAGTTGCTCAGTCATATCCAACTCTTTGCAACCCCATGGACTATACAGTCCATGGAATTCTCCAGGCCAGAATACTGAAGTGGGTAGCTTTTCCCTGCTCTAGGGGATCTTCCCAACCCAGGGATCGAACTCAGGTCTCCCACATTGCAGGCAGATTCTTTACCAGCTAAGCCACAAAGGAATTCCAGGTATTCACCAGGCTGTGTTACCATCACTACTGTCTCATTCAGAACATTCATGACCCCAGAAAGAAACCCTGAACCATCAGCCGTCACTCCCAACCCCTCTTCTCCCAGCCCTGGCAACTACAGATCTATTTTTTTCTCTATGGCCTTGACAGTTGTGGACATTTCTGGCTTCCTTCACTTAGAACAATGTGTTCAAGGTTGGTTCATCTTGCAACAGGTGTCCATCCTTTATTCTATAGCTGCAAACGGGTCCATTGTATGGATACAGCACATTCTGTTTATCCATTTTGGGTAACACTGCAAAAAATAATCATGTACAGATTTCTGTGTGAATATATGTTTTTGACTTTTTTGGGGAGTTGGGGGGAGTGTAGGAATGAGATTGCTGGAGCACATGGTAACTCTGTCTCACTTTGTGAGGAACTTGCCGGTCTGTTTCCATAGCAGCTGCACCATTATACATCCCCCAGCCGTGTATGAGGCTTCTGACTTCTTCACATCCTCGTCAACCTCTGTTATTTTCTATCGATTTTTTGGTTTTCTGGTTTTGAGGCTTTAGCCATGTCAGTGGAGTTGAATTGGCCCCTCTGTTGGTGTTTTTCTTCTTTTAAGAATCCTCCATAATTAAGTCTGTATATTTACACAGAAGCAACTGAAGATCATTCTGAACTACTTTTTTTTAAAATAACTGACCAGTTAATATTTGAATTAGTAATTCATACATGTGGTTTAAGTTAAAAGGTACAAAATTCACATTGTGCCAAAAAGCTAATAGATAAAAAATAAATTTCCTTTCTGCTTCTGTCTCTTATGTCCCCAGTAAGACAAAGGCTGCTAATAGTTTTAGAGCAACTTATGATAGGTTTTGTGTGACCCACCCTGGAGATGCTGATGGGGGCCCATGTATGAGTGTGAGTGTGTGTGTGTGTCACAGGTGCAAAGCATGGTCTGCTATTTTTAATGATTCCTCGCTCCTTCTAAGAATCCACCTAACGCATTATAAGCCACACCTAAGAACACTTGACAGGCCTGGTTTAGGTCTGTCCTCCCTCATCACCTAATAGAAGTGATTGAATGACTGAGTTTTAAATTTACACAGAAGTGATAAGCTTTTTTCTTTGTCTTTTTGGCAATATTTATTGACCAGTTCATGGGATCTATATGCCAAATGGGCTTCCCAGGTGGCACTAGTGGTAAAGAACCCGCCTGCCAATGCAGGAGACACAGGAGACACAGGTTTGATTCCTGGGGCAGGAGGATGCCCTGGGGAAGGAATCCACTCCAGTATTCTTGCTTGGGAAATACCATGGACAGAGAGGCCTGACCGACTACAATCCATGGGGTTGCAAAGAGTCGGACAAGACAGAAGTGACATAGCACGTACACACTCATAGGCCAAATTAGTTTCAAAATTGCAAATTTTATAAGAAAAAGGTGGAGGGGCTCAGGACGCTAATAATAATTTGGATACAATTTCTTTAAAAGCAAAAAAAATAAAACACTGCATGTGGTATGTCTGCTGAATGCAGTCTTCGGTCAGCTGTGTTCCTGCTGCCCTTCTCTATCTTCGTCAGGAGGTTTAACATCATCTGCTCATGTGGAGATCCCACTCTCACAGGCTGGCTTCAGTGATAAACAGGAAGGTGGCATCCTGGGTGCTCCCATAACGATGCAGAGCAGGTTCAGACCCATTAACACAATTTGGTTTTTTACGAAAGCCACCCTCTTTCTGAAGTTTTGACCACTAAATCAAGACACATCGTTTGAGTGCTTGCATGCATGCATGCTAAGTTGCTTCAGTCGTGTTCAATTTCTTTGCAACGCTATGGACTGTAGCCCACCAGTTTCCTCTGTCCATGGGATTCTCCACACAAGAACACTGGCGTGGGTTGCCATGCCCTCCTCCAGGGGATCTTCCCGACCCAGGGATCCAATCTGCCTCTCTTATGTCTCCTGCATCGGCAGGGGATTCTTTACCACTAGAGCCACCTGGAAAGCCCAGTGAGTGCTTAGGAATTCACAAAGTGAGAGCTGCAAACACAGACTCCATTGACTGCTTAATGTATCAATAAATCTTCCTGAACAGTCAAAACAGTCCTTTCACACTAATCCTTTCTGTCTGGCCCATGCTGCAAGCAGGCTTGGGCTGCCCGACCTTGGAAAGACATATGCTTAATTCAGTGCTGTTTATACACATGAACAAAAGGAAAGTGCTCAATATTCATCAAGGGGAAATGTTGAATACAACGTGTGCTGTGATATGTATGCAGCGTTAAGAGTCTNAGGATTCAGCTCAGTCTCGACCCCATCTACCCAAAGACAGTCTGATCCCACAGGGTATGGGCTCAGCCCCACAAGACTGCCCCCTGCCTGCACTGTAGATGCCAGTCACAAGTCCAGATTGTCACCTCTGTCTGTAAGGAAAGTCCAGTCTAGCTGGAGATATAAAATATAGATAGATAAATGACTGACATATGCAGAGGTGTCTATGAAAGTGAAAGTGTTCATCACTCAGTCATGATCCACTTCGTGTGACTCCATGGACTGCAGCATGCCAGGCTTCTCTGTCCATGGAATTTTCCAGGCAAGAATACTGGCTGGGTAGCCATTTCTTCCTTAGCCTTACTGTACAAATCTGTAACTGTGTGTGTGCCTGATTCTTTAAGCCTGTTCAGCTGCTCCATGGCCTCAAGAAATCGTTTACTTAGGCTTTTCAACTCTAAAGCCAACGTTTGCAGAATATTATCCTTATTTCTCCTTTGAGTTTGGTGCCTTCACCTCTCCTTCTCAGTTACTGCGAGGGCTTTGAATGTTTTGGTAAAGCAGGTGTGATGATACTGTGTTTGTTAATTTTACATATTTGTTTTGTTTCTTGGGTATCAGGTACACAATTTTTAATCATCCTCAACTATTGACTCCTTTCTTTAGGTGCAAATATTAACCTTGTCTTATTTCCATGTACTTTAAATCTCTCTTTAAAAACTCTTCTCTAAACTAACCTCAGTTGGCTTTCACTTGACCCTTCCTTTCCAGGCCCCTGACGTTTATGGGGTCACAGACAAAGAAGGTGCTGTTCACACCCCTCATGCATCCCGCTCGTCCCTTCCGTGTCTCCAACCATGACCGGAGCAGCCGCCGAGGGGTGATGGCCAGTAGCCTGCAGGAGCTCCTCAGCAAGGTACCCCCATCAGCCAAGAGGGCCCCCAACTCACAGGGTCTCAGGGACAAATCAGTGCAAGATAGGGAGCTTGGGGGAGCCTGCTTGGGTTAAAGGGAACATTGCTATGTCCCTGTCCCATACAGGACTTAGGTACAAAGATGAGAGCCTTCAAAATAGCCATTAATTGGGAATTTCTTGGTGGTCCAGTGGGTAGGACTCTGAATTTTCACTGCTGTGGGCCCTGATCGGTCAGGAAACTAAGATCCCACAAGCCCTGTGGTATGGTCAAAAATAAAAATAAATTTTAAAAAATAAGGAAACAACCATCATTTGATAATGTGACTTTAGTTTCTTGACAAGGGAGAATATAGGAGGCACAACTTCAGAAATCTAGTTTTGGCTATAGAGGCCAGGGACCAATTGTTCTTAATATAAAACTGTCCTCAATCACCAGATAAGGAAGAATCATAGACTTTCACCAGAGACAGGACCTGAGCATCCAACACTCTGTCTCTGAAGTGACAGAGACACGGCTCTCTAAGCATCATGGACACAGGGTCATTCTTTTTATTTGTTCAAATAAGCAAGACATTTTAGAAACTGAATATTGTCCACTGTAATTCCTTACCTCATGATGTTGAAACCTCTGAAGAAGTTAGGTCCATTTAACTTTCCAACTTCTCTTTTCCAAGCAAAGTCTGAGTTATAGACACCAGGCAGGGTATATCTTTACCATTTAGATCCTTAAAGTCAGCCAACACTTCGGGGACCATGACTTAATGGATGCCACTGATGGGTCCAAACAGAGTCACTTTACCTCGTGACGCTGGTGTGTTCCGACTGACCTAGACCCTGGATGCGCTGCTGGTCGCCAGCCAACTGGTCACCTTGGTGCTGGAGGAGGATGGCACTGTGGTGGACACAGAGGAGTTCTTCCAGACCCTGGGAGACAACACACACCTCATGGTCCTGGAGCAGGGGCAGAAATGGACACCGGTAAGTGTGTTATCTGGGCAGCAGCTGGGCAGGCTGCTCACTTGTGTAAGTGCGGTCCCCACTTGGGGTTGACCGGCTTGCTTTCTGAATACTTCCTCTGTGTTCACCCGGTAGCTGGATCTGCTGCCTTCCAGGGATGCTTCTAAGTGTTTCTAGGAAATGTGACATCTTTGCAAACCTAGACTGTGTGATTTAGACCCAGTAATTCTGAGGGTCAGGGTTCGGCCAGTGAAGAGCTGCAGACCGTTAGGGCGGTGGACCTCGGGAGGCAGTGAGATGACAGCCGGTGAAATTAGGGAGGTATGTGAGGGTGTAAACACAGTGAGTTAGACAAGCAAAGAAGTGGCATAAAGGGTTTTATTTCTGAGAAAACTATACATTATAAATCTTGAAAAACATTCCCACCATAAAACACCTGAACATGTAAAGCATAATATTCAAACATCTTTTTGTATCCCTAACTGACCTTCCCTGGTGGCTCAGATGGTGAAGAAACTGCCTGCAATGTGGGAGACCTGTTTTTGATCTGTGAGTCAGGAAGATCCCCTGGAAAAGAGAATGGGACAGAGATTATTCACTGATGCTCATGACCTAGCTGGTTCCTCCCTCCAGCCCCCATGACCCATATCCTCATCCCCAGAACCCAGGAACTTGTCACTTTACATGGCAAAGGGGAGTTGGCGGGTGTGATTGACTTAAGGATCTTCACAGGGGTGATGACCCTGGATTACCTGATTGGGTGGTCATCACAGGTCCTTGTAAGAGGGACATAGGAGGGCCAGTGAGGGCGGAAGCCAGGAGCAGTGACAGGAGGATGGGCCAGGGGCTGAAGGACACGGGCGGCTCTGGAGCCAGGACAGGAAGCCCCAGCAGGACAGCCCATAGTTCATTCAGCATCCCTGACCCCCCAACTGTCAGAGCATCAGTCTATATGCTCACTCAGCTTGTGACCATTGGTCCTAGAAGCCCCAGGACACTAATGCAGAGGAAAAGGGTCTTTTCTGTCTGTTCTCTGAGATGCTTTTCTACTTAGTGGGGGAGTCGGTTGCCACAAGCCCCCATGTGGTGGGCACAGCAGTGGGCACTGAGCTGCAAGTCAGGGTGGTGACAGGAGGCAGTGGACAAGAGTGGCACCAAAGTGACGGTTCTTGGGGGCAGGATGTTTCTCCATCTGGTAACAGTCTGGTTGATGTGATCCTACATGTCGGGACCGCCTTCCTTCTGAGGTCAGAGGTTCTGCCCCACTTGCAGGAGTTTCTCAGCAAGGCCACTTGGATTTGATTTGGACAGAACTTCCCAGAAATATCCACCAGGGGTCTCCCTTCTCAGTCCAAAGCTTTGGTGCCAGTCAATCCCCCTGAGGCATCTTGGGGGTGGGGGTGGGGGGATGATGAAACTCTTCCCCCTAACCACCCATCCGACCTCACCCCCCTGCCACCATGTTAGATTCGGAGTTTGGGGAGACATCTGTATTCTTACTCAAGACCAAGGATGCTGGCAGAGTGAGATCAAAACTTTCATGCTTCAGAGAGGAACTGTGTCCGGAACCCCTTGCCTTGAGTCAATTTTTAATAACGTTTCCTAAACAATAGATGCACCTCCTCCAAGGCAGCAGGACCTCATGTGTGTTAGTTCCTGGGCTGGGACCATTGTGTGTCCAAGTTGAGGGGTGGGGAGAGAAGAGAGGCGCCAGCAAGAAGGGTTTAGGTGCTTTTGGGGGAGTTTACAGTTTAACTTCAAATTTACTAGACTTTTGTCAGTGAATTTAACACTCAGAGCCCCAACTACTCCCATGTCTCAAGGTTTATGAAAGTCATTCCTCTATTTGAATCCTGTGCACTGCAGGACCATGTGTGCAGCAAACCCACCAGAGGTATGCCGGGGACATGGCCTTGGGACAGTTTTCTCCTGTTTTTTTCTCAAAGTTTCTGCAGGAAGACCATGTGAAAATGCTGTTTATAAACCTGGGATTTCAGAGGTCTCTGACTTCTCCCAACCCCAAGGGTCTCAAGCGGACTGAGAGTGAGTCTGCTAAGTGTCCTCAAGAGGTCAGCCTTCCTCCAGGGCAGAAACTAGAAATTGGGGGAACGGCTCTCACACCAGCCCTGGTTGGCCATAGGATTCTGGCATTTTCTGTGGCCAGCTCTCATATGGTGGAATAGTATGCCCGCTGTCATGGGCCCATCCACATCACCAGGCAGCCACAATGCCTTGGGGGACCAGGGTGAGTGCGTGTCCACCACAGATCACTGGCACAACTGTCCACTGAGCCCTGGACCCTGAGGTACACCACACTCACCCCCAGTCCCTGAAGAGAGCTGCTGGAGGAGGTCACTTCTTCTGAGTTTGGACCACGTGACTGCATAAGCACCCTGATTGGCTGAAAACATTCCTCAAATAGCAGCTTATTCATGCTCAGATTTTAAGCAGACAGGTAAACCCAGCACTGCAGGCCCTGCAGGTGGCAGCTGGGATGCACTGCAGCTTCCGCCCTCCCCACCCTTAGGCTGGCAGCCACACCCCAGCCCGCCGGCCGCCTAAGAGACGGGGCATCGCGAAAGTCACCTTCGACTTGTACAAGCTGAGCCCCAAGGATGTCATTGGCTGCCTCAATGTGAAGGCCACCATGTACGAGATGTATTCTGTGTCCTACGACATCCACTGCACAGGGTTCAAGGCCATGCTCAGGTAACGCACCCGGGGAGGCAGGGTCTGGACACAGCTACTGCCCTTCCTCAGCCCCTTGAGCCCTGGTGCAACTCGCACTCATGTTGTTGTAAAAACTTGTTACACCACAAACTTATTCAGAAAACTGAAACTTGAGCCAAAATACATAGTTTTCTCCAAAGACCATTTAGTCCAAAATGGAACAAAAACCCTATATAAGAAATAGAAGAACCATATTCCTTTTA
Organism: Neotragus moschatus; assembly: GCA_006410615.1. Taxonomy (NCBI): domain Eukaryota; kingdom Metazoa; phylum Chordata; class Mammalia; order Artiodactyla; family Bovidae; genus Neotragus; species Neotragus moschatus. Next base: position 75,292 of record SJYA01002878.1, read on the forward strand.
AAAACTAGGGTCATGCATTTAAAACATTATTACTCAGCAATGAGGGCTAAATCCAGATCCAAGGAAATTCTGACCTGGTTGTGCTGTGTGTGCTAAGTCATTTCAGTCGTGTCTGAATCTTTGTGACCCCATGGACTGTAGTCCACCAGGTTCCTCTGTCCATGGGATTCTCCAACCAAGAATACTGGAGTGGGTTACCATGCCCTTCTCCAGGGGATCTTCCCAATCCAGGGATCAAACCCAGTTTTCATGCATTGCAGGCCGATCCTTTACCGCCTGAGCCACCAGGGAAGCCCAAGAATGCTGGAGTGGAAAGCCTGTTCTTTCTCCAGGGCATCCTCCTGATCCAGAGATTGAACCCAAGTCTCCTGTGGCTCCTACCCTGCAGGCAGATTCTTTACTGCTGAACATCAGGGATGCTCCTGGTTGTGCAGAGTAGTCCCCAAACCTCGATGAGGACTCGCACACATGGTTCTGTTACTACCAACTCCCTCTCTTGCAGGAGCCTGCTGCGGTTCCTGTCTCACGCTGCCCAGGTGACTGGCCAGTGTCTTATCCACATGGGCACCTACATGCTCCGAGTGCTGGCTGAAACGGAGGAGCAGGCGGTGCCTGGCTCGCACCCTCGGAGAGGGATCAAGAGTGGATAGGGGGCACACCTTGGAGGTCAGCCAGCCTTGACCCAGCCAGTCCCTCTCCGGGATGAATTTGGAAAATGCTTTGTTCCCACCGTGTATCACCTGCTTAGGAAAGAAAAGGGGCCTGAGCGACTATCAGGGACTGGGCGGGGGTCCCTGGGGTGGTGGTCCCTGCGGTGGGGGCTAGGATGGCAGGATCCAGGGGCTGCACAGTGCCTTCCGCTCCACAATAAACCCATCAGGAAAGCTGCTGTGATACACATACTTCCTCCTGTCTCCTTCATCTCAGGAAGTTTCACAGACGCTGAACCAACCAGAAACTCTCCCCTAACAAAGGCAATGGCTCTTAAGTCTCTATCAGGAGCCGGTGCCGCGGGAACAGGAGGGTCAGACGTTACTGGGGGTTTAACCGACTCCTAATGAGCCCAGAGACCGGAAAGCCTACGGGCCTCAGTCTTCGGAGGAGAATAGGCTGCTCTGCCAGCCTTTCCTGAACACGAAGCTGCTGGAAATGAGTCCTGATCAGGGTGGAAGTGGCCGAGNGGGGGCTCTGCTCTTCCTGTTCGGACAAGTCCCACTGAATTCTCCACTGGCTGTGTCTCCACAGGCCTATGCTCTCACATGTTCATGGACAGCTTTTTCCCATCATTTCTTCCTTAATATTAACATGAAAATATCTCCAAGTTGTTTAACAGTAAGCATGACGGTGCTTGCTATTTGCTCCCAATTCATGGCATTATTGTCATTGTTATTTTTTGTCTGCACAGATGTTCCTAAAACATCATGAGGATTATAGGATTATACAGCTAATCGTTGTTCAGTTGCTCAGTCATGTCTGACTCTTTACGACCCCATGGGCTGCAGCAGGCCAGGCTTCCCTATACATCTAACAGCGTTCACAACACAGTAAAGACTGTTGAAGAAAAAAGGGAGTAATCAATGAATCATCATTAATTACTCAAATAGTATCCCACCACCAGAGCAAGCAGTACCTAGCCCCTGACCTCAGCACCTTTGCAGCCAGCAAGTGGGTCTGAGGGCCAGGCAGGTCCTAGGGACAGTTCCCATGTAAAACATGGAGCATCTTCTCTGTGCTTCCCATCCCTTCAGCATGGTGCTATGTCTGCCCTTCTGTGCTTTCTTCCCTTTCTTCCTCTTTCCCTCCTTTTCCCTCTCCCAGCTAAAAGGTGGAACTTACTGCTTTTTCTGTCACCTAGGTCAATATTTTATTTTGTATTTTTTTTACTGGGTAGGTCACTGGTTTATTACAAAAGGATGGAATTCAGGACAGTCAGATGGAAGAGGTGTTTAGGCCAGGGCATAGAGAAGGGGCACCAGTTCACCAATCCAGAAACTCTCCTGTTTTTAAATAAAAGAGTATATATTAACATTTCTCCATCCCCCACACACAAACAACTACCTTCCAAATCATGTGATCACTTAGATCAGTTTCTATTTTGCTTAAATGTAACCTGAATGTTTTAGAGCCCAGCTGTCCCAACCAAGCAAGCAAGCCTGTCTCCTACAACCCTGGACAGAGAGGTACCAGCTCTCTGTCAAGTGCCTGCTCTGTGCCCGGGAGAAGGCTTTCTACACCCCCACCATCTGCCCAGTGGCCCTGCAAGGCTCCCCATGGTACTGACCTTTCTTAGTGCTGAGTTCTGTGCCCCCAAGGAGAGAACACCAAAAAGTCACAGAGGAGGGGACAGAGAACAAAGTGAAGCCACCAGGACCATCCTTGTGCAGGGGACAGAGAAGAAAGGGTAGGGGGGGTGCTGGGCAGAGCTGGCAAGATAGCCCCCCACTCTGATGCCGTCCTGTGGCTCCCAGGCCACCTCCACCTGGAGGGGCTCTGGCCCCCAGTGCTGATGAAGGCCTCCCTCTGAGGGGGGTAACATTGGGGCTAAGGAGAGATGACAGGAAATGTGTCCAAATGTTATTAACCAAGTAATGATGATTAGGGATTGGATGTTGTTTTTTGTTAGTTTTCAGTCTTTTCCAGCTTTCCTGAAGCTTGTCTATTACTCTCTGTTTTTAAGAATGGTGGTAAAACCAAATCACCTGAAATGCACCACTGTGGCCATGTTTAAGTGTTCAGTTCATGCACATTGTTGAGTACAGGTCTCCAGGACTTCTCATCTGGCAAAACTCATCTCTTAGTCTTTAATGGGAAAATGATATCAAGACAGTTTTAAAAATATTACCTGCCACAGCTAGGTCTGAAAGCTGCCGGGCCTCAGCTGGTTTAAAAGCTCCAGTGAAGGCGCGTCTCCTCACCTCCCCTCCACAATCCTCAACCTCCAGAGCTGATCTCCCTGGGCGGCCCCACCCAGTACCTGTGTCCCCCCCCCACTCCTGGCTGATGGCCACTGCCTCTGCCCCAGCCCCGCACAGTCTGCCGTGTGTGTGTGAGATAGGGGCCAGGGTGCACAGGAGCTCTGGACGCCTGGACGGAAGGTCCCCCACCCCCTTGGGCCACAGAGAGAGAGACGAGCTTCGAGGTCACACAGCTTGTCAGGGGGTCACTGGGAACCAGATCCCAGGGTCCTGTCACCCCCTTCAGAGCCCTTCCTTCTAGAAAAACTGGACTGTTACACTGTGCCAGAGGTCAGAGAATATGGTCAGGTCATAGCCGACCATGTTATGTCTCAAAAAATAACAAAGGCAGAGGTGTGGCTGGGGAAAGCCATTGGGTTAGTTACAGGGGAGACACTTTTCCTCTTTGCTTCAGAACATGGCAACAATTCTGTTATCATCCAATCACATCTGTTTTAAATTTGATTTACTAGACTCAGCTTTTACACATGAATTTCTTCTTCATTGTGCACTTCCTAGATACATGGTCACTTCTTCCTTAAAAACCGATGACTCATACAATCAGATTGCATTTTAGGTGAACTGGGTTTTGTCTGATGTAAGCTAGGATGGGAGTGGATCAGTCGTAGGATGTGAGAGCTGGGAAGGATCTGCCCCAAGAACCATCCTGTCTGTCAAGCGTCATGTCACATTAGGGTATGTGACATGGTCCCATGTCATAAAACTTGTCAAAACCTGGGCTTTTAGCTGAAAATCAGGTCACAGGTGGCCATCAGCAGCCTGGCCGGGAGCCTGGCCTCTTCAAGGTCTTTCCCCAAGGACTTCTCAGCACATGGAAAGAATGGATCCCACCTCCCTTGTTACTGTGCATTTCAGACCCAGGCGGGGAGCAGTGAGACCTGTCCCAGGTCTGGGACAGTGGCCCTGGGTCCTCAGCCCACGTGGTGACTGTGGAAGAAAACAGGACAGGGTGAGAGGCTGAGGGTGGAAGGCGAGAAAACTGGAGGCAAGGACCCAGAACTCTGTCCAGATCCGGCCCTGGGCATCACCCCTCCCACTCGGGGCTCTCAGGGCTCATGCAACTGCTGGCAAATGGGGACCTCAGGACTCACTCCCTGCCCCAAATTCCTGAACTTGCTTCAGGGCCCTTCCTCCTCCCACTGGTGACTGTGAAATGGAATGTGGCCTAGGGACACCAATGGAGGGGTTGCCCCCATCCCCACCACTGGTGATACAAACTCAGCGAACCTAGCACTGCAGACAGGAAGATGCCTTCTCTTAATAATAGGCTCTATGGCTCCTGCATCCTTACTGGCAGCTGCTGGGTCTGTGGCCTGAGTGTGCCCTTGCTCTGGCCTTTCCACGTTAGGGGTGGCCTCATCCACAGTGGCAGCCTCTCAGCCACCTTGCCTGGTTGTCGTGCAGATTCCAGAAGTGCAGTACCCAAGCTGCCAGCACTGAGCCCTGGTTACTCCCCCACCCCCCCTTGTGGTGCAGGTGGCAGGCGGACATGTGGGTCAGCAGGGAGTGTCCATCAGAAACTCCAGGAAATCAGCCTCTTCCCATTGAATCCATGTGACAGCAGTGTCCTCAAAGCCAGGCTGACACTTTCTCTCTGGCTCCAGTGAAAACCTCGAACTGAAATTCCACCCAAAGGATGAGTTTGACAAGGTGGTCATTTCAGCAAAGCGCTGAAGCTGCTGACGTGGACACTTTCCTTTAAACCACGAAGGGGCTTGATTCACAGGGACTGAGTGACCAGAGCTGAGGAGAGATTCTTCTAGAGGTGACAGGCCCTTGCCTGCAACAGACTCTGCACCAACTTTGATAAAGGGAGCGTTTCCCCAGAGTCAGTCATGAAACTCAGCAACGGCAACACACAGGCCTAGTAACGGCAGGTGCTGGGTTGTCCTGGGCTCTGACGGGAGCCTGGGGGGCTGTGCCCCCAACACCTAAGCTTCCCCAGGTGCCCTGTGTAGAGATGTGTGGGGACATACCGAAAGGCAGAGAAGCAGAACTGCAGGGGCTGGTTGGAGGTCAAGGATGGCAGGACAGGGATCTTGAGGTTAAAGAAACTGATCCCTGAAACTGGGAATGTTTGAAAAACTCCAGAAGAAAAATTTTCCAGTTGTCCCCCTTTTTCAAACCAGGCACATTAGGACTGTCCCCAAGTTTTCATGTACCTAAAAGGAAACCGCTGGTTCTAACGACAGGAGAGTCACTTCCTCTTCACAGAGCATTTCCACTTGGCCTTAGGGAGGGGGTGAATGGAGGCCCAAGTCTCCAGTCTTCTCACCTGAAGCGTTCACAGGGAAAGTGGGCATACTCAGACGGAATGTCACAGGGCTCACTCAGACCTCCCAGGACAAGCTCTCCTTTACAGACTCAGCCAGAGGACCTGAGGTAACACAGCTAACTGGAAACAGAGCAGGGGCTGAGATCCAAGTCACCCTGACTCACAGAAAAGTGGTCATTCCTTCTCACCACACAAGGCCATCTGGAAGGGGGCCGCTGCTCCAGAGAGCCTAACTCACCCCTACAAGTGACCCTGACTCATGCCTGCCTGGCACACCACAGGTATTTGTGGTTCAGAATACCTGTGAACGACCTGGGCAAATGGGTTCCCCACAGGAGTGGCCTGGAGAGCTCTGGGTGTCAGAGAGCAAGCCCTAGAAGCCCGCAGNCTAACTCACCCCTACAAGTGACCCTGACTCATGCCTGCCTGGCACACCACAGGTATTTGTGGTTCAGAATACCTGTGAACGACCTGGGCAAATGGGTTCCCCACAGGAGTGGCCTGGAGAGCTCTGGGTGTCAGAGAGCAAGCCCTAGAAGCCCGCAGTAGGAGTCCAGGCTGCTGGGGTGAAAGTCCCTGGGGACAAGGACCACTAAGCAGGGAGGGTGGGGGCCCAGGACCCTGATGCCAGTAGCTGATGAGTGAAGCCTTTCCCCGCTGAAGGGGCTGTGGGCAAACATGGCAGAGGGGTCCCGCTGCGCGTTGCCGCCTTGTCAGCAAGGGAACAGGGAACCACGCTTAGTACAACAGGCCAGTCCCCTAGGCCAGGGAGGGCTGAGATCATTCCGCAGGGAATCCCCGACGCTCCGTGGCCCCGGGGAGAGAGGGGTCACCGGATCTCTCTAAGACTGACACTTCCTCCGTCTTCCAGCTTCCCGCCTGTCCCCACCCGGGACGCCCGCGTCCACACCCCGCCCCCAACCCCGGCAGGCAAACGAAGGTCGGGACTCAGGGGCGGGGAGGGTGAGGGAACCGTGGGGGTGGGGGAGGCTTTCCTTCCAGACTCAGGAGGGAGAGGCTGCTAGGCTGTGCAGGGCTTGTGTGTAAGTGTGTGTGTCTCCGTTTTCAGGTTTAGCCGTGTNTCACAGAACAAACACAAAAGGAAGATGTTGAAAGAACACCCAGGAAGTGACAGGTGCTGCCTCTCAATATACCCACCTGTGTCCCCAGCCTCAGAGATAATCACACTGTCTTTAGAGTCACTGCTGGTCATCCACAGGAGAGCTGGGAAGAGCAGGACACGTAAACCATGGGGTTTTATTCGTTAAGCAGGTATGACAAAAGGTCTGGAAGAGCAGGGCGTGAGTGATGAGATTTCTGGATGGCACTGAGAAAAGGCCAGTATATATGGCACTTGCTGGTCACCCTCAGGCCACCCTCTCTTCAACCCAGGTGTGTGAGTAGCAGAACAGGAGTTGTAGCACAGTTCCCAGTGCAGTCCTCATGACCCCACCCACAAGGAACTTTTCTTGCCGGTTGGCATGAGCACATGCTTACTTGTCCATAAATGAGACAGTCCCCCAGGAAACAGCCATGGACACACCTGAAACAGGTGCACAGACCTGCTTGTGGGTTCACATGCATGTGAGGGAGAGAGGTGCAAAAGTGTCCTGGCAGCATGGCTGTTCACTGCAACAGGTATGGGTTATTTCTGCGGAACTAAAAAGTTGAACTGTGCATGAAGGAGGACGGGGAAATTCAGGTGACAGGAAGTCCCGAGACCCCGCTTCTCATCCTGCCTTTTCTGGGAACTTCCTGAGCCCTGTGCCTGGGCTGGCTTCCTCACCATGACAAGTCCAGGGTGGATTGTGTTTTCTGAGGCTCCCCTCCCCCAGGGCTGAGACTCTGTGACCCTAAGAAAGCCTGCTTTGTACCTCGCAGGTGGCTGTGCTGGTGGATCTTGCTCTGGGGAAGTGTGTTGTCCAAGGAACCAGAGACTGACTGTCATGGGTGGGCTGTGTTCTCTTCCAGCTCAGAAGTACGTGCCCAGGGCCGCCTTGGTGGACTTGGAGCCAGGCACCATGGACAGCGTGAGGTCCGGGCCTTTTGGGCAGCTCTTCCGGCCTGACAACTTCATCTTCGGTAGGTTCTGTCTTTCCTGCTTTCTTCCTCTTTTTTATTTTCTAAACATCCAGCTAATTTGTGTGCAAGATTAAAAACATCACATGGCATAGAAAAGCTTAGAATGGAAATCAACAGTTGCCAGCCTCATCACAAGGCAGCCTCTTGAAGGAAAGTAACCTTTGATTCTCTAAATGAGATGCTTGCTGCTAAGTCATTTCAGTCGTGTCCGACTCTGTGCGACCCCATAGATGGCAGCCCACTAGGCTCCCCTGTCCCTGGGATTCTCCAGGCAAGAACACTGGAGTGGGTTGCCATTTCCTTCTCCAATGCGTGAAAGTGAAGTCGCTCAGTCGTGTCCGACTCTTAGCGACCCCATGGACTGCAGCCTACCAGGCTCCTCCGTCCATGGGATTTTCCAGGCAAGAGTACTGGAGTGGGGTGCCATCGCCTTCTCTGAATGAGATGCTTACTAGTAATAATTCTTGATTTCGAAACATTTTAGACATTAACTTATTTTTCCCTCTCATAAATTACTACCATAAAAAGATGATGATAATTTGTCTGTGGTTCCTATGTTGGTCATCAGTGTGTTTATACTTGTGTTTCTTTCTCCATTTTCTATAGGCTGTTCTGCTTTCTTTCCGAAAGCTAGTTCCATATGAATTGTTTTATCAGGTTTGGGCAAATCTTCCTTTCCTATTTCTTCACCCAGAACATGATCCTCTGCAGACTCCTAAAGAAAATTATATAAAATGAAATGAAGTGGCACTGTTAATGTGACCAGCCTCCATCACTTTGGAGCTATGGTTTTGGGGAGTCAAGGCAGAATCTTGGGAGATCTTATTGGTACATAAATTGATTCCCTTGGATTGGACTCAGGCCGTGTGATCTGTTATAAAGGTGATTCAGCAAGGTATGTGCTCATGACGTATGAAAGACCTCGCGGTATCATCTGCTTCCCCATCAGCGTGGCAACCTGCACAAGCAGTGGAACAGGTGAAGCTTCTAGTAATTTGTTCAAGGGTTTTTGTCACTTTTGATATTTCAAATAGACCAGGACAAAAGGCTCTGGTGCCCCTTTTATTACAGCAAAAAAAAAACAACTAAGTTACCAATACTTTTATAGTCCACAAGTGGGGACATTTACATTCTTTATCTTTTCCTAAACTAGACTTTTGGTAATTGGTCTCAAGCAGAGGTGCTTCTAGATCCTGCCACCAACATGGTCACCACTAGCTACATGTGGCTATTTAAATGTAATTAAAATTAAAATCAGTCTTACTTCCTCGGTTGTACTCCGCACATTTCCAGTGCTCAGTAGCCAAGTGTGGTTGGTGGCCACCACATTGGACAGGGCACAGCTCAACTACGTCTAGCTATGCCCTGTCCAATGTCACTGCAGAAAGTCAGACAGCAGTGCTCACAGCCTTAAAAGATATCTACCAGATTAGGGGAATGAAGGCTACCTATACGAAATAGCTTCAGGAGTGGTTTTTAACAGTTGACACTATTTTTAACTAAGAAAATAACATGTTTGGCCATGAAGAACTGAGAGGACCAGCATGTCTGAATGCACTGTGTGTACTGTTGGCTCAACAATTGTTTTTAAGTCATTATCCACTTAATAAAAGAGTCTGAGTTGCCTGCAGATTCACAGTAGGTGAAAACTATAGTTTCACCCCATTGCCTTCAGGGTGGGTGAATTTTTAAAAACGTGTCATTCCATATTCAGATATAGTTTGAAGTGATTTAAAAAAACACTGACTTGAAGTAACTATAATTTTAAAAGTGAAAGTTCTCTGCATTTGAGTTTATGCTTTAGAAAGCCACACCTTTTTCTTAACAAACTGTTGGTTGCATGGCAGCTGTGCCTGTCAGTGGAGAGAGTTTTGTGGGACAGAGCAATGCTCTAGGAAGGTGGACCTCAGGCTTCTCTGTACATATAACTTTCTTTCCCAGATTCAGGGCTGGAAGGGAGTCAAAGAGCCTGGAGCCCCAAGACTTAACCCACACCCTGTGTGAGCTGGAGGTGAACCAGGGCTGGGCTCTGAGGCCTCCGGGGTCACTGCAGCATCGCTCCTACAATCTGGAGCTGCTGGTTAATGTCCCAACCTCTGATTGCAGAAGACGTTCAACTCCTGACCCCCAAATATTTAACTGGGAACGTCTGTTGCTATGAAACAGTGGCAAAATATTTTCAGAAGCCTCCAGCTTCCTCCTCTTGGTTGAAGGCAGAGGAAACTTCACATCTGATCACTCTGTAAACACCCAGGAGACCAAGGGACTGTGTGAGCTGGAGGCAGCAGAGGGTCCAGGCCGAGGGACTCCACTGACCATGGCTGTGTATCACCTTGAGTCCCCACTGCCCCCTGGTCTTTGGTTTCCACGTGGTTTCAGTCCTTGTCCTCGGGGCAGCTCTGAAGGGGCATCAGTTCTACCCCCGCTCCAGGTGGGAAGCTGCCCCTGCTGTGTACTGGTTTGCAGGGGGGAGGTGGTGGAGTCTTGGGGGCCTAGGCAGGACGTGACGGTACTCCAGCCTCATACAAGAAGGCACCCAGCCAGGTTTCACTATGGAGAGGCAATGTTTGTGAGCAAGGATGCAGTCATCTCCTGGGGGAGGCACCTCCGAGGGGCCGTGCTCCTTGTAGGAGACGGGGCTGCCCTCCAGAGTCTGTCTGTCTCAGCCCAGGCTCACTAGCCTTGGTGATGTCACTCTGCTCACAGTATTTAGGTGGTTCCCTCTTCTCTTCACTCTTACAAACTGTCATCTGGTGAGTCTCATCCACGCGTCATTCTACATGTTCTGAGCCTATGGGACCAACTGTAATCCATGTTGCCAACTTGCCCTCTGTGGAGGCCTGTCCCCGCTTCACCCGCAGCAGCTCTAGTGTGTGGGGGGACTTACCCCAGACTCCCGTCATCACTGTGTTTCTGAGCTCTTGAGCTCCGTCAGCTTCATGGGAGGTGTTGAATCTCTGTAGGTTAGTGTGCATCTGCCCCGTGAGGAATATGCTGTGTGTTTGTCACTTGCGTCCACCCCCGCATCCTTTGCCCGAGTCTTCCTAGAGGCTGTCATCATCCTTATGGATTTGTAGGACTTCAGATGTTTAATCACTAATAGTCAGTACCTCTTAAACTTACTGAAGAGTCACAGCATTTCGGTGGTTCTTGTTTTACAGACTTGCACTTTGCACCCCTGAACTTAGCACTAACAAACGCTGTGGAAGATCCAAAGACGTTCGAGCTAAGACTCCTTCCCCGTCCGAGGCCGGCCCCCGGGGGTAACTGTAGGTTCCAGGGGTGGCCTGAGTGGGCCCTGCCCCCGATTGCCTAGTGCCTGCCTTCTGCTATGGTGCTGGGAGGGTCTCCATGGTCCGTCCCGCTGTGTCACCACTCCCAGTTCTGTTTCCCCCATCAGTGCGTGGGGGTGGGGGTGGTGAATTGTTGCCACCAGCAGAAATAGACAGAAATCAGGGTAATGTCTTTGGTGTAAAGGGGAGAGGTGTGCACAGCGCAATGACAGCAATGCCTTGACCCCTCGGGTCCTCTTGTTTTCTGAGCCCACCTGACATAGCCAAAAGCCCTGCCCCCTCATCCTTCAGCCATGGGACCACCGCAGTCTCTTTTGTTCCATATGTAGGGAAACTTTGATAAAGAAACTGATGGATCTATTTTTTCATTTTTTGTAATACATGATTCTTCTTTTCAAAACCAGATTTGAAATACCCACATACTAAAGAAATATACTGCTTTAAACAGCCTTCCTGGCTTCCTCTATAGCTGGGTTTTTCAGCTGCACCCCACACTGCCTTCTTACCAATGAACAGGAAACAGCAGTGCCTTATCTTTTTAACTTGTCATTAGATAGGTCTGGTCATCATTTACTTTTTTATTGCTTTTTGTAATGCACCTTACTATGTGCTCTAGAATTCAGTTCTTGATGGTTTCTCTAATGTTCCTTAAAATGCGTACTAACATATTGATTTGAGTTGAAGACTAAAGCATGTTTTTCTGACAGAAAGTAGGTGCAATCTGTGCTTCCCAGGTGGTACTAGTGGTAAAGAATCCCCCTGCCAATGCAGGAGATGCAAGAGATGTTGGTTCAATCCCTGTGTTGGGAAGAATCCCTGGAGGTGAAAATGCAACCCACTCCAGTATTCTTGCCTGGAAAATTCCATGGGCAGAGGAGCATGGCGGGCTACAGCCCATGGGGCTGCAGAGAGTTGGATATGACTGAGCGACTGAGCACCCACACAGGTGCAATCTGGATTATCCACCTGGTAACAGGGCTGCCTTGCCAACTAGGCTACATTGCCAGTAGTTTTCATTATCTAAATGAGCCTAAAGCGTTGACAAAAATATATTTGAAACATTTCATTAAAAATCATACTGGCAACGTTGTGTTGGAATTAAAATTTCAAATTTTCCAACCTTCTGAAGTATATCAGACCACATGAAGAGCCTTTCAGTGAAAGAACGTCAGGTAAATCTTGGTGCAAAGCCTTTTGGAATCTTCCTGCTGCAGAAGGAAAGTTACTGATGCAAGTCAGGTGTTTCTAATTGTGCTTTCCAGAAACTTGACTTTGGGGCTGAAAGGTGGTTAAAAATACTTTCTGATGGTGTAGATCAGTATTTAGTTTTGGGCATTTAACTGAAGATCAAATAATTGAATGAAATTGTTAGAATACAGTTAATTCTATTTACATGTTTATGCGAACAAGATTTCTCAGTATGTGTTGATATATATGTAAAAACAAAGAATAAAGAATAATGTGGGTGCCAAACCTTGTCTCAATNGCATTTAACTGAAGATCAAATAATTGAATGAAATTGTTAGAATACAGTTAATTCTATTTACATGTTTATGCGAACAAGATTTCTCAGTATGTGTTGATATATATGTAAAAACAAAGAATAAAGAATAATGTGGGTGCCAAACCTTGTCTCAATCTGGCAATATTTGATGTTCACACTTGGCTAAATGAGCTAATGGAAAAAATATAGTTCCTGATGATGATGAACGAGGGGCCCCATTAACGAGGGAACATATTACTGTTTTGAAAAGGAAGTATGTGTACCTAGTTCAAAATTCAAAAGAGACCAAAGGATAGGGGAAAGAAGTTTGTTTTCTTAACTTATACTTTTTGTTCCCATTGTCTTTTACTTTGCGGGAGAATTATCTAGAGTAAGAATGGAATTACCAACTCAGAACGTGAGTACATCTTAAAATTGGCAGATTTCCCTGTCTGAAGTGGCCAGCCACCCTCCTGTGCTCCAGCAGTGCTGGGGGCCTGGGGCCCACCTCTCACTCTGTTATCTATTCGCTTCATGACTTGTCTTGACAGCCCCTCAATCCCTGTAGCTCTGTTTGAATCACGTCTCTTCTCTTCCTTGACCCCAGGACAGACTGGCGCCGGCAACAACTGGGCCAAAGGCCACTACACAGAGGGCGCTGAGCTGGTGGATTCTGTCCTAGACGTGGTGCGGAAGGAGTGTGAGCACTGCGACTGCCTGCAGGGCTTCCAGCTGACCCACTCGCTGGGCGGTGGCACCGGGTCTGGGATGGGGACCCTCCTCATCAGCAAGATCCGCGAGGAGTACCCTGACCGCATCATGAACACCTTCAGCGTGATGCCCTCGCCCAAGGTGTCAGACACGGTGGTGGAGCCCTACAACGCCACCCTGTCCGTGCACCAGCTGGTGGAGAACACAGACGAGACCTACTGCATTGACAATGAAGCGCTGTATGACATCTGCTTCCGCACCCTGAAACTGACCACCCCCACCTATGGAGACCTCAATCACTTGGTGTCGGCCACCATGAGTGGCGTAACCACCTCCCTGCGCTTCCCGGGCCAGCTCAACGCTGACCTGCGCAAGCTGGCTGTGAACATGGTGCCCTTCCCACGCCTGCACTTCTTCATGCCTGGCTTCGCCCCACTCACCGCCCGCGGCAGCCAGCAGTACCGGGCGCTGACCGTCCCCGAGCTTACCCAGCAGATGTTCGACGCCAAGAATATGATGGCTGCCTGTGACCCGCGCCACGGCCGCTACCTGACCGTGGCTGCTGTGTTCCGGGGCCCCATGTCCATGAAGGAGGTGGATGAGCAGATGCTGGCCATCCAGAACAAGAACAGCAGCTACTTCGTGGAGTGGATCCCCAACAACGTGAAGGTGGCCGTGTGTGACATCCCGCCCCGGGGCCTGAAGATGTCGGCCACCTTCATTGGCAACAGCACGGCCATTCAGGAGCTGTTCAAGCGCATCTCGGAGCAGTTCTCGGCCATGTTCCGGCGCAAGGCCTTCCTGCACTGGTTCACGGGCGAGGGCATGGACGAGATGGAGTTCACCGAGGCCGAGAGCAACATGAACGACCTGGTGTCTGAGTACCAGCAGTACCAGGACGCCACGGCCGATGAGGGCGAGGAAGCTTTTGAGGATGACGAGGAAGAGGTCAACGAGTAGAGGCGTGTCCTGCCTTGGACACTGAGGCTCAGAGGTCTTTTCTCCAAGCCTGGTGTGTCTCCTGGCCACCCAGGGGAGTCCCGTCTGAGTGTGGGGACAGTCCCTTCACAGGGGCGGCGGACTGTCCTGTCCGTCATCTGGGATGGAGGGTGTCAGAAGAGCAGGAACTGGCATCCCTGCCTGAACATGGGACCAGAGAGGACACTCAAGAACTCATGGGCCATAAATAAAGGGCTAAATAAATAAACCTCACCATCTCTTACGTGTTCACCTGTGTCTGGAAATTAGAGGCTAGAAATGGTATGCTTTCATCACGTGACCACACCTGGGGCTTCAAGGTGCTGTCTCTTAATGGACGTGCAGTCCTCAATGTAGAGACAGTCTGTACACGATTAACCTAAGTGCTCCCCTGTCTTTCAGACTCTGCTTCCCTGACGGTGCCCCACCTCCCAGGGAGCAGCCCACTCCACTCAGGGCAGGGCTGCCTTTCAGTCGGAGGCCCTCATGCGGCCTTGAAGCTTACTGGTGGCCAGATGACTCCTTGGGAAACAATGCACCCCAAATAAAAGCCTGCGTCCTGGTTTCCAGCCAACACTTAGATCCCTACAGGATCTTTCATCTCCTGCGTGTGGCCCTGGGCTAGTCCGCCCAGCCTTCCCTAACAGCTCCGCTGGCATTTGGAGGACACACAGAAAATGACCCTCAGGCTTCCTGCCGAGGATGCACAAGCTCGAGGTGGGTGGGGGGCACGTTGCTGTGGTTCTTCCTGGGGTTGCCAGCCAGCAGGCAGGCCCCATGGGGAGCTGGGAGGTGGCTAGGGCCGGAGGGAGGGGAAGTGGGCTCTAAATAAGGATCCCTCCCACCACATGCTCACTAAGTGCCCTCTGCCCTCGGAGGCTGTCTCTCCAGGGCAGCAGGCTCCCTTCCCAAAGTCTGGCTCCTCCCCTGGTGGGCAGTGTCAATCCAACTGCTTCAGCACAAGTGATGTATCGTGGTGCGTGGAAGCATTTGAGGCTAGTGCTGGACCCCTACCCAGCCTTCCAACCTGCCGTGGGCCCCTAGGAATTGCTGAGCCACAGCCCACAGCGTCCCCATGCAGTTCTGTGTCCATCACACCTTGCACAAAGCACTCCCACAGACACACAGCATGATTTGACTTGAGGTAAGAACAGATCCCATTTTACAGAAACCTAAATTATTAATACTTTGTGAGACCACAGTGAACATCTTTCCCCATCCCTCTGCATTGCAAGGCCCAATGGAGCTTGGAGGAGACAGTGTCCTGAGCATGTGCTGGTGCCCAGGCCCTGACTCGCTCATAATCCATGGGTATAGATGGGAACCACACTGAGGCTATGGCGGCCACATTGGGGCTTACTGGCGCCACGTAGGACCCTTGTACAATGCCGGGGAAAGGTAGTCCCTCCTGAAGGGCATCACGCGTAGCCCAGAGCCAGGCCAGGTTCACACTTGGCACTGCCTGGGAGCTCAGCCTTGACTGGCTTCTCTACCCACAGGGCCCTCCTGGTCCACAGGCTCTGCTCAAGGAGCACCTCTTCATCCCTGAGGGATAGGGCCTGTGGTCGGTACCTGCAGCCCTGGCTCCCAGGATGCTGCTGGTGCTGCTGTGGCCTGGTGAGCCAGAGTCTTGGAGAACCACCCCAGGACAAGGGGGCCGCCTGGGCCACCCCACTGGTTCAGTACTCTCCAGGGATGCCTGAGTTCTGTGCCTGATGTCAGACAAGTAGCCCTGCAATGCATTCCCCTGCATTAACAACACATAGCCAGGTCAGGACAGCACAAAAGGAAGCTGCTAAGAAGAATAAAAACATAAAGATGTGGGTGGTCTCCCAAGTCCAGAGAAGGCACTGGAGACCTATGTCCTCCTGCGGCTCCGCCTGGTTCTGACCTCGGTTTGTGACCCTGCAGCCCTGATTTCTCTGGTGACGCAGCAGCACGTCACCCCTTCTAACAACAAAAGTGACCTCAGGAAGACATAGGGCTCTCCAGCCCAGGGGCCACACTCTCCACTGTTCAGTCCGCTGTGGTGGTCACATGTCTACTGGAGATGCACATGGGCGACCAAGGCTGGGTCGTGACTAGCTGAGTGTGTGTGTGCCCTGATGCCATCGCACGGCTCACACTGAGTTCACCCTTCAGGGCGGACAGGTTGAGGTGTCACTGAGAGTCTCATCGGAGTGGAAGAGAACCACCAGTCTGAGACTAAAGTGGATGTCGTTCAGTTCCTTTTCAATGTGTTTTCTGAAGGGATGTCTCTTAAGCAGCACCAGTGACCCTTGTGTGTTCAGAAGGAAAAATGCAGCATTTACACTTTATTTGTGACATAAAGAAGCCGTATTTACACAATACATTCATATTTTAAATATGTTACACAGCTCTCCTAGAAAACCACTCCATCACAGAACAGCAGCATGTAGCTTGGGTTCCGTCTTTAAAATATTAAATCAAGTAGAAATACTCTTTAATTTCATAGCCCATCACAGAGGGAGACTCTGATGGAGGTGGGAGTGAAGGGCAGGTGATGGTGAGCACACCCCCACATGAGGGCACAGGAGACTGGAGGCTGGGGACGCACTCCTGCCCGTGACCTCCAAGGCCAAGGACGAAGCACCCCTTCCCACCGTGTCCTTGGGGCGGCTCTGAGGGTGCAGCACCAGGAGCTATGCAGGGCCGGCGCCCTGGACCTGGCTGGTCACCTTCTCGCCCGTGGGCTCCTCTGAGCGCTCGCGCTCCCTGTTCCAGTCCTTCAGGCCCTCAGGGAGCGAGGTGTCCTCATCCAGGCTGCCGGTGCCTTCCACAAACTCCTCGTAGGTAGACTTCTCCACAAATGGCCTGGGGCCCAGAAGTTCCACCATGTCATTCTTGTCTAACACTTCTTTTTCTAACAACAGCAGAGCAACCTGGAACATGAACACCTGCGATTAAATACAGCCACCCAGCGCCATCTCTCCAAGCTAACCTTTTATTTACAACCAACCCCCTTCCAAAACAGGGGTTCGAGAACTTCACTCTAACTTTTAATAGGAATATCTTATTAAAATAGATCTTCACCCTAACTTTTAATAAGAAGTATAAAAATCCTGGAAGGATGTCCCCAGGAAGGGAAAGGGGGCATGCAATGTGGTGTGACTCTGTGCCCTGCTGGGGAGGTGGGAGGGAAGCAGCTCTGCACACATGTTGAGGAGGGACAACCCCAAGGAAGAGCAAGAAGTTGTGTCCCTGGGCCCCACCCACTTCCAAAGGAGGCAAGAGCTCCCCGTGGCTCCCAGAGCAGAAGGAGCTCTAGGGAGGCTGCAGGAAGAAGTAACAGTGGCAGGGGTGGGGACGAGGAAGGGACAGAAATGGGGAGTTTTAAAGGGAGGCTGACAAAATAGACAAACACAAACATGTATCTTGAAGCTCTGGTCTCTGTGTGGCTGAACTGTAAATGTGACAGGACACACAGCCACAGAAAAAGGGGGCCCACCAACTACAAGAGGGGAGGTAAGCAATGGTATCAGCGGGCAGGGAACAGCTCACATGAGAGCCTCTGTCACCAAGAAATGAAGCCAGTTAAACTGTAAATAGACCTCGTAGTAGTCTTGGTTCCTCAGGTGACTCCTAACTTGGAAACTCACCCCATGTGTAGTTTACGTTAAATGCGATTTTTAAAGATTCCAAACAATAAAGCGATTTTCTTCTGTCTTTAAAATTTTTTAAACTTTATTATGGATCATTTCAAATATGTACCAAAAATATACAGAAAAAAAGGATAACTAACCCCATGCAACCCCATGTAACCACTGTTCAGATCACTTTTATTCCACCTGCTCCATGGATTATTTTAGAGAAAATCCCAGATGTCCTGTTGTTTTATCCACATATGTTTGTCTCTAAGTCTATGAGACACAGACTCTTCAACTCTCAATGCTAAGGCCCCAGGTTCAGTCCCTGCTAGGCAACTAAGATCTCCTTTGCTCCAGAGGGGAAAAGCAATGGGGAACCTCATCACGCCAGCAGGCCTGCACCTGGAAGCACCTGGCAAGGTGAGTGCAGATTCAGCCGTATGTCTGGTACTATAAGCAGACTTCATTAATCCCGTATTCAAGTTCCCAGGAGCCAGGGGCCAAGATCACACCTGCCTCTTCTCCCCGTCATCCCCACCGATGGAGCATCAGGACGGAGGGAGGAACCAGAATCAGCAGGCATAGGGGGAATGGCGGCATCTGCAAACCAGCCAACCAATCACCCTCAACGGCCTCTGCAACCATGTAGAGGAGTGTTCCCACAGTCGGCACCTACCTTCTCCACGTCAGCTTTCTTCTCTGTAAGGAGGGCCACTGTCCTCTTGTAAGCATCGTTGATGAGGATTCGTACTTCGTCATCTATGAGTCTAGCGGTGGCCTCACTATAAGGCTTCTCCAACACCATGTCCCCCTGACGTGGGAGGTCAAAGGAGATCTGCCCGACCTTCTCGTTCATGCCAAACTGAACAATCTGAAGAAGAAGGCGTGGCCATGGAGGGCATCCATTTCTGCTCACAGGCTCATGGGGTTCATAAAATGTCAACAAGGCAACATGGACACTGAATGCACACACTTCACTGCAGAACTACTCTTCAACCCGGCAATAGCAGCCTTGAGTTGGCCAAGCAGACCAGGCGTTCTGCATAGACGGGGCAGTAGGGAGAAGACCAGAAATGGGCAGACAATATCCACAACCAAGACAGGCAGCAAACAGGTGGGGACAGATCCCAGCAGTCATGAGACGTGCGTGAGATCACTCTGTACGAGGGGAGGCAAGGAGGAGCCAGAACCTGTGACAGACAGAGCCACAACCTCAGGCACCCAGGTGCTCCTCCTGTGTCACCTGGGTTGCTCCAGGAACCTGGGAGGGGTGCCTGCACTCTCCCTGAGTCCCCAGGGCCTGGCTGGGCTGTAGAGAGACCCCCCTATAGTAACCACACAGAGCCCCAACTTAAGAGGAAACGTCTGGAAATAAAATCCAAACTGACTAGAAAAGAGGAGGTGCAGGTAAGAGAGGGGAGCAGCAACAGCTCAGAAAGCAGGAAGCACATTTTTCAAAAGTTCATGAAAACAACAGAAAAAGATACTCTAAAACCATGAAACTAGAAACACTGTCTTAATTCACCTTCTTCCTAAAAGATCAGGAAAACAAACTTCATGCAGATAAGGAAAGTGGCATGCAGGGATGTCCACAAACAGATGAAAACTGTGACCCAACTTCAGAAAAGACTAACCAAAATCAGGAATGTGAGGAAAATATGAAATAACAACAGAAGTCAAGAGTCGGAAAAACTCAGATGAGGTGCTAGAACACAGGAAAAAAAGAAACTCACAGTTGAGGAGTTCCCAGAGTCACTGACATCGAGCTCCAAGAGAGCACCCTGACTGTTTCTGGGAATGGAGGCAAATGGGGTGGGAGTGGGGTGTGTGCACGGGGAGACTGCTCCCAGCTTAGGGGGAGTCCACATAGGGTCCTGCAGGTTTGAAACTAGACTTAAACTCTGCAGATACGCTTCACACACTCTCAGTAAATCCGAAATATCAGGTGACCAAAATGTACGTTTCTATTCCTAAGTTCTGATCACCTTACACTGAACCTCTCTGAAGGAGGAACCCTTGCCTGGTCAGCCAAGGCCAGTGGAGCCTTGGGCTGCTCTGGAGCCTGTGCGGCGGCGAGGATGCAGCCCACCCATCCTCTCACCTGGGCGTAGGCACTCTGGGTCACTTTGCGCAAGTCATCCTGGGCGCCGGTAGTGATCCTGCCAAAGAAGATCTCCTCGGACACGCGGCCGCCCAGGGTCATGCACATGCGGTCTAGGAGCTGCTCCCGGGTGTAGAGGTACTGCTCCCGGGGCAGGTACTGAGCATAGCCCAGTCCTTTGCCCCGTGGGATGATGGACACCTGGCGAGGGAATAGCAGCACTGGGCACCTGGCCACTGGAGCCGACAAACCCACTGGCGAGCAGAGTAACACAGCCGGGCAACCCCAGGGCCTCAGCCGGGCAGCTGGTCCAGGAGAACACTCCCTCTTGGGATGACCTCACCCCAAGTGACTCCTACTCAGTGCTTCTGTCTCTTACGAAACCCATCCACGAATGCCCAGGCCTGACAGTAGGGCCACTGCCGAGCAGGATCCCCTGCCAACTCGACCCACCAGAGTGAATCCCTTCAGCTTCCAGATACTTTTCTTTCCAAACTTTGTAACTCGTCCATGCATGATGCCTCCCGCGAGTGCCATTGTCAGATCTCCCCACTACGTCCCCCGCAGCCACTCACCTTCAAGAGGGGGTCCGCGTGCTCCAGGTACCAACCGGCAACTGCGTGGCCTGCCTCGTGGTATGCCACTGTCTTCTTCTCCTCAGGCTGTAGGACCTGTGTTTTCTTCTCTAAGCCTGACATACAGAATAGAAAATAAAGCCTGTGCTTTAGCGACAATGACATCAAAAGAGGCTCACACACCACCACTCAGGGCTTCACAAAGAACACACATCACAGGCCTTCCCAGTCTAACTGGTTTTACAGCTATTTATCCATCATCTATGTCTCTCTCTGTCATCTCTGAGGGTGGCTCAGAGCACTTTAGACACACGCGATGACATTTTTGGAAAACAGGAAGGCTACGAGTGCTTTTCAAAAGAAAACAACTAGACTGCTATAATTGAAGGGAAGATCTCTCCCTGACTGCAGCCTGTCTCAGATCCATTAGACATGGAAGCCTCTGTGCACACTCCAAGGTGCCCGCGAGCTCCAGGCCTGGGTGGACATACTCCCTGGCTTCAGAGTCACGCCATCAACCCTTGGATGTGCGGTCTACCAGCCGCCTTACCGCCAATCACTCGTTCAATTGCTTGTTCAAAGTGTTTCTGGTTTATGGAATCTGAAAGGTGTCTCGCGGCAATCAAAGCTGCTTCATTGCACACGTTGGCAACATCGGCTCCTGTGAAAGAACACAGCAGCTTTCCACCAGATACACCCGAGCTCACTGGCCACAGTTTTGAAGAGGGACCAGACGAGGTCCCCACCACCAGCAGGTTCCAGCGCCCAGGCCTGCCCAGCAAAACTGGCCCCCCAATCACACTGCAAGGACCAGCAGTGGACAGACATCCATGGGCAGTAATCTATCTCCACAGACCATATGATGAGAGCAAACTAAGACTGTGCTTTAAAATGCCCAACAATTAATGCTGAGCTCTCTGTAAATTAACTTCTGTAAATGCCCACCATTAATGCTTAGTTCTCTGTAAATTAACTTCTCAGATAAAGTATATGGCAACACAAATAAGCCATAACACAATGTATGTGCTCAAGAAAAAACTTTAAGTAGCCAGGCCCCTGGAACTAAGGCACCTGTGCCCGTGAATACACTCTTCTCAGGCTGCAGGTGGTCCCTCCTGCTTCATGTTGAATCTGCAAGGATGGACAGAGGGGACGAGAAAGGAAGGGTCGTGTCCTGTAGACAGAACCGAGAGTAGAGCTCACCCACCTGAAAACCCTGGGGTCAAGGATGCAAGCTTCCTTGCCAGCTTCTCCTTTTCCAGGGCGCTATCCAGCTTCAGAGGTCGGAGGTGAACTTTGAAAATAGAGGCTCTTCCCTTAATGTCCGGCGGTCCTTGAGAAATTATTTTTTAAGGAAGAAAAAATCATAATCAAACAGCTGCAACTTCTCCTTGTGAGAACTGGCCAGGGCAAGAAAGCCATCTCACCAATGAAGATCTGCCTGTCAAAGCGGCCTGGCCTCATCAGAGCTGGGTCTAGGATATCTGGTCGGTTGGTGCCCGCCAAGATGACCACATTGGTTGTTGTGTTGAATCCTGGAGACAGACAAAGGCATCACTGCTGTTACATGCTGTGAGGAGAAAAATAACGTCTCCCGGTCAAGAATGTATGAGCACCAGATACACCATTGCTTTTTTCCCATTAACTAGTGGTTTTTTAAGTCATAAGTTTAAATGATTTTTCCTACTATTCATTTTGCCCTTAACATCATACCTAACACCTAAAGATTTAATGATCAACTACTTAAAGACAAATTATTAGCACAGGACTTTCATTTTAGACACAGGAAGAACAACTGGAAAGTACAGGATAGACACAGATGATGGAGCACTCACCGTCCATCTCCACAAGCAGCTGGTTGAGCGTGTTCTCCTGCTCACTCTGCCCGCCGAAGTTGCCCCTGCCTCTCTTCCTTCCCACCGCGTCTATTTCATCAATGAAGAGGATGCAAGGGGCGTTCTTCCGAGCAAGGGCGAATAAGTCACGGACCTGGATAAAAGCCCAAGCACTGGGGTCACTTAAAAAGTGAGTAGTATTATCCTAATAAAAATAGACACCAAGCTTCCTGCCCCCAGGAAGACCATCTGTGTACAGCACTGTACAGCACAGATGTTAAACGGTGCAAGCAGCAAAGAAATCATGTGGCAAGTGGTGTGAAACTGATGTACAGTAAGCAAGTATTTCTAAAATCTCATCAATTATTGTGTAAGAAGCACAAACACCAACAAACTGATGCTACACACCTCTGTCCTACTCAGAGGGAACAGGGTAGAGCTGTAGACTTTATAACACTCTCTCACAGACCCAGCCATGCAGGCACATAGCAAAGGCGTGACCCCTCAAGCCCACCCAGCCATTGCCCCAAGGTGGGCGGTACCCCACTGTGGCAGGGGTCCCGTGCCCACCTTCCGACCTGCTGAGTTAACACAGACAGAGGTGAGACTTACTCTAGCTGGGCCCACACCAACAAACATCTCCAAGAACTCAGACCCGCTAACGGTGATGAAAGGGACGTTGGCTTCTCCAGCTGTGGCCTTAGCCAGCAGTGTCTTCCCAGTGCCTGGAGGACCAGTGAGAATGGCACCCTTCAGATAAAAAAAGGGAAAGTATACTGAACTACAATTTCAGAAAAATAAACTGCATAGCCATAAATAATTTCAAGGTATAATCTGTCTATAAATTTTAGTGACATATCCTAAATATTTCTTAAATGTGTAAACAAAGATAAAATGATTTTTAATAAAAAGAGAAAGGAAGAGATAATTAGAGACTACTTTGTTTTAAAAAACTTGGCAAGAATGTGAAATACTTCCCTTACTTTTTAAGATTTTTAGTGTTGCTTTTTAGACCTAACAGTATATAAAGGGTGACTTAAGCTGGGAATCTAGCAATGCTAAAAAACCACCTGAGGTTAACTTCAAATATTATACTTCCAGTTTACATTTTGCTTATTTTCTTTCCTTTAAAATTTCACAGATGAAGTAAATATCTAATAACCAATGATGAACTTAAAAAGAAAAATATGTTTGTTCAAACACTATAACTACTTAAGTCATGGAGATGTTTAAATATGATATGAACACCTACTTAATTAAGTACAACAAATTATAAAACTAAAATGTAACTTTTCATCCATGAAGGCAGGACATGAAATCAAGGAAGTGATGATTCCCTTTAGAAAAGACTTCCTCATGTAACTTTATTAATGAGTTTTTTAGAACCTTAGTTAAAGATTTTCTCTTCATTACTTAATGCCTGAGCCTGGTCCGGGGAGCAGAGATAGGCAAGGCTGCCAGAGTCCAGCAGTAGGTGGTGGTGGAAGAGGGCAAGGGCAGGGAGGTCTGCACTCTACAGAACCCCTCGCCTGGAACGTGAGTGCCAGACCAGGCAGACCGTCCACTCAAGCTGCTGGGGGAGGGACAGCAGGGTCAGAGCAGAGGCAGCCTGCCCGGGCCTAAGGTGCTAAGACAGAGCATCCAAATCACACTGCGGAGAGAAAGCAGCACAATGAGGGGAGGGGACACACATCTTTGGGGGAAGAGACAAACTCTTTTCAAGGAGACACAATCACAAAGCCCAGTCGACTGGAAAGACTCAGGAGCTAAACAGAGACTAGCAGGTTACAATAGAGGAAGGAGAGAAGAACAGCTACTGTGGAAGTAATCGAACTTCAGAAAATTATAACCTCAGAGATCAAGAAACACTTCAAAGGATTTAGGGTTAATAAGCTGAAAACTGACTTCTGAATGTTCATTTACCTTTGGGATTTTTGCTCCCAGGTCTTGATATTGCTTTGGATTTTTTAGGAAATTCACAAATTCCATGATCTCCAGCTTGGCCTCCTCGCAGCCGGCCACATCTTTGAACTTCACGTCGATCTCATCCTTGAGGACCTTGGCGGTGGTCTCTCCGACACTGAACAGTCCACCCATGCCCCGGCCTGTGCGGCCAATGCCCGCTGGGCCCCTCCGGATGGTGTAGAGCAGGAAGGCGATGATGAGCACAGTGGGCAGCATGCTCAGGAGGAAGGAGCTGCAGACACACGACAGCAAGAGCTCAGAGGGCGCCCGCTCAGACTGCCCTGCCAGGGACCTGCCTCGGCAGAACACGCACATGCTCTACCTGGGCAGCCAGGTACCCCAACACCTCACCTGAGGCACAAGGAGGGTCTACGTGCATCAGTGTCATTGAAGCAGAAGCTCAGAAAGTAAGACCAAAGGAAGATCTGCTCCTAACGCGTACCTTCTCCACGGCTGCGTCACTCCCACTTGAGAACCAGCACACACAGGCTAGACCCGTGACCTACTGTCACTACATATGAGTTTCAAAGAAATTCGTTGACTTAATAATTTTAATACAATTCTGGTATTAGCCTGGGTAGACCTTCGAGTCTTCTTACTGGAATGGATCAACTATTTCTGAAGGGATGTCTTCTAAATATCTAATCTGTGTGAAGGCAGTGGTGGGGAGCTCCCCAGCACGGTGGGGTGGCTTGTGCAGGCTCACACAGGCCCAGGGGCAGGGTGCCCACCAACCCTCACCCACTCTGGGGAGTGGCTCAGAGATGATTTACAGTCTCTGCCTTCTATTTGTCTTAAGTTAATTTCCACGAAACTGGACATAGACGTATACTGGGTAACATAAAGCAATTTAGTTTAACTTAACCTACGAGGTTTAGGTCAAAACCTGGTATATAGTTTAGGTAAAAAAATGAAACAATAATAAAATAAGAATTAGCTTTCTAATTTTTCATCTATTACAAAATTGTAAAGGCTGCTACAGCAGGCAGCAAGAGCCATGAACAATTTACCTTTGGTTTACTTGAAGAGAAAAACAATGCACTGACAGTAAAGGTTTAAAGAACATGCAATAAGACTCTGCGTAATGTTTCAGCACCAGCTTGTAACGTTAAGGAACTGTATGTTAACCTCAGGGACTGAGGGACACATCACCCCAAGTGTGAAACAACTCTGATAGCTGGCAGGACCTAAATACCGCAGGGAGATTGTAGGGCTACACAAATCACGACTCAAGAGAGTCCCCAGAGCTGAGTAAGACAATCAGCTCCGTTAACATGCTGTTTTACATGTAGAAGAAAATCAAGCTTTATTTCTACTTTCACTCCCAAACTCTTAATCAAGGTATGTGTTCTGCATTTAATGCAAATGGGTCACCACCTTGAGATCCACCTGGGCATCGGTGGGTGGAACTAAAAGGCCATACATTCCCAAGTAAAATCAAAGACAGGCAACCCCTGAAATCAACAAGCCCGTCTTCAAGGCCCAGAGCTGGTCATTCTAAAGTCAACCTCTAAGGGAAGAAGCAGCTCTGACCAAAGAGGAAGAAGCATTACTTAAAAAGCCTGAAAATTCTCTGAAATATAAACATAAAGGACAGTTAAAAGGTGGGCATGCTGCTCTTAAACACAAAGGGGCTTTTTATGCTAAAATCCTACTCAAAGTCAATGTATTGGACAAGGACTCCACACCACTGCTTAATCAAGATAAATATCAACATGCAAAAAACCAACCAGTCTCTAGCAAAAACAATTAAGTTACTAATGGCTGCAAAGAACTCAGGCCAGATTGAGAGGCTTGATGAGAATACAAAGTGTGATGTGCTGCCCCCTGGTGACAGAATACACCGTGAGCCCTGGGTGCAAAGGCAGCCTCCCAAGTCCACTGCCCAAGGCTCACCCATCACTCTCGGCGATGTAGACCACAGGGACCCGGTTCTCCCCTTCTATGCCCAGTTCCTGCTGCAGAGTCTCCAGGTTCCGCTCAAAGGTGTCCACACTGCCAATGTTGAACCAGACATACTGCTGTAAAGACAGGAAAGCGAAATGTCCTAATTTTGTTAGGGGAACGAAGAGGAAACCAAGTGTTTAACTTCCTAAGAATTTTTCAGAAATATTGCAAATTTACAAACTAAAAAACCCAACAATGAGATCAAGATTAACCCAAGGCTGGTTTAACCAGTCTTTAACAATCAGAGTGACAAAGCTTTACTCAATGAGAACCCTTGGCCAATAAGCATTTCTAGAGTTCCAGCACTCCTCTATGATCCTAACACTATAGACTCAGAAAAACAAAAACTCTACTTGAAAAGACAACCCTTTTCATAAACAAACAAGCGTCCTTTCCCCAGGACTTCTCAGCTGTCTGGTCCCACACCAGGGTGCAGCTGCGATGATACTCCTCAGTGTCAGGGTGGGCTCCAGCCCTGGGTGAGCTGGAAGACTGCAGGATGCCCAGGACGGGAGGTGGGCCTGGGGCTCTGGCCTAGAAGGGCTGGGAATCACCAGGAACCTCACCTGTTCCTCACCAATAATCCCCTCAACTCAACCTGGTGTCTCTGGAACAGAGCTCAAAACTGGTTGGACAAGAAATATAAATATTTTCAAACAGTAAGAACAGAAATAGAAATTAACATCTCAAAACATTTGGGAGAGATATGATCAGAACACTTCTTAAACTGATTTGACAAAAGCTGTCTCAAGACATAAGCAGTTTGGATTTTACCATTTTTTTCTTAACCAATTGTTCTCAGTCTTAAAAAATCATAGATACTGGAATACTGAAAACCAGGTTTTACTCATTGGTTCCTGTACAGCCAATGTGATCACCAAACCCAAACCACTGACCCAATTCTTGCACATGTGATGGACACAAGGGTCACACTGTCACTGTTAGTGTAGATCACAGCTGCTCTATTGCCCGGCTCTGACGCAGCCAGTGTGAGGGAACGTTGGCTTTTCAGTTTTAAATATAAGAACTTAATTGACAGCTAGTTCACATCACTTAATAACATCACTTACTCCATCAACAGGAGTTTTTCCTGGTGTAAAAGTCACTCGAACAAATCGCTTGTTGACAACTTCCAGTCTGTCTACCTGGAATTTTAAAAAAATACTCAAACATAAATTTACAGAAAGATTAGAGACATTCTTCTAAGCTTATCTGAAATGCATATATTTCAGACACACAAAGAAAAATAATGAATAATGTAAAGACACCCTGTTTTCCCCTCTAGCTTGAGAAACAAAACATCACAAACCAGCTGAAGCCCCCAGTCATGCCCCACACCCAGGGGTGGCTGCTGTGTACTGGTGCTGGCCACCCCAAAGCATGGCCTGGTCCTGGGCCACAAAGACCTAACCCTAAAGAGACACTCACTTCTGCCTGTTTTTAAACTTTACAAATGGTCTCATCTGGCATATGCTTTTCTACAACTTTTTCTTCTATCACTGTATTTGTAAGGCCTTTCCTCGCTGACATGTCAGTTCTTCACAGACCCCATTTTATAAGCACACCCCAAGTTATTTACGCATTCTGTTCAAAGACCTTCAGACTGTTCCCAACACTCCCCCAACACCAACAATGCTACTGTGGACGCTGATACGCATTATGCCTGGGCCTGTCTCCTGGAATTCCCTGGGATGTGCACCTGTGGAGAACACAACCGGCTGGGCTGTAGGGCACAACTGCCCTCAGCTCTGCTGGATGCTGCACACTACTCTCCGACTCATGCTCCTGCCAAATGTTCTCTAAAACGCTCCCACTACTCTATGTCCTCACTTGCCGTTACAAAACTTCCTAAATTTTGCCCCTCTGAGGTCTTAGATGGTTTGACCTTGTTTCCCTGGACCCTCCTAACTCTATGGACTCTCTGGTCACTTGTACACCTCATCCTGAGGCCTCGGGCTGCTGGAAGCTGAGCTCCTTCGGTGGGTGCTTGCTCCCTGCTGCTGTCAAATCCGTTCTGGCAGGGAGTTTGGAAGGTATCAGCACAGGATGCAAAGTGAGGGGGCCTGGGAGACCCCAGGAAGAACCAGAACACGGGTGCACTGTCTGGGAAGCACTGACTAGAGAACTCTTGTCCCCCGTAAACCTGCTGGGTCAATAGCAGACCTACTGCAGAGGTTCAGCAGGTCAGGAGAAGACATGACGACAGAGAATCCTCCCTGATACTCAGAGGACAGAAATCACTGCTCAGAGTGTAGGCTCTCCACGACACCTGGGAATTACAAACCTGAGAGCCTCACTTTCATGAGCGAGACACCTGCTTCAAAATCTGAAAGATTATTTCTATTCTGTCTGTCCTCAACTTACTGGACAATCTTTAAAAATAATTTTAGATTCTTTATATTTTTAAAGTATTAATATCCGTATTTTATTCATTTCATGGATTTAAAAAACATCACTAATGAGAGGTTAAGTCATTTCCCCGAGGCTGAAAGTTGGCCAAATCCTGCTTCTCTTCCTATCACTTTGTTTCCTCACTTCTAAGATGGACATTTTCCATATTTTAACCTCTCAGACATGGAATGTACGTGACAGCTGACAAGATGTCAAAGTGTCATTGGCAGTCTACTTAATCTAAGTAACGTGTAAAATAACATGTGCCTTATAGCTCACTGCATCTTAAATGAGCCAAAACAGGGTCTAACTGGCCAAGACCCAGCCCAGAGGCAAAGCTCCTGCCTGGGGCCTCACTCAGAGCCCGTCCGCTCTTGCAGTAAAACCTGATCCACTTATTCACCCACTTCCAGGAGTGCAGGAGGTCACAGCGGTGATGCCGTGCTGGAACCCAGAGGGGCTGGCCAGGGAGGGAAGAGAAGCAGCTGACGGCAGGAGGGAGAGGACCGAGTAGACTGGGTACTAGAGCAGGTCAGGAGCAGCGACTCCAGAACTAGGCTCTCCAGGGCAAGCGATACGGGGGTTCATGGTCAATCTGGAAACTGCTGGGTCAGAACTCACAGGTTTCTTGGCTGCTATAGTTTTCAGCATTAGAAACATACAATACAGGACTTAATGACAAACAAGCCTGGCAATGTGCTGGCTGTTTATCACTTTATTGGCCTAAGCTGAACTCACCCTTTGATCCCTGCTGCCTGTGGCCCACACGATACTTACAACTCCCTTGGAAAGATAGTTGTTGGCAAAGTCCTTCCACGTGATTTCTCTCCCGGAGCTCTTGAACAGGAAGTAAAACAGGAATCCTCCCCAAAACAGGGCAGTCCAGAGAAAGTACATCCTAAATTCCTTGTCATCCCATGGGATGTCACCCTGAGTGAGGAAGCAGACATTTGTATGAACAGTGAGACAAAACAATGCAGTCTCTGCTGTGCAGGGTGTGAACCCTCCGAGGGCAATGAGCACCACTCAGCCTTTCCCAGGGTAGGCAGGGGCCAAAGCCACGAACCGAACCTTCTGGAACCTGGACCACCAGTGAGAGTCATCTTTCTTGCCGCCTCGTTTTCCACCACCACCAACTCCTCCTCCAGAAGGACGCGGGGCAACAGCTGGCTTGGGTTCTGTTCACAGACAGAGAGTTTGTCCATAGCAGCATCTGAATCTCTCAGCAATGTTTCTGTTAATGTCATTTAATGATCTCATTGCAAAATGCATTGTGGCAATTCATCAGTCACTAAACACAGTGCTGTGAGGAAGCCTGAGACTAAGATAGAAGGGGGAGCCCCCAGGGACACTCCAGGCACTTCACACACAGGGGGCTCAGAACTGACTTAAGCTAAGATGTTCCTTGTTCAGTGACAACTATCAGCAACATCATAAACCAGGAGAAAACAGTAAATTCAAACACAGTCTTTTGAAACAGTACCTTTTTTTTCTCCCATAACTTCTTTAGGTTCACTAGCTTTTTTTCCATTTTTTCCATTGGGAAAGTATTTTTCAAATCCTGTTAGAAAAGGAAAAAAAATTATCTTCAAACTAAGATTCATCAAGTTTTGTGTACGTATGTTCTTTGTTTTTAAAGCAGCTGACTCATAAAAAAGAATAAGCTAGACGTATAGGACTGCTTGTGCAGGAGTAAATCAGTCTAGATGGTACAGTCACAACCCTGAGGGGTCCGAGAAGAAGTCTTGCTGGCCTGCCTAGGTCATTACTGACAAAGGTGCCACATCTGAAGGCGACATAATGTCATGGCTTTGATCACATGAGAGGGAGGAGGTGGGGTGGTTAGGAATCAACTGAAACTACACCTCTGTACCTGCCCTTCTGAGGACGGCCAAGAGTGAGTCTGTGTAACAATGTCCCTCGTCATAGTCACATGTGAGTGCTTACCTTTTGGAGGCCGAGAACAGAGTCTCTGATAAGCAGCAATCACATCTGTCAGAAGGGAATTCCTGCTGGTTTTCGCCTGAGTAGTGGCATATTGATAAAGCTGCAACACAACAGAGAGAGAGAGAAGCATGAAGGTCACATCAAGGTGAGTCTAAAGCGAGCTTCATTTTACCCTTCAAACAGGTGATTACGGACTAGCACAGAATGGCCCCCCTTGAAGGGAGCACGAGGGTTGTCCGGTCCTGGGCTGCTCCAGTGCAGT
This sequence comes from Neotragus moschatus, assembly GCA_006410615.1. Taxonomy (NCBI): domain Eukaryota; kingdom Metazoa; phylum Chordata; class Mammalia; order Artiodactyla; family Bovidae; genus Neotragus; species Neotragus moschatus. The sequence goes on from SJYA01002878.1 coordinate 105,720, forward strand.
GAGAACTAGGAGACACGCACTTCACCAAGAAGATGAGAGCACCTCCAACCTAGGCACCTAGTTAAGAGCTGCAGCCCAAGTACAATTCCCTACCAACACATTGACTCAGGCATTGTTTCCTTGATGTGTAGCATTCAAAAGGCAAACTGCCATGAACATCTGCCACCCTACCTGCAGGGTCTATCACACTGCAAGGTCATTTATCCGACATTACAGAACGATGCTTTTTGTGTACACAATACTAACTTTCAGTTCGGTTCGCTTCAGTCACTCAGTCGTGTCCGACTCTTTGCGACCCCATGAATTGCAGCACGCCAAGGCCTCCCTGTCCATCACCAACTCCCGGAGTTCACTCAAACTCAGGTCCATCGAGTCAAAGACAAGGAAGCCATAGTCCAATGTCTGATAATCCTTATATTAGCAGCATTTGCTGAAGCTATTTGATACACTGTCATCCTGCTAAGTCCCTTTACAGATACATCTCTGCTTTAAGTAACATATCTGCTAAAAACTGGAAATGTGGCCTAAGTATGAGTGAGTGAAAGTCGCTCAGTCATGTCTGACTCTTTGTGACTTCATAGGCTGTCCATGGAATTCTCCAGGCCAGAATATTGGAGTGGGTAGCCTTTCCCTTCTCCAGCAGATCTCCCCAACCCAAGGATCAAACCCAGGTCTCCTGCATTGCATGTGGATTCTTTACCAGCTGAGCCACAGGGGAAGCCCTGTCTAGGTTTATTAGTGTATAATGTAAACAAGTTGAACAAGCTCCTTATTAAATGTTTAGGTATAGAGACACTGAAGGGGATATAGCTGAATCTGACAGTTAAGTTCAAGTGATCCTATCCTTTGGCAAAGTGAAAAGTTCACACCACTGTTTTTTTGGAGGCCAAGCTTTTACGTACAGGTGAGAGTGTTTAAAGCGAAGCTTGTCTGCATTAGACCCATCCTCATTTGCCTTCTTTATGGTCTCATGAGAAAAATAAAATATCACAAAACCATACAAAATCACTTCACATCCGACAGCGTGGCTAAAATAAAAAAAAAAAAAGAGAGAGACAATATCAAGTGCCGATGAGGATCAGCAGAAATTGGAGCCCTCATGCACTGCTTAGGGGACGGGTACAGCTGCTTTGGAAAAGTTTGGCATTCTCCAAAATGTTAAATGAAGAGTTAAGTTGCCACATGATCCAGCAAATTCACTCCTACTCAAGGAAATGAAAATATGTCCACTCAAAATCTTGAATGTTTATAGTATCATCTGTCATAATGCCCCAAAATGGAAACAACCCAATGTCCATCAACTGATGATGAACAGAGGAAATGTGGTATATGCACACAATGGAATTTTATTCAGCCATAAAAAAGGAATGAAGTAGACAGATGGTACCATCAAATCTTGACATTATGCTAAGTTAAAAAAACCAGACACGAAAGATCACGTATTACATGATTCCATATTTATGAAACATCTGAAACAGGCCAATAATAGAGGCTATAGGTCAGCAGTTGCCTGGGCTGGAGGAATAGTTGGTGACAAACAGGGAGTGACCACTAACAGTCATAGGGCTTCTAAATGTTCTGGCAACAGATAGTGAGTGATGGTTGCACCGCCTTGTGAATATATGAGAAGCCACAGAACAGTACCCTTTAAAACGGTGGATTTTATGATATCTGAATTAGAAAATATCAATTAAAAAAGAATGAGCTGACTTAACTCCAAATCAACACACAATTACTTGCAAAGTAGGACAGAAACACTGACACTGTTCTTGGTTGACAGCAATGCTGGTTGAGAGAACCTGGAGCTTCTGTTGTGTTGGGCCCTCCCTGATGGCTGAGAATACCTGGCCTAGGAAATAATCATTGATAATGGATAAGAGTGTGTTTTATGTGAATAAATATTTCTCAATGCCAAATCCATTAAGGGTGTGGATTGAAATGACCTGATATCCACGCTAGACGGGCCAACAAGTCAGAGCTTCTGCTCCAGGCCTGGTACTGCCAAGCAGCGGGGAGTCCACCAGGGGACCAGAAGCAGTGCTGCCTGGAAGAAACTCAGAAAAGACAGAAAGGTACCATACATGCAACAATACAAACCCCTCAGTATAAAGGTGGAGAGGTGGCACAGAGAAGGAAGGGGTCACGTGTAAGGGAGCCAGGGACGTCACAGGGAAGTGACACCTAGCCTGGGACTTGAAGGACCCAGAGTTCATCAGGCAAATGGTGTTAGAACTTTCAGTTTTGGTAAAGCTGGAAATCTGATTTTTTGCATGATGATCTTCAATACATCTGATGATACTGGGGGCCTCAAAGTCACACATCTACAATGGAAGAAGATGAGTGCCCCAGGATACTACTTTGAGAATCAAAATAAGACATGGAAAAGCACTTTTAAAACTATGTGGCAATACTCACATTTAAATTACTTCCAATTATTCTGAAAGCCATTTAAGAGTAGGCAGCTGTCAGAATATTACTATGATCATACTAAGCAAGTCTTTGTGTGACAATGAAGTACAGAACTGGGTACACAGTATAAACAAATATTATTAGTTTGCCGAATAATAAGCCCCCTTTAGGATCTTTTCAAATTGTGTTGAGCAGGGATACCTCTAGCAATAACCTCTGACTGCATTTAATGATAAGATTATTTTCCACAAAAGAACCATCGATGAACTTTTTTTCTCTATCTAATCTAAGCCCATTCAAATAGTACATATAAAAGACATGAATTTGCAAAACTTAAGTATAGAGCACCTCACTTAGAAAATCAGGTTTTATGTTTGATGAAGTATTTTTCAGTTGTGAAACATCAGTTTTAATGATTTGAGGATACCACCTGAGAACACACACAGAAATCTTTTCCCCAGAACCTCATTATGAGAACACTTTTAACAGATGCACAAATCTAGAGGAAAATCCAGAGTAATGCTCCAGCGTCCCCACCCAGATCCTCAAGGCAGGACCAGGGAATGTGTGTCATACACCTTCATAAGCAGACTTCCTCACACCTCGGCATTCGAGGTTCACTCCCAAGCAAGGCCTTTTAGAGGACTCCTGACAAAAACCCTGCAAACTCACAGGGCAGATCCCTACCTGCCTGTTACAGGTCTCCAGTACTCACAAGAAGCAAGAGAGGGAGGGATTCGAGCAAATAGGACAAGGAAACGGATGCAATGCCAGAAACCGGAAAAAAGGCCTCCTGCAGGGCCATTCTGAGCAGGAGAGACGAAGACTGACAGCCGGGTACGGAAGGAGGCTCCGAGGAGGACACATCAGGAATGCCCTTTCCGTGGAGATCTGAGAACACCTCCTGGACTGACCCTCGGGCTCGCCCACTACCGCCGGGGCTTTGTGCGCGCTCAATCTGCGCCGGGAGGGTCCGCCGTGGGTACAGCCAACTTTGGCTTCGGGATCCCGGGAGGGTCCGCCGTGGGTACAGCCAACTTTGGCTTCGGGATCCCGGCCCTGACGGCAACAGAGCAGCGCCCCTCGGGGATTGGGGTGGGGGACACCGTTAACGACTCCATCTACTAGTGCCCTGTCCGCCGGGAGGCGACAACCCCACCCCCGAGCCCGTGCCGCCGGCTCCCACCCAGGGCTCTCCGCTCCGCAGGCCTCCTGGGCGCAGGGTAGCCCCGCCCCCCCGAGACCCGTCTCCACGCTCCCCGGGGACCCACATCGAGAGCAGGGCCCGTGACCTTGACGCCCGGTGCCGGGCCGGAAGCGGGCCGGGGGTGCCGAACTCACCGTCCGCAGGTAGAGCCGTTCGGTGGAGCCCGCGCGGCCGCCAGGCACGAGCATCGGGGGCATCCCGCGGGGCCGGCAGGCGCCCCGGCCCCACAGCAGCAAGCAGCGGTGGGCCATGGCCGCCGGCGCGCCGCTCAGGCTCGGAGCGGACGCGGGGGCGGCACCTGACGGCAAAGAGGACCAGGAGCTGAGGCCACGGGACACCTCGCCCGCGACCCCACGCTCCTCTGCGTCTTCTCACGCCTCGCCCCGCCCCAGCGCGCTGACGTCAGCCGCACGGCGGCGTGCCCTCGGGCCCCAGGCCCCGGCCCCGCCTCCGGAGCGTCTCCTGTCAGGACCCGAGGCGGGGCTGAGGGGGTGGGTACACGTTCTCAGGAGGGGGCGGGGNGAAGGCGACATAATGTCATGGCTTTGATCACATGAGAGGGAGGAGGTGGGGTGGTTAGGAATCAACTGAAACTACACCTCTGTACCTGCCCTTCTGAGGACGGCCAAGAGTGAGTCTGTGTAACAATGTCCCTCGTCATAGTCACATGTGAGTGCTTACCTTTTGGGGGCCGAGAACAGAGTCTCTGATAAGCAGCAATCACATCTGTCAGAAGGGAATTCCTGCTGGTTTTCGCCTGAGTAGTGGCATATTGATAAAGCTGCAACACAACAGAGAGAGAGAGAAGCATGAAGGTCACATCAAGGTGAGTCTAAAGCGAGCTTCATTTTACCCTTCAAACAGGTGATTACGGACTAGCACAGAATGGCCCCCCTTGAAGGGAGCACGAGGGTTGTCCGGTCCTGGGCTGCTCCAGTGCAGTGAGAACTAGGAGACACGCACTTCACCAAGAAGATGAGAGCACCTCCAACCTAGGCACCTAGTTAAGAGCTGCAGCCCAAGTACAATTCCCTACCAACACATTGACTCAGGCATTGTTTCCTTGATGTGTAGCATTCAAAAGGCAAACTGCCATGAACATCTGCCACCCTACCTGCAGGGTCTATCACACTGCAAGGTCATTTATCCGACATTACAGAACGATGCTTTTTGTGTACACAATACTAACTTTCAGTTCGGTTCGCTTCAGTCACTCAGTCGTGTCCGACTCTTTGCGACCCCATGAATTGCAGCACGCCAAGGCCTCCCTGTCCATCACCAACTCCCGGAGTTCACTCAAACTCAGGTCCATCGAGTCAAAGACAAGGAAGCCATAGTCCAATGTCTGATAATCCTTATATTAGCAGCATTTGCTGAAGCTATTTGATACACTGTCATCCTGCTAAGTCCCTTTACAGATACATCTCTGCTTTAAGTAACATATCTGCTAAAAACTGGAAATGTGGCCTAAGTATGAGTGAGTGAAAGTTGCTCAGTCATGTCTGACTCTTTGTGACTTCATAGGCTGTCCATGGAATTCTCCAGGCCAGAATATTGGAGTGGGTAGCCTTTCCCTTCTCCAGCAGATCTCCCCAACCCAAGGATCAAACCCAGGTCTCCTGCATTGCATGTGGATTCTTTACCAGCTGAGCCACAGGGGAAGCCCTGTCTAGGTTTATTAGTGTATAATGTAAACAAGTTGAACAAGCTCCTTATTAAATGTTTAGGTATAGAGACACTGAAGGGGATATAGCTGAATCTGACAGTTAAGTTCAAGTGATCCTATCCTTTGGCAAAGTGAAAAGTTCACACCACTGTTTTTTTGGAGGCCAAGCTTTTACGTACAGGTGAGAGTGTTTAAAGCGAAGCTTGTCTGCATTAGACCCATCCTCATTTGCCTTCTTTATGGTCTCATGAGAAAAATAAAATATCACAAAACCATACAAAATCACTTCACATCCGACAGCGTGGCTAAAATAAAAAAAAAAAAAGAGAGAGACAATATCAAGTGCCGATGAGGATCAGCAGAAATTGGAGCCCTCATGCACTGCTTAGGGGACGGGTACAGCTGCTTTGGAAAAGTTTGGCATTCTCCAAAATGTTAAATGAAGAGTTAAGTTGCCACATGATCCAGCAAATTCACTCCTACTCAAGGAAATGAAAATATGTCCACTCAAAATCTTGAATGTTTATAGTATCATCTGTCATAATGCCCCAAAATGGAAACAACCCAATGTCCATCAACTGATGATGAACAGAGGAAATGTGGTATATGCACACAATGGAATTTTATTCAGCCATAAAAAAGGAATGAAGTAGACAGATGGTACCATCAAATCTTGACATTATGCTAAGTTAAAAAAACCAGACACGAAAGATCACGTATTACATGATTCCATATTTATGAAACATCTGAAACAGGCCAATAATAGAGGCTATAGGTCAGCAGTTGCCTGGGCTGGAGGAATAGTTGGTGACAAACAGGGAGTGACCACTAACAGTCATAGGGCTTCTAAATGTTCTGGCAACAGATAGTGAGTGATGGTTGCACCGCCTTGTGAATATATGAGAAGCCACAGAACAGTACCCTTTAAAACGGTGGATTTTATGATATCTGAATTAGAAAATATCAATTAAAAAAGAATGAGCTGACTTAACTCCAAATCAACACACAATTACTTGCAAAGTAGGACAGAAACACTGACACTGTTCTTGGTTGACAGCAATGCTGGTTGAGAGAACCTGGAGCTTCTGTTGTGTTGGGCCCTCCCTGATGGCTGAGAATACCTGGCCTAGGAAATAATCATTGATAATGGATAAGAGTGTGTTTTATGTGAATAAATATTTCTCAATGCCAAATCCATTAAGGGTGTGGATTGAAATGACCTGATATCCACGCTAGACGGGCCAACAAGTCAGAGCTTCTGCTCCAGGCCTGGTACTGCCAAGCAGCGGGGAGTCCACCAGGGGACCAGAAGCAGTGCTGCCTGGAAGAAACTCAGAAAAGACAGAAAGGTACCATACATGCAACAATACAAACCCCTCAGTATAAAGGTGGAGAGGTGGCACAGAGAAGGAAGGGGTCACGTGTAAGGGAGCCAGGGACGTCACAGGGAAGTGACACCTAGCCTGGGACTTGAAGGACCCAGAGTTCATCAGGCAAATGGTGTTAGAACTTTCAGTTTTGGTAAAGCTGGAAATCTGATTTTTTGCATGATGATCTTCAATACATCTGATGATACTGGGGGCCTCAAAGTCACACATCTACAATGGAAGAAGATGAGTGCCCCAGGATACTACTTTGAGAATCAAAATAAGACATGGAAAAGCACTTTTAAAACTATGTGGCAATACTCACATTTAAATTACTTCCAATTATTCTGAAAGCCATTTAAGAGTAGGCAGCTGTCAGAATATTACTATGATCATACTAAGCAAGTCTTTGTGTGACAATGAAGTACAGAACTGGGTACACAGTATAAACAAATATTATTAGTTTGCCGAATAATAAGCCCCCTTTAGGATCTTTTCAAATTGTGTTGAGCAGGGATACCTCTAGCAATAACCTCTGACTGCATTTAATGATAAGATTATTTTCCACAAAAGAACCATCGATGAACTTTTTTTCTCTATCTAATCTAAGCCCATTCAAATAGTACATATAAAAGACATGAATTTGCAAAACTTAAGTATAGAGCACCTCACTTAGAAAATCAGGTTTTATGTTTGATGAAGTATTTTTCAGTTGTGAAACATCAGTTTTAATGATTTGAGGATACCACCTGAGAACACACACAGAAATCTTTTCCCCAGAACCTCATTATGAGAACACTTTTAACAGATGCACAAATCTAGAGGAAAATCCAGAGTAATGCTCCAGCGTCCCCACCCAGATCCTCAAGGCAGGACCAGGGAATGTGTGTCATACACCTTCATAAGCAGACTTCCTCACACCTCGGCATTCGAGGTTCACTCCCAAGCAAGGCCTTTTAGAGGACTCCTGACAAAAACCCTGCAAACTCACAGGGCAGATCCCTACCTGCCTGTTACAGGTCTCCAGTACTCNGGCCGTACCAAGTTTCTCCCCGCGAGTCGGTAACGTGGGCGGAACGGCGGGGAAAAGGGGTAGCTAACGGGCGGGACTCGGGGAACTCCTCTGGATCTTCCCGTCGCCGCCTCCTCAGGGGGCAGCGAGTTTTGTTCGTCCTTTGGTCTTTCGGGTCTTAGTGGCCGGCGCGGGACGGGCAATGCCCGGGTGCAGTGGTGATTCTGTTGTAACGAGGGCTTAATTAGCAGAAGGTTACTTTCCGACACGGAGGTTCCTGCCCTTGTCTGTCTCCTCAAGGACCCCGTGGTCACAGGATGTAGGGTCTCCTGTCACATGGCCCACACCCCCTTCTCTGCTTATTCTCCCTGCTCTAACATTGATTACCCTCCTCAAGGAGTCTGGACCCTTAGAATCTTTTAAGGGTCGAAGGTCCACCTTCTGTAGCTGCTTCAAGGCGAGTCGGGGCTTGTCCCTACCTGTGGGGTCCAGACCACCTTGCTGTCAGAGGTAGGGGATCTCTGGTACACGGATGGAGGGCAGGGAGTAGGAGGCTGCAGCTCAGTCCAGGTGATGTTGGTTGTCTCCATCCTCATGTGGGCCAGGTTGAAATCCCTGGCATACCGTCACCTGCAGGTGAAACTTGTAATCTGGAAAAAAAAAAAAAAAAAATATTAACAAGCAGGTTTAGAAGGTAGGGGCCCAAATTCAGCAAAAGTACTGTTGGGGAAGTGAAAGTGAAGTCGCTCAGTCGTGTCCGACTCTTTGCGACCCCTTGGACTGTAGCCTATCAGGCTCCTCCGTCTATGGGATTTTCCAGGCAAGAGTTCCGCAGTGGATTGCCATTTCCTTCTCCAGGGGATCTTCCCCACCCAGGAATCGAACCTGGGTCTCCCGCATTGCAGGCAGACGCTTTACTGTCTGAGCCACCAGGGAAGCCCATCTGTTGGGAACAGAGGTCCAAATAGGGGTAGGAACCAGGGGTATGTATTAACAGTACCCCTCTGACTGTGGTCCATATGGAGTCCACGCTGCGGTTACCCTTTCCAAAATTGTGTAGCTGTTGAGCCTGCTTTATATACCTTTTGGATATCTTCTTCCACCTGGCCAGTGGTGATAATGTAGGTGCAATGTGGTTTTATGGTTTGTTGCGAATACCCCTCCCTTCTTTGCTAGGAGATAGCCCAAGGCCAGTCTTCTACACTGGCTAGGGATTAAAGGAGATCCAACCAGTCCATCCTAATGGAAATCAGTCTTGAATATTCATTGGAAGGACTGATGTTGAAGCTCAAACTCCAATACTTTGGCCATCTGATGCAAAGAACTGACTCATTTGAAAAGGCCTTGATGCTGGGAAAGACTGAAGGCAGGAGGAGAAGGGGACGACAGAGGATAAGATGGTTGGATGGCATCACCAACTCGACCGACATGAGTTTGAGTAAACTCCGGGAATTGGTGATGCACAGGGAGGCCTAGCGTGCTACAGTNACTCATTTGAAAAGGCCTTGATGCTGGGAAAGACTGAAGGCAGGAGGAGAAGGGGACGACAGAGGATAAGATGGTTGGATGGCATCACCAACTCGACCGACATGAGTTTGAGTAAACTCCGGGAATTGGTGATGGACAGGGAGGCCTAGCGTGCTACAGTTCATGGGGCCGCAAAGAGTCAGACATGTCTGAGCGACTGAACTGAACCGAAGGGAGGTTGAGAGTCTGGAGAATACATTCCTTGTGCTCCTGGTTGGAGTAGATAGAGTAATTGCCTACTTATGAAGCCTTGCCTTGTAGTAGGCAAAATATCCCTGGGGGGCCACTAGACGAACAGCAGTTACGCTGCCTGCCAAGAGAGGCCAGCCGCAGGCTTGAGCCAGGGGCAGGGAATGGAGGCATTATATACTGGTGTCCTCCCAGGGGCTAAAAAGGCGAATGTGCAGGTTCCCATGGTTAATCATCTGTGTATGCATTTGTAGCCGCCACTCAGAGGGGGCTCATATGAATGGGACCCTGCAGCCTTCCTTTTGGGTTTCTGAGGTTAGGGTAAAACTAACCTGTCTTGGAACACATAGCCACATCTGGGTTCTGTTTACCTGAAGAAGCTGGCTCTGCCAGGTGAGGGTGGAGTCTGCTGAGTAGGTGCAGCTGGGGCCTTGATTTGCCTTGGATCCCCACCTCAAGCAACTGGGTCTTATCTTGGGGAAAGAGATTCCTCTTCAATCAAGGCAGTTATGTTACATTCTGTGAATGAAAGAGGTAGAGTGCCCCCTTTCTGGTTTCAAAAATGGGGGTAGGTCGTGCACTATCACGATCCCAGATGTATACAAAGGGTGGAATTCTGGTCCCATCTATCTCTGTTGAGATCACTTTAGGTGTCCCTCTTTTGCATTTGTATCTTTTAACAGACCTTCAACATATGGGTCATGTCCTATCCCTAAAGATGACTACGAGATCTCGTAAGTCTTGAAAGTTTGATCCCTATGGGTTTCAGAAAAGGCTGGGTACTTTTCCAGTCAAGTTAATGCAGAGATGACTGAGGACAGGTTAAAGCATGCCTAGTTGACCATGGAGAGAAGCCCTTCTATGGGTGGTTCCCAAGACTAGTCGGACTGATTGAGGATATAGAAAGAAGAGTTGGTTGAGGCTGAGTAGAAGATGGGTCACCCCAGGGCCTCATGAGGGTTGTTGTGGCAGATACAACAGTTAGTAAGATTTTCATTTTTTTCCTATGGTGAAGGATATTTGTACTATGGAGTTTCTCTTCCATCCTCCTTGTGTGGATACCCATAGAAGGGAGAGAAATATTAGGGTGAACAATGGTTTCAGGGTGACAGCAGTGAGCTTTCAGTGAATAATCTTTAACTTGACTTGAAATAAGTAAGAGAATAATAGCAAAAATGACAACTAGGAGTCCAACTCACCAACTCATTTTACTTACCTGCCAACAGTGTCTGTCCTTTAAGTATATATATTCAACTTGTTGATTTGTACTTTTTAAAAAACTTTATATATATTTATTTATGGCTTCTCTGGGTCTTTGTTGCTATGCCTGGACCTTTTTTAAGTTGTGGTGAACAGGGCCTACTCTTTGTTGCAGTGCGTGGGCTTCTCATTGCAGTGGCTTCTCTTGTTGTGGAGCACAGGCTCTAGGCATGTGCACTTCAGTAGTTGTGGATTGCAGGCTCTACAGCGTGGGCTCGGTAGTTGTAGCACACGGACATAGTTGCTCCACAGCTTGTGGAATCTTCCTTTACCATGTCTCATGCATTGACAGAAGGATTCTTATCAACTGTGCCACCAAGGAAGTCCCTACTTGTTGATTTTTAAATAGGAACCTCAGGCCTTCCGTGGGCTCACAGGTCCACTTGAGGGTGTCTTCCTTTTCATAGCCAGAGTCCTGTGTGGACTCAAGAGGAACCAGCTTGATTTGGAACAGGTGAACGCAGTTGTTGATCCCATAAAATTTTACTGCCATAGTGGTGCTGAGAATGTTCCCAGGTGGTACTAGTGGTAAAGAACTAACCTGCCAATGCAGGAGACATAAGAGACTCAAGTTCAATCTCTGACCTGAGGAGATCCCTTGGAGGAAGGGATGGCAACCCACTCCAGTATTCTTGCCTGAAGAATCCCCATGGACAGAGGAGCATGGTGGGCTACAGTCCACAGGGTCACATAGAGTTGGACATGACTGAAGTGATTTAGCATGTACATATACAGGGATGCTGAGAAGGACTTAGTAAGGGCCCTTCTACTTGGGCAGTAATTGATCAGAGGGAGACCCTTCTCTCCATGTTTTTAGGAGGACAAAATCACCCAGCTAAACCTGAAGGGAGTCAGTTTTTTGACTGGGGGCCAGAAAAAGCTGATTTCTGTATTCTGAAATTGCCTTTTGGGCTGTATTATTCAGTCATTCAGTTGTGTCTTATTCTTTGTGACCCCATGGACTGCAGCATGTCAGGCTTCTCTGTCCTTTACTATCTCCTAGAGTTTGCTCAAATTCATGTCATTGAATCTGTGATGCCATCCAACCATCTCATCCTCTGTCACCCCCTTCTCCTCCCGCCCTCAATCCTTCCAGCATCAGTCTTTTCCAATGAGTTGGCTCTTTACATCAGGTGGTCAGAATATTAGAGCTTCAGCTTCAGAGTTAGTCCTTCTGGTGAATATTCGGGTTGATTTCCTTTAGGATTGACTGGTTGATGATCTTGTTGTCCAAGGGACTCTCAAGAGTCATCTCCAGCGCCACAGTTCAAAAGCGTCAATCTTTGGCATTCAGCGTTCTTTATGGTCCAACTCTTACATCCCTTCATGACTCCTTGGAAAACCATAGCTTTGACTAGACGAACCTTTGCCAGCTCAGTAAATGTCTCTGCTTTTTAATATGCTGTCTAAGTTTTTCATAGCATTTCTTCCAAGGAGCAAGTGTCTTTTAATTTCATGGCTGTAGACACCATCTGCAGTAATTTTGGAGGCCAAGAAAATAAATTCTGCCACTGTTTCCATTAATTCCCCATCTATTTGCTATGAAGTGATGGGAGTGGATGCCATGATCTTTGTTTTCTGAATGTCGAGTTTTGAGCCAGCTTTTTCACTCTCCTCTTTCCTTTCATCAAGAGGCTCTTTAGTTCCTCTTCACTTTCTGCCATAAGGGTGGTGTCATCTGCATATCTGAGGTTATTGATATATCTTCCTACAATCTTGATTCCAGCTTGTGCTTCATCCAGTCTAACATTTCGCATGATGTACTCTGCATATAAGTTAAATAAGCAGAGTGACAATATACAGTGTTGACGTACTCCATTCCCAATTTGGAACCAGTCTGTTGTTCCATGTCCAGGTCTAACTGTTTCTTCTTGACCTGCATACAGATTTCTCATGAGGCAGGTAAAGTAGTCTGGTATTCCCATCTCTTTAAAAATTTCCCAGTTTGTTGTGATCCACACAGTCATAGGCTCTGGCATAGTCAATAAAGCAGAAGTAGATGTTTTTCTGGAATTCTCTGGCATTTTCTATGATCCAACGGATGTTGGCAATTTGCTCTCTGGTTCTTTTGCCTTTTCTAAGTCCAGCTTGAACATCTGGAAATTCTCAGTTCACATACTGTTGAAGCCTAGCTTGTAGAATTTTTCTTTTATTTATTTATTTATTGAAGGATAATTGCTTTACAGAATTTTGTTGTTTTCTGTCAAACCTCAACATGAATCAGTCATCAGTACACATATATCCCCTCCCCTTTGAACCTCCCTCCCATTTCCTGCCCCCATCCCACCGTTCTAGATTGATACAGAGTCCCTGTTTGAGTTTCCTGAGCCATACAGCAAATTCCCATTTGCTGTTTTACATATGGTAATATTTTTCCGTGTTACTCTTTGCATACATTTTACCCTCTCCTCCCCTCTCACCATGTCCATAAGTCTGTTCTCTCTGTTTCTCCATTGCTGCCCTGTAAGTTCTTCAGTATCATTCTTCTAGATTCCATATATGTGACAGAATATGTTATTTATATTTCTCTTTCTGATTCAGTTAACTCTGTATAATAGGTTCTAGGTTAATTCACCTCATCAGAACTGACTGACGTTCCTTTTTATGGCTGACAGGGAAATGGTGGAAACAGTGTCAGACTTTATTTTTCTGGGCTCCAAAATCACTGCAGATAGTGACTGCAGCCATGAAATTAAAAGACGCTTACTCCTTAGAAGAAAAGTTATGACCAACCTAGACAGCATATTCAAAAGCAGAGATATTACTTTGCCGACTAAGGTCCATCTAGTCAAGGCTATGGTTTTTCCAGTAGTCATGTATGGATGTGAGAGTTGGACTGTGAAGAAGGCTGAGTGCCGAAGAATTGATGCTTTTGAACTGTGGTGTTTGGAGAAGACTCTTGAGAGTCCCTTGGACTGCAAGGAGATCCAACCAGTCCATTCTGAAGGAGATCGGCCCGGGGATTTCTTTGGAAGGACTGATGCTAAAGCTGAAGCTCCAGTACTCTGGCCACCTCATGCGAAGAGTTGACTCATTGGAAACGACTCTGATGCTGGGAGGGATTGGGGGGAGGAGGAGAAGGGGACGACCGAGGATGAGATGGCTGGATGGCATCACTGACTCGTTGGGCGTGAGTCTGAGTGAACTCTGGGAGTTGGTGATGGACAGGGAGGCCTGGCGTGCTGCGATTCATGGGGTTGCAAGGAGTCGGAGACGACTGAGCAACTGAACTGAAATAAATATTTCATTGTGTATATGTACCACAACTTCTTTATCCGTTCATCTGTCGATGGACATCTAGGTTGCTTCCATGTTCTAGCTATTGTAAACAGTGCTGCAATGAACAATGGGATACATATGTCTTTTTCCATTTTGGTTTTCTCAGGATATATGCCTAGGAGTGGGATTGCTGGGTCATTTGGTGGTTTTATTCCTAGTTTTTTAAGGAATCTCCATACCCTCTTCCATAGTGGCTGTATCAATTTACATTCCCACCAAGAGTGCAAGAGCGTTCCCTTTTCTCCATACCCTCTCCAACATTTATTGTTGGTAGATGTTTTAATGATGGCCATTCTGACCGGTGTGAGGTGAGATGTGTATAAGAGACAGGTGAAGAAGGCTGAGTGCCGAAGAATTGATGCTTTTGAACTGTGGTGTTTGGAGAAGACTCTTGAGAGTCCCTTGGACTGCAAGGAGATCCAACCAGTCCATTCTGAAGGAGATCGGCCCGGGGATTTCTTTGGAAGGACTGATGCTAAAGCTGAAGCTCCAGTACTCTGGCCACCTCATGCGAAGAGTTGACTCATTGGAAACGACTCTGATGCTGGGAGGGATTGGGGGGAGGAGGAGAAGGGGACGACCGAGGATGAGATGGCTGGATGGCATCACTGACTCGTTGGGCGTGAGTCTGAGTGAACTCTGGGAGTTGGTGATGGACAGGGAGGCCTGGCGTGCTGCGATTCATGGGGTTGCAAGGAGTCGGAGACGACTGAGCAACTGAACTGAAATAAATATTTCATTGTGTATATGTACCACAACTTCTTTATCCGTTCATCTGTCGATGGACATCTAGGTTGCTTCCATGTTCTAGCTATTGTAAACAGTGCTGCAATGAACAATGGGATACATATGTCTTTTTCCATTTTGGTTTTCTCAGGATATATGCCTAGGAGTGGGATTGCTGGGTCATTTGGTGGTTTTATTCCTAGTTTTTTAAGGAATCTCCATACCCTCTTCCATAGTGGCTGTATCAATTTACATTCCCACCAAGAGTGCAAGAGCGTTCCCTTTTCTCCATACCCTCTCCAACATTTATTGTTGGTAGATGTTTTAATGATGGCCATTCTGACCGGTGTGAGGTGATCTCTCATTGTAGTTTTGGTTTGCATTTCTCAAATAATGAGCAATGTTGAGTATCTTTTCATGTGTTTGTTAGCCATCTGTATGTCTTCTTTGGAAAAATGTCTCTTTATGCCTTTTTCCCACTTTTTGTTTGGGTTGTTTGTTTTTCTGGCTTTGAGTTGTATGAGCTGCTTGTATATTTTAGAAATTCATCCTTTGTCAGTTGTTTCATTTGCTATTATTTTTTCCCATTCTGAGGGTTGTGTTTTCACTTTGTTTATAGTTTGCTTTGCTGTGCAAAAGCTTTTAAGTTTAATCAAGTCCCACAGGTTTACTTTTGTTTTTATTTCCATTACTCTCGGAGGTGGGTCATAGAAGAACTTGCTTTGATTTATGTCATCAAGTGTTCTGCCTATGTTTTCCTCTAAGAGTTTTATAGTTTCTAGTCTTACATTTAGGTATTCCATTTTGAGTTTATCTTTGTGTATGGTGTTAGGAAGTGTTCTAATTTCATTCTTTTACACATAACTGTCCAGTTTTCTCAGCACCATTTATTGAAGAGGCTGTCTTTGCCACATTGTATATTCTTGCCTCCTTTGTCAAAAATAAGGTACCGATAGGTGCATGGGTTTATTTCTGGGCTTTCTATCTTATTCCATTGGTCTGAATTTCTGTTTTTGTTCCACTACTGTACTGTCTTGATGACTGTAGCTTTGTAGTATAATCTGAAGTCAGGAAAGTTGATTCCTCCAGCCCTGTTCTTCTTTCTCAAGACTGCTTTGACTATTCAGGGTCTTTTATGTTTCCATATGAATTGTGAATTTTTTTTGTTCTAGTTCTGTGGAAAAAATGCCACCTGTAATTTGATAGGGATCTCACTGAATCTCTAGATTGTGTTTGGTAGTATAGTAATTTTCACAATATTGATTCTTCCTACCCAGGAACATGGAATGTTTCTCCATCTGTTTATATCATCCTTGATTTCTTTCTTTCGAGTCTTATAATTTTCTGTGTACATTTCTTTTGTCTCCTTAGGTAAGGTCATTCCTAGATATTTAATTCTTTTTTGTTGCAGTGATGAATGGGATTGATTCCTCAATTTCTCTTTCTGATTTTTCATTGTTAGTATATAGAAATGCAAGTGATTTCTGTGTATTGGTTTTGTATCCTGCAACTTTGCTAAATTCACTGATTAGCTCTAGTAATTTTCTGATACTATCTTTAGGGTTTTCTATGTACAGTATCATGTCATCTGCAAACAGTGAGAGCTTTACTTCTTCTTTTCTGATCTGGATTCCTTTTACCTCTTTTTCTTCTCTTATTGTTGTAGCTACGACTTCCAAAACTATGTTGAATAATAGTGGTGAAAGTGGACTCCCTTGTCTTGTTCCTAATCTTAGGGGGAATGCTTTCAGTTTTTCACCATTGAGAATAATGTTTGCTGTAGGCTTATCATATATGGGTTTTACTATGTTGAAGTAGATTCCATCTATGCCCATTTTTTTGAAGAGTTTTAATCATAAATGGATGCTGAGTTTTGTTAAAGGCTTTTTCTGCATCTATTGAGATGATCATATGGTTTTTATCTTTCAATTTGTTAATATGGTATATTACATTGATTTTGCATATATTGAAGAATCCTTGCATCCCTGGAATAAACCCAACTTGATCATGGTGTATGAGTTTTATGATGTGTTGCTGAATTCTGTTTGCTAACATTTTGTTGAGGATTTTTGCATCTATGTTCATCAATGTGATATTGTCCTGTACCTTTTCTTTTTTTGTGGTGTCTTTGTCTGGTTTTGGTATCAGGATGATGATGGCCTCATAGAATGAGTTTGGAAGGGTTCCCTCCTCTGAAATTTTTGAAAGAGTTTTAGAAGGTTAGGCATTAGTTCTTCTCTAAATGTTTGATAGAATTCTCCTGTGAAGCCATCTGGTTCTGGGCTTTTGTTTTTTGGGAGATTTTTGATCACAGCTTCAATTTCAGTGCCTGCAATGGGGTTGTTAATAATTTCTATTTCTCCCTGACTCAGTATTGCAAAATTGAATTTTTCTAAGAATCTATCCATTTCTTCCAGGTTATCCATTTTATTGTCATATAGTTGTTCATAATAACCTCTTATAATCCTTTGTATTTCTTCATTGTCTGTTGTAACCTCTCCTTTTTCATTTCTAATTTTGTTGATTTGATTCTTATCTCTCCTTGATGAGTCTGGCTAAAGATTTGTCAATTTTATCTTCTCAAAGAACCAGCTTTTTTTATTTTTATTTTTATTTTTACTTTATTTTACTTTACAATACTGTATTGGTTTTGCCATACATTGACATGAATCTGCCACGGTGTACATGAGTTCCCAATCCTGAACCCCCCTCCCACAAGAACCAGCTTTTAGTTTTATTAATCTTTACTATAGTTTCTTTCATTTCTTTTTCATTTTTTTCTACTTGGATCTTTTATGATTTCTTTCCTTCTACTAATTTTCAGGTTTTATTGTTCTTTTTTTCAGTTGTTTTAGGTGTAAAGTTAGGTTGTCTATTTGATGTTTTTCTTGTTTCTTGAGGTAGGATTGTATTGCTATAAACTTCCCTCTTAGAACTGCTTTTGCTGCGTGCCACAGGTTTTGAGTTGTCGTGTTTTCATTGTCTTTTGTTTCTAGAAATGTTTTTATTTCCCTTTTGATTTCTTCAGTAACCTGTTGTCTATTTAGAAACATGTTGTTTAATCTCCACGTGTTTGTGTTTCTTACAGTTTTTTTCTTGTGAGTGATATCTAATCTCATAGCATTGTGGTTGGAGAAGATACTTGATATGATTTCAATTTTCTTAAATTTACTGAGGTTTGATTTGTGACCCAAGATGTGGTCTATCCTGGAGAATGTTCCATGTGCACTTGAGAAGGTGTATTCTTCTGCATTTGGATTGAATGTCCTGAAGATAGCAATGAGATCCACCTCATCTAATGTATCATTTAAGACTTGTGTTTCCTTATTAATTTTCTGTTTTGATGATCTGTCCATTGATATGGGAGGGGTGTTAAAGTCTCCTATTATTATGTTACTGTCAATTTCTCCTTTTATGTTGGTTAGTGTTTGTCTTATGTATTGAGGTGCTCCTGTATTGTGTGCGTAGATATTTACAACTGTTATATCTTCCTCTTGGATTGATTTCTTAATTATTATGTAGTGTCCCTCCTTCTCTCTTGTAATATTCTTTATTTTAAGGTCTGTTTTGTCTGATATGAGGATTGCTACTCCAGTTCTCTTTTGCTTCCCATTTGTGTGGAACATATTTTTCCATCATCTCACTTTCAGTCTATGTGTCTTTAGGTCTGATGTGGGTTTCTTGTAGACAGGCTATACGTGCATCTTGTTTTTGTATCCATTCAGCCAGTCTGTGTCTTTTGGTTGGAGCATTTAATCCATTTACATTTAAAGTAGTTATTGATTTATATGTTCCTGTTGCTTTTTTCTTAATTGTTTGGGGTTGATTTTATAGATCTTTTTTCTTCTCTTGTATTTCTTGACTATGTAAGTCCCTTTAACATTTGTTGTAAAGCTGATTTGGTGGTACTGAATTCTCTTAACTTTTGCTTGTCTGAAAAGCTATTTATTTCTCCATCAATTTTGCATGAGATCCTTGCCAGATACAGTAATCTTGGTTGTAGATTTTTCCCTTTCAGTACTTTAAATATATCCTGCCATTCCCTTCTGGCCTGTAGAGTTTCTGCTGAAAGATCAGCTGTTAAATGTATGGGGTTTCTCTTGTATGTTACTTGTTGCTTCTCCCTTGCTGCTTTTAATATTCTTTCTTAGTGATTGAGGGCAGGAGGAGAAGGGGACAACAGAGGATGAGATGGTTGGATGGCATCACTGACTCAATGGACATGGGTTTGGGTAGACTCCAGCAGTTGGTGATGGACAGGGAGGCCTGGTGTGCTGCAGTTCATGGGGTCGCAAAGAGTTGGACATGACTGAGCAACTGAACTGAACTTAGTGATCAGTCTTTGTTAGTTGGATTAGTTGTATGTGTCTTGGCGTGTTTCTCCTTGGATTTACCCTGTATGGGATTCTTTGTTCCTCTTGGACTTGATTATTTTCTTTTCCATGTTGGGGAAATTTTCAACTATAATCTCTTCAAAAATTTTCTCATACTCTTTATTTNTTTGCCCTGCTTCATTCCGTACTTCAAGGCCAAATTTGCCTGTTACTCCAGGTGTTTCTTGACTTCCTATTTTTGCATTCCAGTCCTGTATAATGAAAAGGACATCTTTTTTGGGTGTAGTTTTCTTTTTTCATTTTTTCTTTGTCTGGTTTTGGTATCAGGGAGATGGTGGTGTATAGAACAAGTTTGGAAACGTTCCTTCCTCTGCACTTTTTTGAAAGAGTTTTAGAAGGATAGGCATTAGCTCTTCTATAAATGTTAGATAGAATTCTCCTGTGAAGCCACCAGGTCCTGGGCTTTTGTTTTTTGGGAGATTTTTGATCACAACTTCAACTTCAGTACTTGTAATTGAGCTGTTCATAATATCTCTTTCTGGTTCAGTATTGGAAGATTGAACTTTTTAGGAATCTGTCCATTTCTTCCAAGTTATTGCCATATAGTTGTTCATAATAGTCTCTTATAATCCTTTGTATTTCTGCATTGTCTATTGTAACCTCTCCTTTTTCATTCTAATTTTGTTGATTTGATTCTTCTCTATGTTTTTCTTGATGAGTCTGGCTAAAGGTTTGTCAATTTTGTTTACCTTCTCAAAGAACCAGCTTTTAGTATTATTAATCTTTACTAATGTTTCTTTGATTTCTTTCATTTGTTTCTCCTCGGATCTTTATGATTTCTTTCCTTCTACTAATTTTGGGGTTTTTTGTTCTTCTTTTTCCAGTTGTTTTATGTGTAAAGTTAGGTTGTCTACTTGATGTTTTTCTCATTTCTTGAGGTAGGATTGTATTGCTATAAACTTCCCTCTTAGGACTGCTTTTGCTGCACCCCACAGGCTTTGAGTTGTCGTGTTTTCATTGTCATTTATTTCTAAAAATTCTTTGATTTCCCTTTTGATTTCTTCAATAACCTGTTGGTTATTTAGAAACGTGTCGTTTATTCTCCATTTGTTTGTGTTTCTTACAGTTTTTTTCTTGTAATTGATATTTAGTCTCATAGTGTTGTGGTCTGAGAAGATACTTGATATTATTTCAATTTTCTTAAATTTACTGAGGTTTGATTTGTGACCCAAGATGTGGTCTATCCTGGAGAGTGTTCCATATGCACTTGAAGAGAAGGTGTATTCTTCTGCCTTTGGATGAAATGTCCTGAAGATATCAGTGAGATCCATCTCATCTAATGTATCATTTAAGACATGTTTCCTTATTAATCTGCTGTTTTGATGATCTGTCTATCGGGGTGAGTGGGGTGTTAGAGTCTCCTACTATTACTGTGTTACTATCAATTTCTCCTTTTATGTCTGTTAGTGTTTGNAGAAGGTGTATTCTTCTGCCTTTGGATGAAATGTCCTGAAGATATCAGTGAGATCCATCTCATCTAATGTATCATTTAAGACATGTTTCCTTATTAATCTGCTGTTTTGATGATCTGTCTATCGGGGTGAGTGGGGTGTTAGAGTCTCCTACTATTACTGTGTTACTATCAATTTCTCCTTTTATGTCTGTTAGTGTTTGTCTTGTGTTTTGAGGTGCTCCTATGTTAGGTGCATAAATTTTTACAACTGTTATGTCTTCCTCTTGGATTGATCCCCTATCATGTAGTGTCCTTCCTTATCTCTTGTGATTTTCTTCATTTTAAGGTCTATTTTTTCTGATATGAGGATTGCTACTCTAGCTTTCACTCCCATTTGCATGGAATATATTTTCCCATCCTCTTACTTTCAGCCTATATGTGTCTTTAGGTCTGAAGTGGGTTTCTTGTAGACAGCATATATATAGGTCTTGTTTTTGTGTCTATTCAGCCAGTCTATGTCTTTTGGTTGGAGCATTTAATTCAATTACATTGAAGGTAATTATTGATATGTATGTTCCTATTGCCATTTCCTTAATTGTTTGGGGTTGATTTTGTAGATCTGTTTTCTTCTCTTGAATTTCTTGACTATATAAGTCCCTTTAACATTTGTTGTAAAGCTGGTTTGGTGGTGCTGAATTTTCTTAACTTTTACTTGTCTGAAATGTTATTTATTTCTCATGTAACTTTTTTTGAGTTTGTCACAATTACCGAGACATTGTATACCTCTGCAGCCCATAGTCCTTTGATTGTGATCTCTCCAGGGGAATTGATGCCCAGAGGCCATCACAAAATGCCATAGACTGAGGGGTTCTCTTTCTTCCCTTTTCAAATCAGTCCAGTTTCCCTGGAAACAATCTTGTTGATAGTTTCCAAAGTTGATAGACCAGATACCCTTGGTCAACCCTCTGGGAACCTGCCCACTGGGAGTGCATGCCACCTGTTACTAAGTCCATCTCATGGGAAATCCCTTGGCTAGGGCAACCCTGAGCCTTATCCAGCAAGAGAGGTCTTTGAGGGTAAAAAGAATATTTTAGATTAGTTTCTCACTTTAGGAAAAGATACCTTTTGCTTCTCCTTTGCTTCCTGCCCAAGATAAGGATCACCACTGTGAACTGCCAGATGTTCAAGCTGGTTTTAGAAAAGGCAGAGGAACCAGAGATCAAATTGCCAACATCCGTTGGATCATGGAAAAAGCAAGAGAGTTCCAGAAAAACATCTATTTCTGCTTTGTTGACTATGCCAAAGCCTTTGACTGTGTGGACCACAACAAATTNTCATCTAATGTATCATTTAAGACTTGTGTTTCCTTATTAATTTTCTGTTTTGATGATCTGTCCATTGATATGGGAGGGGTGTTAAAGTCTCCTATTATTATGTTACTGTCAATTTCTCCTTTTATGTTGGTTAGTGTTTGTCTTATGTATTGAGGTGCTCCTGTATTGTGTGCGTAGATATTTACAACTGTTATATCTTCCTCTTGGATTGATTTCTTAATTATTATGTAGTGTCCCTCCTTCTCTCTTGTAATATTCTTTATTTTAAGGTCTGTTTTGTCTGATATGAGGATTGCTACTCCAGTTCTCTTTTGCTTCCCATTTGTGTGGAACATATTTTTCCATCATCTCACTTTCAGTCTATGTGTCTTTAGGTCTGATGTGGGTTTCTTGTAGACAGGCTATACGTGCATCTTGTTTTTGTATCCATTCAGCCAGTCTGTGTCTTTTGGTTGGAGCATTTAATCCATTTACATTTAAAGTAGTTATTGATTTATATGTTCCTGTTGCTTTTTTCTTAATTGTTTGGGGTTGATTTTATAGATCTTTTTTCTTCTCTTGTATTTCTTGACTATGTAAGTCCCTTTAACATTTGTTGTAAAGCTGATTTGGTGGTACTGAATTCTCTTAACTTTTGCTTGTCTGAAAAGCTATTTATTTCTCCATCAATTTTGCATGAGATCCTTGCCAGATACAGTAATCTTGGTTGTAGATTTTTCCCTTTCAGTACTTTAAATATATCCTGCCATTCCCTTCTGGCCTGTAGAGTTTCTGCTGAAAGATCAGCTGTTAAATGTATGGGGTTTCTCTTGTATGTTACTTGTTGCTTCTCCCTTGCTGCTTTTAATATTCTTTCTTAGTGATTGAGGGCAGGAGGAGAAGGGGACAACAGAGGATGAGATGGTTGGATGGCATCACTGACTCAATGGACATGGGTTTGGGTAGACTCCAGCAGTTGGTGATGGACAGGGAGGCCTGGTGTGCTGCAGTTCATGGGGTCGCAAAGAGTTGGACATGACTGAGCAACTGAACTGAACTTAGTGATCAGTCTTTGTTAGTTGGATTAGTTGTATGTGTCTTGGCGTGTTTCTCCTTGGATTTACCCTGTATGGGATTCTTTGTTCCTCTTGGACTTGATTATTTTCTTTTCCATGTTGGGGAAATTTTCAACTATAATCTCTTCAAAAATTTTCTCATACTCTTTATTTTTCTCTTTTTCTTCTGGGACCCCTATAATTCAAATGTTGGTGCGTTTGATGTTGTCTCAGAGGTCTCTGAGACTATCNCTTTTCCATGTTGGGGAAATTTTCAACTATAATCTCTTCAAAAATTTTCTCATACTCTTTATTTTTCTCTTTTTCTTCTGGGACCCCTATAATTCAAATGTTGGTGCGTTTGATGTTGTCTCAGAGGTCTCTGAGACTATCCTCAGTTCTTTTCATTCTTTTTACTTTATTCCACTCTTCAGAAGTTATTTCTACCATTTTATCTTCCACCTCACTGATTTCTTCTTCTGCTTCAGATATTCTGCTATTGATTCATTCTAGAGTATTTTTAATTTCAGTAATTGTGTTATTTGTCTCTGTATGTTTATTCTTTAATTCTTCTAGGTCTTTGCTAATTGATTTCTTGCATTTTCTCCATTTTGTTTTCAAGGTTTTTGATCATCTTTACTATCATTATTCTGAATTCTTTTTCAGGTAGTTTTCCTATTTCCTCTTCATTTATTTGGGCTTCTGTGTTTCTAGTTTGTTCCTTCATTTGTGTAGTATTTCTCTGCCTTTTCATTATTTTTTTTTAACTTACTATGTTTGAGGTCTCCTTTTCCTAGGATTCAGGGTTGAATTCTTTCTTCCTTTTGGTTTCTGCCCTCCTAAGGTCAGTCCAATGGTTTGTGTAAGTTTCTTATAGGGTGAGATTTGTGCTGAGTTTTTGTTTGTTTGTTTTTCCTCTGAGTGAGGTGGTAATCCTGTCTGCTAATGATTGGATTTGTATTTTTGGTTTGTTTGCTATTTAGATGAGGCATCCTGCACAGGGTGCTACTGGTGTTTGGGTGATGCCAGGACTCACGTGATTTCCTTTGTGTGAGTTCTGTTTGATACTCCCTAGGATTAGTTCTCTGGTAAGCTAGGGCCTTAGAGTCATTACTCCCACTCCAAAGGCTCAGGGCTTGATCTCTGGTCAAGAACGAAGATTCCACAAGTGGTTATGGCAGTAAGTGAGATTAAAACAAATATCCAAAAATGAGAAACCAAAGATGAACCCCAGACAAATGGCTGTTACAAAATCAGGCAGATAATAATGAAGATAATGGAATATACACATATACATATACACCCATGAGCAAAGTGAAAACAGTCCAACAAAAATATAGTAGATTGACCAGGCAAACAAAGGAAATCAAAAATTATATTTACCAGTTAACAAAACAAAAGCCAAACTGGAAAACAAAACTAAAGCAAAGTGCCATGTGGG
Source organism: Neotragus moschatus (assembly GCA_006410615.1). Lineage (NCBI taxonomy): Eukaryota > Metazoa > Chordata > Mammalia > Artiodactyla > Bovidae > Neotragus > Neotragus moschatus. The sequence continues at coordinate 129,958 of SJYA01002878.1, forward strand.
GAATAAAGCAATGAAAACAAAACCAACAAATGTGTTGAGAGGAAAGGAAAGAAAGAAAAAAAAAAAGATATGCAAAGTTAAACAGAGGTAGATAAGGAAGATTTATATATATTAAAGATTAACTGCAAGGGAAAAAGAACAGTAGGAAAGGCAAATAAAGGAATAAATGTAGAAAAAATATAATAGGTTTTAAAAAATTAATTAAAATTACAAAAAAGAGAAAAGAAAAAAAAAACTGGAAGAAGAAAGAAAAAAGAAAAACTCCACAGAACTGCAAAAGCCCAATGTAGAGGCAGAGGTTTATAGCAACAATAAAAAGTGTGACTGAATAGATATGCAAAGTTAAATAGAGGTAGATAAAGAAGATTTAGATACATTAAAGATTAACTGCAAGGGAAAAAGAACAGTAGGAAAAGCAAACAAAGGAATAAATGTAGAAAAATAATAGGTTTAAAAAATTAAAATTAAGAAAAGAGAAAAGAAAAAAAGAAAAGCTCCACAGAACCGCAAAAGCGCAATGTAGAGGCGGAGGTTTATAACAGCAATAAAAAATGTGACTGAGAGAAAAAAGAAGCTCAAAAGCTTGATTAGATTTCATAGTGCCAATAAAATTGACAACTTAACGGGGGGGGGGGGAACATCCAAAAGTGTCTACAAAGCAAGTTGAAGCATAAGAATGATAAATGTTTTTCTTGAGTCACTGCTGTCAGAGTCCTTTCCTTTGCTTGGAGTCATAGTTCACTTCACCACCCTAGGATGCCCTCCAACACTACTGATCTCTGGAGTTGCTATGAGGACAGCTCAGATTCTATTCTGGTCCTACTCCTGTGTGTTATTGCCTCCAATGTCCACAGCTATCAGAACTAATGCGTTTTCTTTTGTGGGAGCTCTCAATGACTTTTTATATATTCCATAGACACAGAGTCTGCCTAGTTGATCCTGTGGATTTGATCTGCAGCTTGTACAGCTGGTGAGAAGTTTTTGGGTTTTATTCCTTAGCCACACTGCCCCTGGGTTTCAATTGTGGTTTTATTTTCACCTCTGCGTGTGGGTCTTCCACTGGGGTTTGCTCCTGAGGCTGCCCTGGAGGACTTAGGTTTGCCCCTGTGAGGGCCAGGTTTGGCGCTGGTGCAGCTGCTTGGGTTGCAGGGGTTCTGGCAGCACCAGGTACTGGAAGTTGGTGGTTAGGGCAGCAGGGAATATAGTGCTCTAGAAGGATATGGCAACCAGTATTGGCCATTAGGTTCCATTTCTTGCCTGGAGAGCCCACCTCCCTGACTGAGAAGCCTGGCAGGCCACAGTCTGCAGGGTGGCAAAGAGTCGGACACTACCAAAGTGACCCTGTGCTCATAGATGCAAGACTTTTTGTTGCCTGTGGCAGCTCTGCCCCAGTGAGAGTTGAGCATGAAGGTGGCACAGCTGCTTGGCTTTAAGGGACCCTGGCAGTGCCAGGTGTGCAGGGGCATGGCCTGCCTCCACCATAGGACTTAAGAGAGTCTTTTTTCGAGCCTCTTGTAGCTGAAGATCAGAAGGCCTCTTTGCCAGTCTTTCTCCATAGCTCTGCCCATTCAGACACTTAGAGGACTCCGTTGCCTGGGGTCCTTCTCTGTTGTTCAGGGCGTCAGGCACATAGAGGGGCCTCCCTGACTGGAGTCTACTCTGTACTTCAGTGCCTCAGGGGTTTGATGGGCCAGCCTCTTTATTGTTCAGGTGCTGATTCTGGCATGTGGGAAGAGAAAGGCTATGGTGATGGCTCCACCGCCTTGCTTCCATGGCTGCCCGGCCTCCCTCCACAGGCATCTCTCTCCCCAGTCTCCTCCCTCACATCCCCTTGATCCATCTCTCTGCAGTCAACAGCAGCCCTCACCCTGGGATTGCTCCACAATCCCTAAACTCCAGCTCCCAGCCACTGCACCCTCTAAGGGACCTACATCCCTCTCTAGGGTATGTATAGCTGTGGCAAGAATTGTCTGATTCTCATTCCATTTAGGCTGCCAGAGATCAGCTGTTTCACTGTCAGACTTAAATGTTTCTCCTCTGACTCAGACAATTGCCCTGATGTGGGGATCGGACCCCTGCTTCAGTTCCCCCACTGCCGAGGGCAGGTCCAGTCCTACTAACACTCCTGTTTTTCCCCCTAGTTCCTTCATCCTACCAAGTTTTGCGTGGTTCTATATATTCTTTTCCACTCATCAGGTACTCCTCTATGCTCTCAGCTGGTGTTCCGCATGCAGTTCTGTGTCTGATGGTGTATTCTTGATGTATCCGTGGAGAGAGATGTACTCCATGTCCACCTACTCCTTCTTGTTCTCCTTATTTCTGATATAATAGTGTTTAGTTTATTTCTAATATCATAGTGTTGTGATGAGAAAAGATGCTTGATATGATTTCACTTTTCTTAAATTTACCAAGGCATGCCTTTTGGCCCAGCATGTGATCTATCCTGGAGAATGTTCTGTGTGCACTTGAAAAGAATGTGTGGTCTGCTGCTTTTGAATGGAATGCTCATTAAATGTCAGTGAAGTTCATCTGGTCTAAAGTGTCATTTAAGGCCCATGTTTCGCTATTAATTTTCTGTCTGGATGATCTGTCCACTGGTGAAAGTGGGGTATTAGTTTTTTGAGGAACCTCCACACTGCTTTCCATAGTGGCTGGACCAATTTACTTTCCTACCAACAGTATAATAGAGTTTGCTTTCCACCACAGCCTCTCTAGCGTTTATTATTTGTAGACTTTAAAAAATATTTGTTTTTGGCTGTATTGGGTTGCTGCAGGCTTTCTTTAGTGGCATTGAGCAGGGACTACAATCTAGTCTTGGTGCGTGGGTTTCTTATTGCCTTGGCTTCTTTTGTAGAGGCTAGACTCTAGGGCATGTGCTGACTTCTGTAGTTGGGGCACACTGACTTAGTTGTCCCACAGCATGTGGAGTCGTCCCAGACCAGCAATCAACCCCATGTCCTCTGCATTGGCAGGCAGATTCTTAACCTCTGGGCTGCCAGGAAATTCCTGTAGACTTTTTGATGACCATTATGACCAGTGTAAGGTGGTTTGATCATTGTTCTTTTGATTTGCATTCTTATAGTAATTAGTGATGGTGAGCATCTTTTCATGTGCCTATTGGCCATCTGCTGTATGTGTTCTTTGGATAAATGTCTATTTACATGTTCTACTCATATTTTTAAAAACAACTTTTTGTTTTTGTATTAAACTACAGTCAGGAGCTTCCCTGGTGGCTCAATGGTAGTGAATCTGTCTTTCACGCAGGAGATGTGGAGTCAATCCCTGGGTTGGGAAGATCCCTTGGAGGAGGGGGGGCAACCCACTCCAGTATTCTTGCCTGGGAAACCCCATGGATAGAGGAGCCTGGTGGGCTACAGTCCATAGGATCAAAGAGCTGCTGAAGCAACTGAACATGCACAGTCAGTTAACAATTTTGTTAGCCAATTAACAGTGTTGTTTTAGTTTTAGGTGGAGTGCAAAGGGACTCAGCATACATATACATGTATCCAGTCTCCCCTAACCGCCCTCCTTCTGCTCATTTTTTTTAATTGGGTTGTTTTTGTGTTATTGGATTGTATGGGCTGTTTGTATGTTTTGGAAATTAAGCCCTTGTTAAGGTTTCCTTGTTAAGAAATTTGCATCATTTGCAAATATTTTCTGCCAGTCCATAGATTGTTTTTTCATTTTGTTTATGGTTTCCTTTGCTGTGCAAGAGTTTTTACATTTTAGGAGACCTAAGGAAACAGCAATGGCACCCCACTCCAGTACTCTTGCCTGGCAAATCCCATGGATGGAGGAGCCTGGTCAGCTGCTGTCCATGGGGTCGCGAAGAGTCGGACGCGACTGAGCGACTTCATTTTCATGTTTCACTTTCATGCATTGGAGAGGGAAATGGCAACCCACTCCAGTGTTCTTGCCTGGAGAATCCCAGGGGCAGCGGAGCCTGGTGGGCTGCCGTCTATGGGGTCGCACAGAGTCGGACACGACTGAAGTGACTTAGCAGCAGCAGCAGCAAGGAAACATCAGTTAATTTATGTCAGAGAATGTTTTGCCTATGTTCTCTTTCAGATGTTTTATGTTGTCATGTCTTATATTTAAGTCTTTAAGCCATTTTGAGTTTGTGTGTGGTGTGTTCTAATTTCATTGAGTTGCACGTGACTGTCCAACTTTCCCAGCACCATTTGCTGAAGAGACTGTCTTTTTCCCATTGAATATTCTGGTCTACTCTGTCCAAAATTAATTGACTATAGATATGTGGGTTTATTTCTAGGCTCTCTATTCTGTTCCATTAATCCATAGGTCTGTTTTTGCCAGTACCACACTATTTCAATTTCTTTAGCTTTGTGGTATTGTCTCAAGTCTGGGAGGGTTATGCCTCCTGTTTTGTTCTTTTTCTTCTGGATTGCTTTAGCAATTCTCGATCTGTTATGGTTCCATATAAATTTAAGGATTATTCTAGTTCTGTGAAGAATGTCATGGGTAATTTAATAGAGATTGCATTAAATCTGTAAATTGCTTTGGGTAATATGGCCATTTTACCAGTATTTATTATTCCAATCCAGGAGCATGGGATAGCTTTCCCTTCCTTTGAATCATCTTAAAGTTTCCATTACCAATTTTTTTAGTAGTTTTTTTTTTTATTGTACTTCATTTAGAATGTCTTAGTTACTATACAGCAAAGTGATTCAGGCATATATATGTATATATTCTTTTCCATTATGGTTTATCATAGGATATTGAATATAATTCTGTGTGCTGTATAGTAGATTGAGTATAGTTCTGTGTAGTATATAGCAGGACCTTGTTTATTCATCCTATATATAAAAGTTTACATCTGCTAATCCCAACTTCCCACTCTTCTTCCTCAACCCCTCCCCATTGGCAACCACCAGTCTGTTCTCTATGTCCATGATTCTTTTTCTGTTTCATAGATGGGTTCACTTGTGTTATATTTTAGATTCTACATCTAAGTGATATTATATGGTATTTGTCTTTTCTTTCTGTATAATAACCTCTGGTTGGATCTGGGTTGTTGCAAATGGAATTATTTCATTCTTTTCATGGCTGAGTAGTATCCCATTGTGTATATGTACCACATCTTCTTTATCCATTCATCTGTTGATGGACATTTAGGTTGTTTCTATGTCTTAGGTGTTGTGAACAGTGCTGCTATAAACACAGGGGTTCATGTATCTTTTTAAATTACAGTTTTGTCCAGATATATGCCCAGGCTTCCCTGGTGGCTCAGAGGTAAAGAGTCTGCCTGACAATGCAGGAGAAACAGATTTGATCCTGGGTTGAGAATATCCTCTGGAGAAGGAAATGGCAACCCATCTCAGTATTCTTGCCTGGTAAATCCCATGGACAGAGGAGCCTGGCGGGCTACACTGCATGGAGTTGCAAAAGAGTCAGCCATGACTTTGTAACTAAACAACAACAACCAGATATGTGCTCAGGAGTGGGATTGCTGAATTGTATGGTAATTCTATTTTTAGTTTTCTGAGAAACTTCCATACTGTTTTCCATAGTGACTGTACCAACTTACATTCACATCAACAGTGTTCAAGGGTTCCCTTTTCTCTACACCCTCTCCAGCATTTACTTGTAGACTTTTTACTGACCATTCTGACCAGTGTGAGGTGATATCTTATTATAGTTTTGATTTATATTTCTCTAGTAATTAGTGATGTTGAGCATCTTTTCATGTGCATATTGGCCATCTGTATTTCTTGTTTGGAGAAATGTCTATTTAGGTCTTCTGATCATTTTTGGATATGGTCATTTGCTTTTTTTGTTGTTGAGTTGTATGAGCTATTTGTATATTTTGGAAAGTAAGCCCTTGTTGCTTGTATCATTTGAAAATATTTTCTCCCATTCTAAAGGTTGTCTTTTCCTTTTGTTTATGGTTTACTTTGAGCAAGTTTTTAAGTTTGATTAGGTCCCATTTGTTTTATTTTTGTTTTTATTTCTATTGCCTTGGAAGACTAACCTAAGAAAACTTGGGTACAGTTTATGTCAGAGAATGTTTTGGAGACCTTTGTTTCTAGGATTTTTATGGTGTCATGTCTTATATTTAGGTTTTTAGGCCATTCTGAGTTTATTTTTGTGTGTGATGTGAGGGTGTGTTCTAACTTTATTGATCTACTTGCAGCTGTCCAACTTTCCCAATACCACTTGCTCAAGAGACTTTTTCCCCTTTTTGTATTCTTGCCTTCTGATTGACGATAGATGTTGGAGATTTTTTCCTGGGCTCTCTATTCTGTTCCATTGATTCCTGTGCCTGTTTTTGTTCCAATACCATACTTTAAAAAATAAAATTTAAAATTAATTTATTTTTGACTGTGCTGGGTCTTCATTACTGTTCATGGGCTTTCTCTAGTTGTAGTGGCTTCTCTTGTTGCAGAGCACAGGCTCTAGAGTGTGTGGGGTTGATTGCCACACAGCATGTGGCATCTTACCAGGCCAAGGTTTGAACTTGTTTCCCCTGCACTGGCAGATGGATTTTTAATCACTGGACCATCAGGGAAATCCTCACATTTTTTGATTACTCTGGTTTTGTAGTATTGTCTGAAGTATGGGAGGTTTATGCCTCCTGCTTTCTTTTCCTTCAAGATTGCTTTAGCAATTCTGGGTCTTTTATGGTTCCATGTACATTTTAAGATTATTTATTCTAGTTCTGTGAAGAACGTCGTAATTTAACAGGAATTGAATTAAATCTGTAGATTGCCCCAACATTCTTATTTGAAGCCCCAACTTCCAATTGACTGTATCTGTAGATAATGCAATATCTTTCACAAATATATATGAAGAAATTCTCAACAAAATACTGGCAAACCAAAGTCAGCATCATATTTGAAGGATTCTACACCATGACCAAGAGGGATTTATCTCAGAATATCAGGATGGTTCAACATAAGAAAATTAGTCAATGTAATACATCAAGTTAATAGAATGATGTTTTAAAATTACATGATATTCTCAATGGACAGCAAAGACATTTGATAAAAATCCAACACTATTTCATGAGAAAAAGCACTTGGAGTACTAGGGAAGGTAACTTTCTCAACATAATAAAGGGCACTTGTGAAAAACTCACAGCTAACTTCTTACTCAGTGTTAAGAGACTGAAATTGTTTCCTCTAAGATCAAGAATAGGATCAAAAATGCCCACTTTCACCATTACAATTTAATATTGTACTGGAAGTTCTAGCCACATCACGTAGATAAGAAGAAATATTAGGCATCTATATGGGAAAGGAAGAAGTAAAGCTATCTCTATACACATATGATGGGATTATAATTAATAGAAAATCATAATCATTAAAGGTTGCTAGAACTAATAAATAAGTTCAGCAAAGTTGAGGATACAAAATAGGGAGTGAAAGTGAGTCTCTCATTCTCACTGCTTATAAAAATAATTTTCTTAGAGATTTTTTTGGTGTGCTCTGTATGTGTCTATATGGTTTACATATTTACAAGCATATAAAATTACTTTAATGTGAATGAAATTTTGTTTATACACTTTGCTTTTTTGATTAACATGCTTTTTTTGTATGTTAAAAATCTATAGTTCCACTCCAGTTCTTTAATCAGCTTCCTGATATTCTGTGGGAACAGTGTAACAGTTTCCAACCAAGGATCAGTTAGACTGCTCCCAATTTATTTGTATTTTAGATGCTACAGTGAACATTATTGATATGTGTATACACACACACACATACCTGCCAATACATATTCAGAGGATAATTTCCCAGCAGAGAGTGCTTAGTAAACATTAAAAAAAAAAATGTTACATGTGTTTGAGGGGGGTAGGGACCCTAAGACTGCTTACTGCTTACGTAGAGCTTTGTTGCACAGTATGCCCACAAGGTGGCAGGAGAAGTCTGTTAATCTTGACAACTGTGCATCATGCATTTCATAAAACTGTTCACAGGCTGTTCTGGATATTGTTTCCTCCTAAATGATGCTACTGTTGTTAATTTGTAACAATGTTAATTATTTTTGTAAGTTGAAACTGATACAATATTTTCAGTCAGTGGTCATAACCTATGCTGCTGAAGCGCAGGCGGCTGCGGAGCCGGCTGACTAAGCGCAGGCGGCTGCGGAGCCGGCTCACTAAGCGCGGCCGAGAGGACCCCGCATCTGAGGACAGGGGCGGCAGCTGGGAGGAGCCACCCCGCGTCCAAGAGACAGCGGCCGAGAGTCCCGGGCTGTGAAGGCNCACATTTTAAAATTCTCTGCTCCCACTTAGAATAGCATTTCTATTTTTTAATTAAAAAAAGTACTTTGTCCTTTTCACGTAAAATTATAATTAAAATTTTATCAATGGGTTTAAAACCTCTGAAATTATTTTAATGAAATCTTTAGACTTGATGGGATTCAATGTTAGTGTTGATTTTTGTACAGCCTGCAGCCTTTCTCAACTGGGTTCCATTCCCAGACTAACTCCATAGATTTTCTCAGTTCTCCCAAGGATGGGGCATGCCAGCACCCTCTGGATGGAAGGGGGTACAAGTTAAGTCCCTGGGAATGGCGGATGCCCAGGCTGTGCAGCTCAGGCCAGAACTGCCCTACAAGTTCAGGAGATTTTGGTTGATAAACAGAAGTGATTTGTCAGCTCTGAAAAGTCACTGTTGATAATATTCACCCATTTAAATCATACAAATCAATCAAATCAGAGACTTGTAGTAAATTTACATAGTTGTACAACATCTCTGTAGTCTAGAGCATTTCCTCATCTTACAAAGGCCCCTCATGCCCATCTGCAGTCACACTCCAGTCTCCTTCTCAGGCAGATTAGTATCTGCTTGTATCTGCTTTTCTGTGAATTTGCTTTTTCTGGACGTTTCTCATAAATGCAGTCATATACCACATGGTCTTTTGTGTCTGGCTGCTTTTATTTAGCTTCCTTGTTGTGGGAGCCTCCATTCCTGCTTCAGTGCTCACCTCATTGGTTTTGTGTCCTGGCACATAGTTTTTACTCATTGAGGGACTGAGGAATATCACAGGGACCAGGTGCTCTTTGAAATGAGGGCTACTGTCTGCCAGAGGAATTCCTGTCAATTCCTGTCAAGCTGCTGTGGAAGGCATGGATCTCCTGTCGCTGATTTGTGAATTTAAAAGCCAAGTGCCTTGATGAAAATTGACAAATGTGAAAGACAGCTGAAAGGAGGCCACACAGCTGCCAGGGTGGGTCATGAGATGCTGTGTGGCAGGTGGCATTGCACCTGCAGGATGGTGCAGAGTTGGAAGCCTGGCTTTTTAGCTGAGCCTACTGTAGACTTTCCCTTGCTTAGTCCCTTGAAATGCCTGATTTTTTTCCTTTGAGGATTACATACTTTTCTTTTTTATACTTGTTTTCTTTTTATATGTTTGTTGACTATTTGATTGGAAATATTAAAATTTATTCTTGAAAGGCCAAAAATAATCAGGCACAAAGACTTACAATTTTTTAAATAGAAATACAGTTGATTTACAATGTTGTATTAGTTTTGGGGTTTTGTTTTTTGTGGCCGCATTAGGGATCTTGGTTCTCTGACCAGGGATCGNGTTTGTTGACTATTTGATTGGAAATATTAAAATTTATTCTTGAAAGGCCAAAAATAATCAGGCACAAAGACTTACAATTTTTTAAATAGAAATACAGTTGATTTACAATGTTGTATTAGTTTTGGGGTTTTGTTTTTTGTGGCCGCATTAGGGATCTTGGTTCTCTGACCAGGGATCGAATCTGCACTCCCTGAAATGAAAGTGTGTGTCTTAACCACTGGACTGCAGTGAGTGTGTGTGTGTGTGTGTGCTGTTTTAGATTCTTTTCCTTTGTAGGTTATTACAAGATATTGAATATAGTTCCCTATGCTTACACAAGTCCTTGTTAGTTATTTATTTTATATATATTAGTGTGTATATTTTAATCCCAGACTTCTAATTTAATCCCTTTTTCCTTGGTAATCACAAATTTGTTTTCTATGTCTGTGAGTATGTTTCTTTTTGTAAGTTTATTTCTATCATTTTTTTCCCCAGAGTACACATATAGACAATATCCTATGATATTTTTCTTGGCCTGACTTACCTCACTTGATATAATAATCTTTAAGTTCATCCATGTTGCTGCAAATGACAGTACTTCATCCTTTTTTATGGCTGAATAGAATTACATCATGTATATTCTTTATCTGTTCTCTATAGATGGACATTTAGGTTGCTTTCATATCTTGCCTATTGTAAATAGGGCTGCTGTGGACATTGGGGTACATGTATCTTTTAGAATTATAGTTTTCTCCAGATATATGCCCAGGAGTGAGATCGCAGGATCATATGGTAGCTTTTGAGAAACCTCCATACTGTTCTCCCTAGTGCCTGTGTCACTTTACATTTCCACCAACAGTGTAGGAGGGTTCTGTTTTCTTCATACCCTCTCCAGCATTTGCTATTTGTAGACTTTTAAGATGGCCATTCTGACCAGTGTGAAGTGGTACCTTATTGTTGTTTTGATTTGCATTTCTCTAATAATTAGCAATGTTGAACATCGTTTCATGTGCTTACTGGCCATTTGTATATCTTTTTAAAGTTTTTAACAATTATTTTGGAGTATAGTTGCTGCCCTCTGTATGTCGTCTTTGGAGGTAAAATGTCTCCTTAGATCTTCTGCTCCTCCCCCCTTTTCTGTGTTGAGCTGTTGATATATTTTGAAAATTAACCAGTTGCATCATTTGCAAAATTTTCTCCCATTCTCTAGGTTGTCCTTCCATTTATGGTTTCCTTTGCTGAGGTGCAAAAAATTTTGATTTTGTCAAGTTTTCCTCCAGTGTTCATGCACCGAAGAAACCCTAGGAATGGAGATCACACAGAGCTGAGAGCAATGTAAACCGGAAGTAGTGGAGGGCTCTTTGGTTTAAAGTAGCTAAAATAGCAGTGGAAAACACAGGACTGAAATAAAAACATACAGAAAGGGGCATTTAAAAATTAACAGGCTTATAATTGCAGGTTTATAAATCCCATCTTCACAGTACTGACTGAGGTTTCAGGTGGACCTATAACAAAATCTTTACTGGCACAACCAGTATTAGCAGGTTTCTAACAGAGTCAAGGCTGTATGCTGCGTGGATTCTAGCCGACCCCAGGACTTAATGATGGCTATCTAGTAGGCAGTGTCATTTCAGGGAAGTAGAATTTGGAGGAGAGGCTGCCCTAAAGCAGGCTTTCTCTCTGGCTGGGAGCAGGTAAAGGCCCCCCAACCCTTTTTAAATAAGAGAAATGAGGCTCTGCAGCAGGAGTTGCAGTGCCCAGTGTCTGCTGTCCCCACCCCAGTGTTGTTCCCTCCTCACTCCCACACGCAGTCTCAGTTATGAACCCACTGGGCAGCTTCCTGAAGGTCCACTTGACCTTTCTGTGTTTACCCTTAAACAGAATGGACTATTGTTCATTGTCTTAAAATAGAAATGACTGGCACCATCTTGAACAGTGCTTTTCAGTTTCCTTTTCTTCACAATAGTGTGTTCCTGAGATGTGTGTGTGTATCTGTTTGAGATCTGTGCATATATGTATATACATACACCATTTATCCTTTTTCTCATTGAAGGGGCATAATTTCTCCTTTATTAAAAATCATGCTGTGGTGACCACTTCTGTATCTATTTGTGATTCATGTAATCAAGGGCTTACTTAGGCCAGAGTCCTCAAGCTGTTCATCATCAGGACCTCTTTAAACTCTTAGAAAATATTCAGTTCAGTTCAGTCGCTCAGTCGTGTCTGACTCTTTGCGACCCCATGAATCACAGCACACCAGGCCTCCCTGTCCATCACCAACTCCCAGAGTTTACCCAAACTCATGTCCATCGAGTTGGTGATGCCATCCAGCTATCTCATCCTCTGTCGTCCCCTTCTCCTCCTGCCCCCAATCCCTCCCAGCATCATGTCTTTTCCAATGAGTCAACTCTTTGCATGAGGTGGCCAAAGTACTAGAGTTTCAGCTTCAGCATTAGTCCTTCCAATGAACACCCAGGGCTGATCTCCTTCAGGATGGACTGGTTGGATTTCCTTACAGTCCAAAGGGCTCTTAAGAGTCTTCTGCAACACCACAGTTCAAAAGCATCAATTCTTCGGTGCTCAGCTTTCCTCACAGTGCAACTCTCACATCCATACATGACCACTGGAAACACCATAGTCTTGACTAGATGGACCTTTGTTGGCAAAGTAATGTCTCTGCTTTTTAATATGCTATCTAGATTGGTCATAATTTTCTTTCCAAGGAGTAGGTGTCTTTTAATTTCTTGGCNAAAAAAATCATTTATGTGACTAAGAGCCATTAATTGAAGGTTGAAACACCACACTCGAAAAATATTTGCAGCACTGGTAGGTAAAAGAAGGGGTGATGTTTCTAATATACAAAGGACCATTAACCAATGCATGAAGAAGTCTATACAAATAAAAAAGAATGGCAATAAACACGGGCAAGTCACAAATGGAGAAATACTAATAGCCAGTGAACATATATGAAGATTTGCAACCTCACTGATCATCAAAGAAAAGTTAATGAACATAAAACTCACCTATCAGATTGGATTAAACATGTTCAGGAAAAAAACAAACCCTCAAATATAATGAGAGTATAGGTAGATGATGTAATTTCCTATGCCGTCTCTGGAAGTGTAGATTGGCACAGACCTTTAAGAGTGTAGCTTGGCAATATGTTTCAAATTATAAAATGTAAATACACATTGACATCCACATTCTACTTATGGAAATTTATTTGAAGGAGATATTGGCGCAAATGACAAAAAAGGGAACATTAAGGTATTCTTGTTAATATGAAAGATAGAGTATAATGCCCATTAATAGGAAGCTGGCTAAGTGGTCTATAATATAGACAGATAATGAAATATTTTACAGCAGTTAAAATGATTATATATCTCCTTATTTATTGCTAAGGAAGAGATCCGTGTCACGTATTTGACGAAAAAAGAAGCATTTAAGTATTTGCATTTTCCAATTTATAGAAAATACATGGAATGTCTGTATATATGCATAAAGAGGAATGTCTGAAAGAAGGTTCACATCTCTACTGGTTGGATTTCTGGTAATTTTTATATTCTGTGTATTTTTGTACAATGTATAACTAAGAAGTATAATTTATCAGAACCAGTTTGTTAAAAATAGTTCATATCATAAGCCTAAATTCTCCCCAGGGTATTGAAGTGCTAAGGGCTTGTGAGCGAGCATGTAATTCAGTGATCTCTGTATTTCTAACTCCTCTTGGTGCCTAGTAGGATGTGGGAATCCAGGCAGTGATCACATTTAGGAGTGAGGCTTGGGAGCAGAAAAATAGCAGCTCTTCAAAGTTTGGAGGAGTGGAACTGGGATTTAGTCCTGTGAATGTGGCCTATTTGAGCAAAATATGCTAAATGAGGTGAGACCTAGTGTTGGGCAACTCTAACATCATCAGGTCAACAATATGATCACAGATGGATGATAGGAAACAAAAGAACAGAACTTGAGATGGCACAAATCTACATTGATGGCTACTGAGAGTTAAAATATCTACATAGGTGCCCTAGAATGAGAGAATTAGAACTTAGTTGTTTTGTTAGAAATCCAAATTTATCAACCTAAGTTGGAAGCATGGCCTAATTTCAGGTTCAGTGGGAGATGTGATAGGAAAGATTAGCTGATTAACTGGTACTTTGACCTACTTAAGTACTAGCTTAGGCACTGGGATAGTAATAGTTACTAGGGAAGAGAACATTTTGGGCCAGTACCAGGGCAATCAGTGGTAGAGGCTGACATCCTCTATTTTCTGTCATTTATAATGAGATTTGTTCATGCAACTCATCTGTTGCTCTGTATACTTTCAGAGTATGTAGTTCTTATTTACTTCTAATCAGCTAGCCCTCACATAATCCCCTGGACAAGAGAGACATTCATTGGAAGTCAGTCAAAAGGAAAATACTATGAGGCATTTAAAAATATATAGGGTAGATAATTTTCATGAAATCAAAGCATAGCCTACAACTTTTAGCCCTTCATCTCAGGTTTTTGCATCCATTCAAAGTAAGGCTAATATTTCTTCCTAAATTTATGTTTCTGAGCAATCTTCTAATCTGATTATCATGGACAATAAAGTCACGGAAGTGTGAGTATGAGCGAGGAGACTGGAAATATTTGATTTTATCACATTCTTAAAACCAAGTTTGGATTTTGTTTTGTTTTCAGAATTCTTTCTTTCTGTTCTGGGATCTACTGGGTCTTTTTTTTTACCTTACCCCTGCTATAGAGTCTGCTAGCTCCTGGTCAAGTCCCAAAATGTAGTTCAGTAAGATTTCACAGAACCCTTACTAATGACTTTGAATGAATACTGCCCACTGTGGGCATTGAAACTGGGAACGGTTGGCACAGCAGATAAGTCAATTATAAGGATTCTGCAGGGGAGCTGCAGAAGAGTTCATCTTCCTGTTGATGGGATATCCTGTTCACAGCTTCAGCCTCTAGAAAGTCTTTGATTCAGCATCAAGTTGGAACTTTTAAACACTCCATTGGGCCTTTGTTGGCAGCTGCTCTGCCAGCATACACAGAGCGCTCATTCTTCTTCAAAGGGCCACACAGCCCGCTGGTGGGCCAAACCAGTTTACACTGCTGTTGCTAGTGGGAGGGAGAAGCAAGCAAGCACGGATCAGCATGGCCTAAAAGGCCCCATTTATCCCTTTCCAGCTCAGTATCCTCTTCTCCAAGTGCATGCCTCCTTCAGTGTACCTCTTGTTTGGTGGCCTTTAAGCTGCAGTTCTTATGGACTGAACTGCCTCTGACACTCCTCTAAAATAAATTCCTGAATATACAACAGAGGCTGTTACAAGGTGCCGTCCCTGTCCCTGGGGGAAATGGCTTTGTGGAGAAGTAATGTCTTCACATGTCCCTCCACACACCCACCTTTCCCTTTGATCTTGGTGTTTACCTGTGGCTTATTGGTACCAAAGCAAACTGGGTATTGAGCATTTGACTTTGAAATAGGCCTGGTTGTCCAATAGGCATTCTTTTGAAGTCAGATCCATTATGCATTGTTTATTGCCCTTTCAAACATACCCACATGTATTTCTAAGATCAAGCCTCATCTTTACTCATTCAAAAGGAGCACTGGAGTTTGTTGCCATATTAATTATCCTTTGATATTTTTAAAATGGGAGAAATAATATCTCTGGAGTCCATTTTGTCCACTTACAAATTATTTTAACAATATATGTTAAGGGCAATTTTACATTCTCTCTATCCCATTACTATCTTCCAAAACACAATTATATGTCAATTGAATGACTCAGAACTTCTTCAGCCCAAGTAATAAATCATAAGTGTAATGGGTAAAAAGAATTTGTCGTTGTTCAGTGTGTATACAGAGTTATGTGGCATATAACCTCAAATTTCTTTCAGATCATGTATAAATACATAATAAAATAATAATACTCATTAGTCAACACCAAATATAAGTTCCAGATGTCTGAACATCAAAGTATTTGTAGCCCTATAGGAACTGCCTTGAGACAGGAACAGTTCTTCAGAAATGGTACTGGAAGAAAGCAAGCTACAAAAACCTCCCAAATTCTCTGAAACAAAAGCTATTCTTGTTTATACATAAATTATGAATGACTTTTTAAGGGCTGACTCATTGGCCCAGTGCATGTGCCTACAAATCCGGTTTCACAAGAGAATGAGAGCTGACGGGACAAACAGAAATTCTGCAGCAAATCATTTTTTCCCAGCTTGCCTCTCAAGCAAGTCAGTTTGTCCAGGTTTTTGGCCACCATTCTTGTCAAGGCACAGTGGGTTTATTGCTCCTACTGGGAACTCTGCCACGGCTCTGATGCCACTCCAGTCGCCTAGCAGGAACTGCCTGCATTAAGTGCGCCACGTACCATCCCTCGTCTGCGAAGAAGCCTTTGATGCTCTCAAGCAAGTCCTGGGAAGAAGGGACAGCCCCCTCAAGCGGTGGAGTTGGAATGGCATCGCGTGCTGCGATTCACGGGGTTGCAAACAGTCGGACACGACTGAGCGACTGAACTGAACTGACTGAGACTTGCCTGAAATCACTCACCCAAGAAGCTTTTCTCTGGGTGTTGGCCTTGTGTCCAGGTAGAAAGACAGGAGCATCAACTTCTAACCTCAACTGTGCCATGTATTCAAGGTCTGGTTTTAAACAAATCAACTGACTTGCCTCAGGTTTTTTCATTCATAAAATGAGATGTCACACAGGATCACCTTTCAGCTCCTGTCTGTCTGGGATGAGCCCTGATTCAGTTTTCCTCTACACAAAAGGAAGTAAATGAATACGTTACTTAGTTCATCCACACGATGTATTAGATCCCAGTGACCAAAACTGCTGTGAATGGCCTAATGAATCGTGATTCAATATAAGATTTTACTGTGTAACAGAACTTCCAAGACTTGCAACATTCTCTCTTGGAAGGAGGAGAGGGGCCAGGATCTGATTATTTCCTGAGAGTTTAAAGATGACAAAGTAAAGCCAAGACAACTCATTGGCAACATGAAAAAAAATCCTATTATCTTTTTCTTCTTCAGATTTTATTATAGGAATTTCTTACAGGAATGAGGAGAAAAAGGCATGCACTTTTTAAAATACAGTGATTCAAACCCTCCAGTGACTGATAGTACATGAATGTCAAGAATTTTAAACATGAGTTATCCATTCTAATTTTTCTACCCAAAATGCTTTTTGTTGATTTTTCTAATCATGAAAAAATGTCCCTAAGAAGGAAGTGTTTGGTTCTTGAAATGGTGAACAGAGAGATGAGTATTTGAATCTGAGCTCCACTGGACTTTGGGCAGCTGTGACCACACTTCTTTTCCTCCTTTTCTCTGAAGTACTTTGTCTTTATCTGCACACTTGTCTATGTATAGAATCCAGAATTTCCTCTGATAACAAAATTTGATCACTACAAGGTAGTAATAGTGTTCACTTATCAGTTCTCATTACTAAATAAATGACTTCAAACTTCACAGGCAGTGTGGAATAAAGTCAACATGGGAGAGCGATTACTTAAATCTTGAAGCTCCAATGTTGCACAATTAACAATAAATCCATTATTGCTTGATGTATTTTCTCAAACAAAAAACACATGTGACTGGGAATTTAAAAACTGAACAGGCATTGGCAAATGTTTTCCAAATATAATACACCATCCTGACAGCTAATGTATCAGCAATGTTTACTTCAGCAAATGTTTCCAATTTGGAGGCAGAAAAAAAAAGAGTGTCTAATAATAATCTTTTACATTTCAACATGTGTATAGTGCTTTAGAGTTTACAGAGCACTTTCTATGTATACATCCACTCAACTGATCCCTGAAACCACCCTGGGAGATAGATGGGACACACATTATCTTCCAGCATTTTACAGTTACCCACTCTTGTCATGCTGTTGTGTGTTTTTGTGACTTCACACGCGTTCTTCCTGAGTCCCTACATGCCCTCTTACCCCTCCTCTGTCTCATTTTTCGTCTAGTCAATTCCCAATCGACTTGAAAAATCAATGTAACTGTCGCCTCTTTTGAAATCCTCTGGACACCCCCAGTCTGATTTAGACGTCTCCCTTCTCTGCTTCTTCCGTAACCTATATAGTATAGCAGTGATCATATTTGCCTATGATCATCTTTTCTGCCTTTCTGTCTCCCTTGCCAGGCTGTGCGCTAACTTGATTACATTGCTCTGTTTTCATTTACTTGTCACTGTCACATAGTAAGTACTCAGTGTTGAAAACACAAATGCTCTTCATTTATGAGATGAGGAAACTGATATTTATGAAATTGTGTCTTGTTCAAGGTCACATAGCTAGGGAGGCACAGAGGCTGAACTTTAAACCTGTGATGCTGGTCTCCCAGTTCAGTAGCCTTTCTTTGATAACGTGCTGTGTTTGCTTTTTTGTTTCTATTGAAATATATTAAGTGATCATTGATATAACATAACAGCATCTTGAGGGTATTTCTTTAGCGAATATAGGAAACTGTTAAGAAGAAATATGCTAACTTTTTTCTTATTTATTCATTTATCATTTTTAATTCACTATTCACTTCCTGTTTTCTTCCAACAGGGATTCGAGGCAGTTTAAAATTAAGCTTATGTAAAACAAAGATAAAAGATAAAGAGCCAAGTAAAAGAGAAAGCAGAGACATTACTTTGTCAACAAAAGTCTATCTAGTCAAGGCTATGGTTTTTCCAGTAGTCATGTATGGATGTGAGAGTTGGACTATAAAGAAAGCTGAGTGCCGAAGAATTGATGCTTTTGAACTGTGGTGTTGGAGAAGACTCTTGAGAGTCCCTTGGACTGCAAGGAGATCCAACTTGTTCATACTAAAGGAGATCAGTCCTGGGTGTTCATTGGAAGGACTGATATTGAAGCTGAAACTCCAATACCTTGGCCACCTGATGCAAAGAGCTGATTCATTTGAAAAGACCCTGATGCTGGGGAAGATTGAGGGCCAGAGGAGAAGGGGACAACAGAGGATGAGATGGTTGGATGGCATCGCCGACTGAAGGGACATGAGTCTGAGTGAACTCCGGGAGTTGGTAATGGACAGGGAGGCTTGGCATGCTGCAATTCATGAGGTCGCAAAGGGTCAGACACAACTGAGCAACTAAACTGAATTGAAAAGNAGAGGAGAAGGGGACAACAGAGGATGAGATGGTTGGATGGCATCGCCGACTCAAGGGACATGAGTCTGAGTGAACTCCGGGAGTTGGTAATGGACAGGGAGGCTTGGCATGCTGCAATTCATGAGGTCGCAAAGGGTCAGACACAACTGAGCAACTAAACTGAATTGAAAAGAGAAAGCAAGGAGGGAAAGAGTTGCATCAAAAGTCTTAGGGTAAGGAGAGTGATGACTGAACTTAAAGCTTGACTGAGCTTCTTGTGTTCCAGGTAAACAAGGAAAACATGGTGTGCTAACATTGCTCTTATGTAAAGAGAAAGAACATCCTGGCAGATGATTTTTTTCCCCCTAGTGTTAAACTTTGGGAGGAATTTATTGGATATATATTTGTAGGAGTCCATGAAAAAACACAATGGAAAAACTTGTACCTACAGCTCCCAAAAGAGAAATTTCTTCATCAAACATGTATTGAATATCTCCTGTATGTTAGGCACAGTGTTAGGACAAAGATTCAAAGATGAATACAATATGATCTTGCCTTCAAAAGAATTCATAGTCATCTTGAAAACAAAAGTAGTTTACAGCTTCACTCAGTTCAGTTCAGTTCAGTTGCTTAGTCGTGTCCNGGAGAAGGGGATGACAGAGGATGAGATGGTTGGATGGCATCACCAACTTGATGGACATGAGTTTGAGAAAACTTCGGGAATTGATGATGGACAGGGAGGCCTAGCGTGCTGCAGTCCACGGGGTTGCAAAGAGTCAGACACAACTAAGCGGCTGAACTGAACTGAGCCTTTTATGAGGATAAAGTAAATTCATGGTCAATGAATTTGACAAAGTAAATTTCATGGTCAATGACCAATGATAAAGTTATATTTAAAAAGGACATCAAACATGGAACATTCTTCAATATGTTCATGATCTTTGATGTTTAATTTAGTAATTCCACTCTATAAATTTACCCTAAGGACAGATAGACATAGTGAAAGGCTGATGTGCACACATGTTCACTATTGCCTTCATTTTACAGTTAAAGGTTGGACGCAATCAAAATAAT
Organism: Neotragus moschatus; assembly: GCA_006410615.1. NCBI lineage: Eukaryota > Metazoa > Chordata > Mammalia > Artiodactyla > Bovidae > Neotragus > Neotragus moschatus. The sequence goes on from SJYA01002878.1 coordinate 149,665, forward strand.
CTGCCAGAGGGGACTGGCTATACCACAGGGTGACCTTTTGTGCAGCTAGTTATAGTCCTCTATTTCTGAAAATAGCCTCATGATGCAGGAAAGTGCTCATCATCTGTTCCATATAAAAAGCAGGTGATTTGTGCATGCATGGAGCATGACCCCAGTTTTATTTCTAAGTGTGTGCATGTCCGTGTGTGGATGCATGTCTCCAGGTCTTGAGTCTGGACTGTCATCTGGGGGAGGACATGTTGCGGAGACACCTGCCTTGGTGGCTGGAGACACCTGCCTCTGGGGCCGGATGCTTACTGGGTACCTCCTGGAGGAACAGTCAGGACAGCAAGGCCTGTGGAATGTCCTCCCTGAGGACCTGACTCTGCGCCCTTTGTGGCCCTATGGCATTTGGCCTCAGTGGCCCTGGAGCCCTGGGAGCAAGGGCAGCTGTGCAGGCTCTGATGGCAGGAAATCAACAGAGACGCTGTTGTCCACCCTTCTCCGGGGCTCAGGACCAGAGGGAGTTGTGGCGTCTGCAGGATAAGCCTTGGGGGGCAGCATGGGAACACACACACAGATTTGTCTCCAGATAGTGGAATTGTGGATTTTTGTTTTCCCTATCTTTTTCATTATTTTTCAAAATTCAGACACTTTAATAATCAGAAAAATAATACGTAGCCATTTCAGGTCACATATTGCTTAGAAGTTGGAGCAAAGCAGTTGCTCTGGACCTCATAGCTAGGCAGGTGTGCCGTCCTGGCTTGTGGCATGAGGCTGCAGTGTGGAGGCAGGTGGGTGGTCAGCAAAGGGCCCCTGCAGTCACTGCGGCTGTGTGGGCAGAGGCAGAAATGGGCCCTGGCCTTGCAGCCCGTGGAGCAGCATAGTTATTGTGTGTGTGTTGAGGTAAGTGGCGGTGACAAGGGATGGGAACATTGTGTCACTGTCCAGAAGCCCCATACCAAAGTGTCCTGCCTCCTTAGACTATGGAGGACTGGTGAAGGAGGGATCCTCAGCTAAGCAGGGCTGGCCCAGCCTGAACCTGCTCTGCACCCCTGCCTATACCCTGGTCGCTGGGAGGATCAGGGATCCAGGATCTGGAACAAGCTCGAGGATCAGGTTGACCTGACTTTGAACACACTGCCACTCAGTGTTGGTGGTTGTGTCTCCTCCAGCCACCCGTGGGACACAGTCATCAAGGCGGCCATGAGGAAGTACCCGAATCCCATGAACCCCTGTGTTGTGGGTGTCGACGTGCTGGAGCGCAGTGTGGATGGCCAGGGCCGGCTTCACAGCCACCGCCTCCTCAGCACCGAGTGGGGGCTTCCCAGCCTCGTGAGAGCGGTGAGCCCCTTGGGAGCCCAGCTACACCAAAACAGCCTGTCTACACCTGCCAGCCTGGCTGGCACCCATACGTAGGGAGTGTCAACCTTCCCATTTGGACTTTCTGGGAAGCCTGAGAGATAGTTTGTTCTCTGTGAATTAATTATTCACTTGAGTGTTCAGCATGTCCACTGACCCACCTGTGGCAGCGAACCCCCCCCCACAGGAAACCCAAACCCCCACAGCCCCTCTTCCCACCTCTGAATGCCCCATTGCAGCTCCATCACCCTGCCAGGTGTGGCCTGAGCCCCAGAGCTGGCTCTGCGCAGCGGTGGTCGGGGGTGGGGCAGGGGGCTTGGTCCTCAGCTGACTTACCAGCCAGACCTTGGCTTCAGTGCCCCAGGTCCTGCCCTGCTTTCTCCTCCATCTCAGTGCCGGTCCCTCCATCCCTGATTTATGTGTCCGTCTGTCCCACCTGCTGGACAACAGCTGCTGGAGGAGCTGGAGGTGCTGCTTCAGGCTGATTGAAGAAGTTAGTAGCTGATCTGAAGTGACATGCAGTGTTTGAGGGTATGACAACGTCACCATGCTGGTTTCACTTTGTTTTTCAGATTTTGGGGACCAGTAGGACTTTGACATACATCAGAGAACATTCTATCGTGGATCCAGTAGAAAAGAAAATGGAGCTCTGCTCCACCAATGTAAGCAATAGCCACAGTGGTGCATAATGTCTTCATTTAGTTGTGTTTCCAGCCCACCTTTGGTCTGTGATCTTTTAATAGAAAGGCTGAGTTGGCTTTAGCAGTATCTTGTCTTTTTATTCCAGTGTAAAAACATACTGAAGAACACACATAATGATGTGAAAACACCTTTGTAACCAGGGGACAGACTCCTGCCTCCCTATNAGTGGTGCATAATGTCTTCATTTAGTTGTGTTTCCAGCCCACCTTTGGTCTGTGATCTTTTAATAGAAAGGCTGAGTTTGCTTTAGCAGTATCTTGTCTTTTTATTCCAGTGTAAAAACATACTGAAGAACACACATAATGATGTGAAAACACCTTTGTAACCAGGGGACAGACTCCTGCCTCCCTATTGCCCCCTGCCCCCTCTCAGCTGCTGCCTTGCCCACAGCAGCACGTGTGTCTCTTAGCAGCCACTGAAACAGCCACTTCCTCCTGCCTTCCTCTCGCCTGTCTCACAATCAAGAACCATTGATATTGGCCTGATGCAATTTCAGAGAGAGTGCTGAGGGAGTTGGGTGGGCTGGAGCATGGTTATGCTAGCCCCTTACCTTGTGGGTGGGGTCACTGCAGGTGCAAGCTCCCAGTTGACCCCCTGGACCTTAGTCAGCGGCCCCTTCCGTCAGGCCAGGCAGCCCTTCCACAGAGGCAGAGTGAGCTGGGCGGGTGTTTGTACATTGGCCATTCCTGACGGTTTATATATTGTTCTCTCTCTACTTAGAAAATTCCACTTCCTCTTTGCAGAAAGCTGAGTTGTCAGTAGAGGGGACTAGTTCTGGCTCAGGAGGAAAGGGGGTAGGAAGGTCGAAGGGAAGGCTTTGGGGAGGACAGGTGATCACCAAGTTGCTATGTGGCTTCTGTGTCTCACGCGCCTCATCTAAAAAAGAAAGAACAGACTTCACAGTGTGGTTGAGGATCAAGGAAAGAAAATAAGGTTTATTAAACATAAAAACATTTTTATTAAGCATAAAAACATTGCAAATACGGTGAGCCAGGCTCAGGTTTGGGTGGGGTGTGGAGGGAGGGTGGTGTCACCAGAACAGCGGCCAGGATTTGCCGGCCTCGGCGTTCCTTCTGCTCTGGCTCCAGTAAGTGCAGGTGTGGAGTTGTGAGAGTGTGGGCAGTCTGGGAAGAAATGCAAGAGAACAACCTACAGCCATTGTGTCCTTTTTTAAGATCACACTCACAAACTTGGTGTCAGTGAGTGAGAGGCTGGTGTACACACCCCACCCGGAGGACCCAGGAAAGTAAGTGGACTGAACTCTGGGGCGGGGTAGGGTGGGGACTCCCCCTCCAGACTGCTCAGGCGCTCACCTCCAGTGCGCTCTCCTGTAGGACCGTGCTCACCCAGGAAGCTGTCATCACCGTGAAGGGAGTCAGCCTCGGCAGCTATCNGCTGGTGTACACACCCCACCCGGAGGACCCAGGAAAGTAAGTGGACTGAACTCTGGGGCGGGGTAGGGTGGGGACTCCCCCTCCAGACTGCTCAGGCGCTCACCTCCAGTGCGCTCTCCTGTAGGACCGTGCTCACCCAGGAAGCTGTCATCACCGTGAAGGGAGTCAGCCTCGGCAGCTATCTGGAGAGTTTAATGGCCAACACGATATCGTCCAATGCAAAGAAGGTACCACCTCTCACTGTTGGGGGGGTGGTGGCCAAAGGAGCGGGCATCCTACTGAGCATATGCAGTGGGGAGGGCCCCAGGCCTGTGGGGAACAGAGGCCAGCGAGGCAAGCCACCACTTCCAGCAGCAGCTGAGCTACCTGGGCTCTTAAATATAAGACAGACCCCGCACATCCAGGACAAGTGTGGGCGTGGGCATGCAGGACACTCAAGACTTTTAGCAGTTTTGTATTTAACTGGCATTTTGAGTACCCCTGGCAGGATTTGGGAGTGAGCCTTGTAGAGGGACCTTAGGAGGGATGGGTCCCAGGCTGTGTGGGTGCCAGGGCCCAACTCTTTGCCCGGGCATGCAGTCCCCTCTCTGCCATCCCCAGCTCTCCCTTCCCCCTTGGTTTCTGTCTGCTACCAATGGCACGGCACCTAAGCCTTCCCTTCCTAGTGCACTCAGGTCAGGGCTTGGCTGAGAGCCATTTATGCTTTCATTTAGGCGCATTTGTCCAGTCACAATACAGGACCAGTCTGCCGTGTTTCTAGAAAAGTCCAGATTTGAGGAAGGTTGAGAGTAGCTTAGCTCAGGGTAGTGTCCTCCGCTTCCGACCCAGAGCAGCACTCATCACATCCACACTTCGAGCCCAGAGGACAGAGCTGGCACAACTCACTCTGTGTGTCCATGGTCTAGCTTAGGGCAGGCCTGAGTGTTTGCTGAGAAGCATATTCTATGAGGAAGGCAACTCTCACCAAGGACAGAGTCCCTTAGCCCTTTTTGAAAAAAGTCAGGGGAGACTCAGTGAGGCTAAATCCAGGCCTCTCATTTCCTGTGTTTAGGGGCTGCTGTGCTGGAGGCCTGTCGTGAATCACGGCTTCTCCAGCTGTCGTTACCATCCCACAGCACCCCAGACCAGGTCAGGGGCACCCTGGGGCAGCTAGCTACCTGCTGATGGTGGGGGAGACGGAGGTGGAGAGGCAGGTTCCCCCACACCCAAGGTTCAGGAGTGGAGGTTTGGGGCCGCTCATGGAGGGGTCTGAGGGGCCTCAGGAGATGACAGCAGGGATGTGGTGGGGCTCTGTGGAGCTCTGGGTGGGGCTGGCATTCTGTGCGCCGCTTGCCTTGTTTCTGGGCCTGGTGTCTCCTTTGAGTTCACCTGACCTGCATAGCCGCTGTCTGCTCCTCAGTGAGACAGCAGGACGACCTCTGACAGTGCACTGGCTTCTCTCTGTGTTGCTCCAGGGCTGGGCCGCTATTGAGTGGATAATTGAAAACGCGGAATGCGCGCTGAGCTAACGAGGCCTACAGCGCCCCACCCCGTGCTTAGCATCGGTAACTACAGGATTCCTGAACCAGGAGGATGTGCCCAGTGGGCTCACAGCAGCGTGTGCCGCCCGCGTGCTGGGAGGGGTCTGTGGGATGCAGCTCTGTGCGGGCCCTGCCCTGTAGAGAAAGACCGAACTGGTTTCATCCTCCTCCTGGCGCACCAGCTCGTTTTGTGGCGAGATTTGTGTTCAGGTTTGTCATCTCATCTCCAAGGGCAGTTTGGCTTTTCCTGCAAGCGGTTCTCAGCACGCAGTCGTGTGTTGTGGGACTGCTGTGTCCTTAGCAGGGGGGTCTCACCAGCAGGTCCAGTGTGGAGGGCTGGTCTGAAGGGGATTTTATTGGGAGTAAGACTGGAGTGCCTGCCCATGATCTTGTGCGGATGCTCCGGGCCCAGGTGTTAGCACTGTGGCCAGTAGGCCGCCCTTCCTGCTGCTGCCAGCCATGTGCCATCACTGGCCCTTCGTTTTTAGTGCTCAAAGTCATTTCCCAGCATCTCATTGAGCTTCTCAAATACTCTTGTTTTCCTCCCCTGAGCGTCTGGGGTGTCAGGGCAGATTTGACACTGGCATAGTCAGCAGTCATCTCTGCTTCATAAGGTCAGAGTTCACTGCTCCCTCTGCTGAGAGAATCCTTACTCTCCTGCCCTGGAACTCCTCCTACTCTTAGCTTTTCAAGCTCTGGCCCTGCTTCCCACCCTCAGTTGGTCTGTCCGCAGCACATATGCACACTTGGCATTTCAGTCAGTAGACATGAGCCCTGTGGCTTGGGCTCCTTTAAAGAGCGTCCTGCTTTTTGCCTAAGACACTGATGCATAGGTTTGCCAGAACCTTCACCTTGAACCCAAGGTCATGACCTTCTTCCTTGGATGTGCCACTAAGCTGATCACAAGCAGAGAGCCTGCCTGACTGCTGAGCACACTCCTACTTGGGCGTGTGCATGTGTGTTTGGTGTGATGCTGTTGCTTTGAATTGTGGACCCTATCACATTCTCTTGCCTCACAAACTAGAGCTCAACTGCCTCAATCTTTAATGATGCCTCACCAAAAAAAGAGAAGAGAAGAAGCGAGTCCAGAGCATGGTCCTGGCTGGACTGGAAGAGGCAGGAGCTCCCAGGTCACAGCCATCATCAGGCTGGTTGGCCATGACCTCACAGGACAGGAGGCCTGGCCAGTGGCACTGCCCATGGGACAGACCTGCTGGGAACAGGGCAGGCTGCCATGCTGCCCACTGCACGTTGAGCCTACGCATCTGCTCTGCTGTACCTGAGCCTGCTTTGCTCAGATGGCTGTGGGGCCTCCTCTGTCCTTCTCTCTGTCTCATCTGTCCTCCCCTCAGTGCCAGCTCTCCTGCCAACTCTTGGGGTCTCACTAAAAAGCTTTCTTTTTGCAGAGGATGCCCCATTCCCCTCCCTTGCCCTTGATCCACAGGCTCACTGCCTATCTCTTCACACATCTGGCCACCAGCTGTTACCTCAGACATAGCTGACATGTGTCCCTGTCTTACCCCTTCATGGATCTGCACATGCTAGAGTCGGACATCCACCCTGATGGTGACACAGGGATAGTTAGGATTGGCCTGGAGAGCCATTTGCTCTGTCCTGCGCTGTGACCAGACTGCGCACTGTCTGGGACCCCCGCCTGGACTGCAGCCTGGGCTGGTGGTTCCAAGCTCTCAGCTGTTCTGCTGACATCAAGGTATCTCCAACTGGGAGTTTTAATTTTCTCAGTCTTCAAAAGTAAAGTTTTTGTGTGTTTTAAATGATAATTCTAAAGAAGCTCTCCATAAAGGAGAGTTGGGACTGTATTTTACCACATTTTTTTAGATACCGCTTTTCCTTTGATATTAATACTTCCAATCCAAAATTAAAATTCATTTTTATTTTTGAGACTTTTATGCACATAGCTTTAAAGGTAAAAAAAAGATTTATGACAAAAACAATCCCTCTTACCCTTTCCACAGAGGATGCTTCTACCCTTCTGTAGACTCTCTTGGCAGTTTTGGGGTTTACTGTTAGATTCCTAAAATAAATGAGCATACTCTGCTATTTCTTGATTCAACAATTTTAGATGAAATCTGTTGACTTCCTGCTATGATAGATGGTTATTTTCTCTCTCACATCTTCCCATCTCCAGTATAACTGTGTTGTAACTTATGGTTAAAATCACATTGTTTCTATAATTAAAACATACATAACTACTATTTATTACCAAGTGAAAAACTATACGTTAATTACATTTTCTTTTAAAAGAAAAAACATTTATTTGACTGAGTCTGGTCTTAGTTGTAGCATGAGGGATCTTTATTTATTTATTTATTTTTAGTATATGTGCTTCCGAAGTGAGTACAACATGAGGGCTCTTTAGTTGTGGTATATGGATCTGGTTCCCTGACCGGAGATGGAACCTGAGCCCTTGCTTTGGACCACCAAGGGAGTCTCTATATTTTCTTCATGTAGCTTTTCTCCCCTTGGAGGTAATAATTGTCTTTTCATCTGTTTATTTTTTCAAAGTCCCTGGCTGAATGCCCCTACATTCTTTACCTGCTCTCTGCAGCACCTCACAGTGTCCTCTCCTGCAGCTCAAACTCTATCATAAAGTTGCACACCCCTTTCTCACTTCCCTGGTGCTGTCCTTCCCAGAGGCCTGTCTCACTCTCTGACCAGCAGCTGAATGGCTGTTGGCCTTTCTCCCTTCCTGGAGCCCTGTCTCCTGGCCTCCTTGCCTTCTCTTTCACCATAAAATGGGGAAGGACATGCCACAGTAGCTTCCAGGACTTGGCACATCTGAAAATGTCTCTATTCTTCCTACTTTTCACTCAAAGGTTGGTTGGACGTATAAATGTAGATAAAAATACTTGTTCTCAGAATTTTGAAGGCACTGTTCCATTGTTTTCCACTTCACTTCCTGAGCCTCTGTATGTGGCTTTATTTATTTATTTTTTCTCTCTGAAAGCTTTTAGGGTCTCTTTGTCCCTGATGTGAAATTTCATATAGCCAAGCCTTGTTGAAGTGATCTTTTAAAAGCTCTCTGTGCTGCACTGCACATGTTAAATTCCTGGCTGTGGTGCTGTGCTACAGTTATGTCACACGTTACTGAAAAAGTGGGTGAAGGGTGTGCAGCTTCCAGTAAGTCTACATTAATTTCAAAATTAAAGGTTAAAAAATTTCAAAAATAGTGACATCATGGAAAATGGCAGAGGTGGGTGCTCTGAGAATCAATCCCCGCATTGAAACAAACAATAAGCTGGCCAAAAAAAAAAAAAACCCAAACGGAATCAACTTTTGTAGTACTCTGGGTTTTAGTCAAGATACCTAAACTAACCAGTAGGGTGCTGAATGAATCTTAATTAACCCACCCTGCAGATTTTGCACTTGGCAGCCTTCAAAATTAGGGCAGCCAATTCCTTAAAATAAATCCCTGTGTATGTGAAAGAAAACTCTGGAAGAAAATTGTGGCTATTTTGACCAGTGTGAAATGATACCTCATTATAGTTTTGATTTCTGTTTCTCTTGATAGTTAGTGATGTTGGTGTCCTATGGGTTTTTTGGCCATTCGTATCCCTTTTTTGGAGGAATGTCTGTTTAGATCTTATGCCCATTTGTTGATTGGGTTGTTCTGTTTGATATGGAGCTGCATGAACTGTTTGTATATTTTGTAGATTAATCCCTTGTGACTCCAGCTTTGGAAGAGTGGAGTCTTAACCATGGGACCACCAGGGAAGTCTGCCATTGGTAATTTGGTAGGGGTTGCATTGGGTAATACAGTAATTTTGACAATATTGATTCTTCCAATCAAGAACATGGTATATATCTTTTCATTTGTTTGTATCATCTCTTATTTCTTTTATTAGCATTTTATAATTTTCAGAGTACAGGTCTGTTGTCCCCTCAGATATGTTTATTCCTATTTTATTTATCTTGATGAGATGGTAGATGGGATTGTTTCCTTAATTTCTCTTTCTGATCTTTTGCTGTTATTGCACAGGAATACAAGAGATTTCTGTATGTTAATTTTGTATGCCGCAACTTTACTGAAGTCATCGATAAGCTCTAGCAGTTTTCTGGTAGCATCTTTAGGATTTTCTTTGTGTAGTATGATGTCATCTGCCAACAGTAACAGTTTTACTTCTTTTCCGATTTGGATTCTTTTTATTTTTCTTCTCTATTTGCCATGGTTAGGACTTCCAACACTATGTTGAATAAAAGTCACAACAGTGGATATCTTTGTCTTATTCCTGATCCTAGAGGGAATGCTTTTAGCTTTTCACCCTTGAGAATGATGTTAGCTGTTGTATGTGGTGTTTAATATGTTGTGGTCAGTTTCCTCAGTGACTACTCTCATTACCTTTTGGAAGGAATCAAAACCAAGGCCTAAGCACAGGCCCAGACGATTCTGATCCAGGTATCATCAGACCACACTTTGGGGGATGTTGGGCCCCCTCTCTTCGTGAAATCTGTTTCCAGGAAAGTGTTCTTGACTGACAACAGCTTGCAACTTACTATAAATTCCTAGAGGTTTATATCGCTTTGGACCATTTTTTCTAAACTATCCACATACATATGTTTCTGATCAGAAGCAGAGATGAGATGTTTACTTTGCATGCACAGCCCTGGGTGCTCACTGAGTATGTGGTAACTTGAAGACTGGGTTCAGAATCATAGCCCTCAGTGGGGAAGGCAGGTGGAGAGAAAGCAGGGTTATGAGCACAGGGCTGGACCTCACATGTGATGCTGGGCTAGTGGTTTGACCTTGGGCAAATGTCTACCTGGCTATATTCCCATCTTTCAGATAGACAACAAGTGCATGCACAGCACCTGCTTCAGAGCTGAGTATCAGGATTGTGGCTGAGAGTGCTTTACACAGCACCTGGTGTGGAAAAGTCCTTGAAACCAAGCAGGACCTTGCGGGGCCTTCCTGGTGACAGACCCCAGCATCCTGTGTTCCCCACCTCTCGGTAGAAAAACATTAGCCTTTTAGCCCTTNCACCTGCTTCAGAGCTGAGTATCAGGATTGTGGCTGAGAGTGCTTTACACAGCACCTGGTGTGGAAAAGTCCTTGAAACCAAGCAGGACCTTGCGGGGCCTTCCTGGTGACAGACCCCAGCATCCTGTGTTCCCCACCTCTCGGTAGAAAAATATTAGCCTTTTAGCCCTTGCCCAATTTCCAAAGAGCAAATTTAATCAGAGAAGTGCAAAAATGGAGAAGCAAGTGCAACGGTCAAGCAGGTCAAAGCAATGATAGTTTACCCATTAAACAAAGTCAGGGACCTTTAGTTCCTCCCCAAGGGCTATAGGTAATATTCTGAGCCCTGTCCTGAGATGGTTTGCTGATAGTAACCCCCGTCAAGTGGAGAAATTAGCTGCATGCTGACAGTCAGCAGGCAGACCCCTCAAGTGGTTGGAACCAGATGGTTGATGATGTAGATTCTAGAAATACCACCCTGTTACTGCACCACCCACCAGTCATGACAAATGTCCACAAGTGATCAGGCACCCCTGACCCTCTCCCTCACTTTGCCTTTAAAAACGCTTCCCTGGGGGCTTCCCTGGTGGTCCAGTGGCTAAGACTCCATATTCCCAATACAAGGGGCCTGGGTTCAGTCCCTGGTCAGGAAGCTAGATCCCACATGCTGCGACTGAAGATCCTGGATCCCACAACTAAGACCTGACACAGTCAAATAAAAAAAAGAAATATTTTAAAATATATTATTAAATAAAAACACTTACCTGAAAGCTGTCAGGGAGTTTGGCTGTTTGGTCACAAGCTGTCCGTTCTCTGTCCTAACTCTGTGCTGGTATCCTGCAGTAAATGCTGCACTTTTCTTCACAGCCTGGAGTTGGCAGGGTGGTTTTGCTGTGCGTTGGGTGAGTGAAATCAGTAACATGCTCAACTACTGGGAGCTAGTATTGGCTACTAAAACCCAGCAAAACATTTAAAAACGTATTATCTAATATAAAGCTTATCTTCATATCTTCCCTTGGAGAAGGCAATGGTACCCCACTCCAGTACTCTTGCCTGGAAAATCCTATGGGCAGAGGAGCCTGGAAGGCTGCAGTCCATGGGGTCGCTGAGGGTCGGACACGACTGAGTGACTTCACTTTCACTTTTCACTTTCATGCATTGGAGAGGGAAATGGCAACCCACTCCAGTGTTCTTGCCTGGAGAATCCCAGGGACGGGGGAGCCTGGTGGGCTGCTGTCTATGGGGTCGCACAGAGTTGGACACGACTGAAGTGACTTAGCAGCATATCTTCCCTTATTTTCCTTTCTTGGCCAAACTGTTTTAATATGACAAATTTGAAGTCATTTGGATGTTTTATTTTAGCCCAGTTGGCACATACATTTTAATCAAAATGTTATGATTAATAAGCATTAACTATCATCCTTTGAAAGGGGCATTAGTAAAAAGGTCCTTAGTATGAGCTCAGTGCTAATGAACAGGTGATTTGCGTTCACACAGCAGTTCAACTATAGGTCTCCAGGGTCTCTGATATCTGCCCACCGATGTGTTAATGGAAAAAGCCGGTCTGGAGGCTGGGCTGTGCATAGTGGCTCCATCAGAGCTCTCGAGTGGACGGGAGCCTGGAGAGGAGCATGTGGTGAGTGGCATTTACAAGAGTGGGGTTTCTGCGGGCTCCAGGGAACCAGCAGCTGCAGAAGCTGCTGCCTCAGGCCTCCCAATTCTAATCAGCTACCTTTGGGCTACAGTGACTTCTGACTTTGGGTTTTACTCCTGCCTTGAAGATTATGGCTGTGCGTGGCAATTACGTGGTAAAGCGCACTGACTACACACTATGTCACTTGTTTCGAAGATATGTTAATGGTTCTGTCTTTGTATTGTTGATTTATTCTTATTTCCATATTGAACCTGCTCATTCATCCATTCACTCCAGAAACATTTATTGAGCACCTGTTGCATGCAAGATAGTTTTCCAAATCTAGGGATGTAGCAGTGAAGAAATCTGACAAAGATCCATGTCTTCGTGGAACAGTGTAGTAGATGCTACGTGCGGTGGAGGAAGGAGGAAGAACAGCAGCAAGTACTGCAGACATGGGAGTCCAGAAGCTACCGGAAGCAGCTATGCCAGGGGAGGGGGCACATTCTGTGCAGCCATGTGAGGCAGAAGCAGGAGGTGAACAGTGCCGTGAATGACATGAGGGCTCCAGTCCACTACTGCACCTGCTCACAGTTTCGCAGGGAAAGAGCATCTGCCTGGCCCTGGATATTTTTAATCAGGGCTGAGAGGGCCAAATAACCTTCTGGGCTGGGGATCCCTTACCACAATGGGAGGTGTGTAGACTGGGGACCCCCATCTCCGCCGTGGCAACCATTTTTTTTTTTTATTAAGCTGAACAGCAAGATTTGTCTGCACATTTGTTTCCATTTAATGCAATTAAACTGTATGTTACATGTACCCACTCCCCACCCTATCCAGCCACTTGCTTCCCTTCACGTCTGCAGTGGGACACGTCACGCAGTGAGGCACATGTCACACTGCAGGACAAGATCTACCAAAACAGACCATGCCTTTGCATCCAGCAGGTTGGGAGATGAACCACAGTAATTGGATGGTGCCGGCACAAGACAGCAGGTGAAAAGGGGGTTGTTTTTTGCTTGTTATTAATGTGTGTCAATGCATCTGTCTTTTTAAATTTGGGGAGATGCTCAGATTTTTCTATAGCAAATAGTAAAACTGAACCTCTCTTTGCCATAATCAGGTTTGTCAATACAGAGGAGTACTGTTTAATGATACTTGGCTTCAGTGAAAGGGTGAGTGTGAATTGCAGAGTCCTCCCACTTTCTGTTCCATCACTCGGGCTCTCTGACTCACTGCTCAGTGTCTGCAGCATGGATACTCTGACCCCACATCATGTTTCTCCTGGTTAAAATGACCCGGAAACCACCTCATCCAGCAGCCTCACTGCTGAAGTCAGGAAGCACTGCGTGGCTTTCCCAATGTGTGAGGACTGAGGGTTGTTCCACTGCTAAGCTGGAGCAACTGAGTCACAGCCAGTTTACATACCTGATACCAGGCTCTGCTTCACTAATTATGGTTGTTTTTCCCCCCAGTTATCAAGGCGGAAGCCCTTAGGTCCTACAGAGCTCTCTCTGCCAGTGGCTACCATTGTGGAGCAGAGTGAGCCCCAGTTTCTACCATCAAGCTGTGTCCACCACCACATGCACCATGAGGAATGCCTTAGGCTGCTGCAGGGAGCCACACAGAAGTGGGGATGTTGAGCATTAAGTTCACAGTGCTCAGTTCAAGTTCACAGTCTATAGGTCTGACTCCTGACATGACCTTGTGGCAGGATGACCCAAGTCATCTTCCCTTATGGACAGCTGATATCTTCTCAGACATCTTCTGCTTTTGGGGTATCTAAGATCAAAGTTTCTTCCCTTTAAACAAGAAGCTAACCTGTTTTCTGTTTCATGTTTGGCTTTGACTCTGCTGTAGGAGCTACACTGTTAAGGTGGTCTGTCCACCTTTGCAGAATCGTGCTGGTCCTCCTTCCTTCTCTGTGATTGCCCACAGCTGCTTCACCACATTTGCTGAAGAATTTGATATTCAGGTAAGCTTTCCAGAAATCCTCTCTGTAGCATTCCCACTCTCCCAAACACTGCACTCCCAGCAAAGTTTGGATGTGACCTTTTCTGCTGTGTCACCACAGGGAAAGGAACAGGGGAGGTAGGCCAGGGACTGACAGTTCCTGCAATGACAGGACACCAAAGCCAAGAACACTTCAGAAGGGCGCCTTCCAGTGAGGCTCCCCCTCTGTGCTGGCTGCTCCCTAGGGGAGGAAGTTCCCTCCTTCCTTCAGTTTATAGATGCATCAGAGCCACTCTGAGAGCATCCCAGAACAGGAACCAGTGTCAGGCCCCCAGGTGAGTGGAACATCCCGGTGATCCCTCAGCTTCTAAGCCCCAGGGACACGTGACCTCGTTAATGCCCCAGCTTTCAGGAGCCTGCTTCACGAGTACCGTGTCCTGTCAGTGCTGGAGCCCTTTTACGTCCTCTGTGAATAGTGCACATGTTAAGAGGCTCAGGTTGTGCCACTGGGATCAAAACCCCACAGCAAAAACAGCTGGAGAATGTTCCACATAGTGACATCTATTCTAAAATACATCAGTATACACACCATGCACATTTTAGTGGGACAGCACTGTGAATTCAATCTGCCAGGTAACTGCACCTGAGCGTTTAACTAGCGTAAGCAGTTTTATATTAAGTAGGTTCTTAGCTCTTAAATTTTTTATTTTTTTGGATGAGCCGAAGGAGACATTTCTAGATGTGAGCCAGAGGTCAACATGAGGGGGAAAGGTGCATTCTGATGGCTATGTGTATGTATGTATGCACACACTGCAGAGAGCAGAACTGGAGTCCTGACAAATCAGTGTGTAATCCAGCCCTTACCCACAACAGTTCTCCTTATGGAGTTCTAGACTAATGGTTTGCAACTCTAAAGCTTCTCCTCACCAGGGTCTGGAAAGGAGAAAGAAAGGCGCAGTTGAATAAGGGAGGCCCAGAGCTTCCCTTCCTGGTCCCGATGTCTCCAGAACCTAGGAGCAGCAAGGCAAGGGCTGTGCTCTGGACTCAGTCAGTGAGCATGTGGATTATGAGCTGAGGTCTTGTCATACATCTGGCAAATAAGTAATGGATTAATATCACACTCAGTATCACCTAAGGTTTAAGGCATGTAAAAGGCCAAGGATGCTTTCTAATTAACATAAAGATAGAACCTTCCTAAATTCATTCTGGGTTTAAACTCAAGCCTTTAAGAGCTACAACAAGAAATTTTGTTTCATGGGACATTATAAGAGCACATACCATAAGGAATTCTATTTAGGAAAAAAAGCTTTATCTTTCTAAATATTGTATAACTATGGAGACAAATTATCTGTAGATTTTAGTTTCCTACCCTGCAAGGTGACAAAGGAAGCAGGCTGCTTGGTGACTCAGCAGAATTACAGTGGCAGCTCATTTTCATTTATTTTCCCAGTGTGGTTCTTGCAGGTTGTATTTCTCAAGCTGATCGTAAACTGCTGATGTCACATAAATGTATCTTGTGTTTCCAACCTAGGTGGTTTCAAACAGCTAGTCACCA
The DNA here is from genome assembly GCA_006410615.1 of Neotragus moschatus. Lineage (NCBI taxonomy): Eukaryota > Metazoa > Chordata > Mammalia > Artiodactyla > Bovidae > Neotragus > Neotragus moschatus. The sequence goes on from SJYA01002878.1 coordinate 164,741, forward strand.
AAAGATAGCACCATTTTATAATAGGAACTCCACACGTAACATATGATGGAAAGTCATTTATTTTCTCCTCAATAAATTTTAAAAGACTTTAATGGAAAATGTTTGGTAGCGTCATGTTATGCTGAATGCCAGCAGTGCCTGAACTTTATACACGCAAGAAGCTAAGTCAACGTGTACACATTTCTCCATGGCCCTTCAGTTCTACACGTACAAAATTGTCTGCTGTTTTGCTCTAGCAAATAGCAACATAATTTAAAATTTTCCTATGTGACACCTAAAATCCAGTCCGACATTTATTAATACAGTTAGAAAAATAAGAGTCTTAAAAAATTCATGGCATGAGTTCACGGTGCTGACCACATGATGTGAATTTATGAGGATCATGGGATCTCATCAAATGTAAGATCATTTTAAAAACTCCTACATGACAACTTTCTGGCTTAATCTGAAAGGCTTAAGACTTGAAATCTAGTGAGACTATTAAATTGATGTACTTAACTTTTACTTGTGTTGGGAGAGTTAATTCTCACTGTCCACTGAATGAATGCCCTCCAAATACCAATAAATATATTACAATATTTACAAGCTTTCCTATCTTTCCTGACACTGACAGAAAGTTAAACTGAGAAGTGAAGTGAAAGTGTTCTCAGCCTGGAGGGAGAGGGCGAGAATGAGGCCGGCACACAGACACACATCAGATTCCACCTGAGGACAGCCAGCCAGCGACGCTGTCGTCAGACCAGAAGTAAGTGCCAGAAGCAGCACAAAGAGCAGCCTGGGATCCCAAGAATGAGGGATGGTGGGTGGGGGGCAAGGCTAAGGACTGTGAAAGCATGCTCCACAGGCCAGCAGTGGATGACTCTCTGGAATTATCCAGTTTGGTTGAGGTGGCGGACATATGCCATGGATGCGGGAGGATTGAGTGTGGAGATTTGTTTGGCACCAGAAAGGGATGCAGTTTTGATTTCTACACTTTCAGCTGTGCCGTGTGCCCTTTTCTACTCTTTGTGCAAACTGTCCCATGGAAACCTGCTGCTCATGATGTCTCAGTAGCTGAACAGTGTCACAGACCTGGAGCAGTGAAGTCAAGGACCACATGGGCTAGATTTTGCCATGTGAATGGGATTCTCATTTCGGGGGAGAGGTTAGCTTTTTATATTTTAGACACTCCTATAAACTAGTCATTATTTTAAAAAGCATACTCTCCTAGGTCTGTTTTTTCCACGGACACAAACACCACCCCTGCCCCTCTCACTGTCTTCCTTGCACCTGTCCTGGGGATGGTCTAGAGGCTCAGGTCAAACCATCAGGGGTCTAGAGTTGAAACTGTCCCTTGGAAAACTGTACAAACAAGATTCTCACTCAATGTAACATTTCAAGCTTTCACGTGAGCCTTTTTAAAACAGTAAATATTTCCATAATCAGGGTTTTCTGGTGGCCTACTTCTACATGCAAATACAAATTGTTAACATGCACTAATTACTTTAGTCAATTGGTAAAGTTTATTTTGTAAGTAATTTTAAGCAATTTACTAACTTATAAATTTCAACTATGAAAAACCACTACCAGAGCAGTTCTGAGGTATTACTGTTAATTCCCTATAGAAATGTTGTTGAAGGGGTGTGGAGTGACTACCATGCCTTTTGGTGAGCAGTGCTGTCTCCAGTGCTGACTGCAGATGTGTCCCAGAGTGTGTCAGAAAGCGGCCTGGCTCATTAACCAGGCTTGTGAATGTGACTGGCTGGTCACCACTGAGCCAACCAGAACCACAGAGAGAGATGCCACGGAATGGACCACACAGCTGAGAAGTGACAGGTGTATGGTGCTGCCTCCAGCTTGGCTTCATCAAAGCACACCCTACCCACTCAAGTCGCTTACAAGGAAAATGTGTGCAAAAAGCATCCAAAAAGCTTATCGGCAGGTTAATTTTCTAGTAATTTTAAAAGACTAGACCATGGTTTTCCTTTAAAATTCATTTATAAAAATAAATTTCAGTTTGAGACCTTACGTACCAAATTGTGGCTTAATTCAGTCATGATGGTGAGACTGTAAAGTTATGAAAATTGCTGCTGGAAAGGTGGGTGCTCACAGCCCTTCTTCTAAGAGGCCAAAGTACTGAGCTTCTGGACAAACTTCTAGCCTGCCTTTGTCCCATGATGCCACAAAACTTTCTTAGACCTCCAATATAGAACTACTAGTAACTGTAATTGATACATTCAAGGTAAGGACAGCCTAGCACTTGCTCAGGGGACACTGCCTTGCTGCCCAGGGACACAGGCACCCCCCTAGGCCTACAGCTCAGATGCTTTGTCCTGGGAGGCAGCGGAGAGCCCTTCCCAAGTGTCTCAGAGCAACAATAACTTAAAACAAGTTTGACGCACAAGCAAACCCTTGCAGGTTCTGTGCTGTGAGGCCTCCAGGGATCTGTGTTCATCAGGTAGGAACACTGTCAGTGGAAATGCCAATATGACTTACTGCTTAGACCGTGCTGGCCTCTAAGCCTGTGCTAGACTGATTCCTCACACGAGAACCTTTCTGCCTTAGTCAGAACATTATTTCAGGCACAGTAAAGAACTAAGAGGAAAGTTTCTGGCCTCCAAATCTATAATCACACAAAATCGAGTTTCAAACTACTGTCCTCTTAGTACAGATGAGCAACTGGTGACTGGTCATGTGTTATCAATTGACATGAACACAGCATTTAGTCTGTGGGACAGTGCGTCACAGCAAAACCCTGATTCTCATGCAAACCCAAGCCTGTTAACCACGGTGAGGAGACAGTGACAGCCCACTCAGTGTCCTCATAGGAATGTGATTCCTACAGGAATGTGATTCCTACAGGAAGGCACAGGGCTCAGACCTCACTGATGGTCCTCTCTGAGGGGCAGTACTCTGAGGGGCCTGCTGAGGACACATAGAAGGATTGTGTCTTCCTCTTCAATCGAGCTCTCTTGTTGGCCAACACCAGACTGTGGCGGCTTGAGCTGATGATCTCAGAAATGAACTTTTTACAGTCCACACACACCTCCATAGCACTCCAGTCCTCCACCAGCTCTTTGGGAAATTGGAGTTCTTCATCTGATTTGTCCACAGACTTGGATTTTGAGGACAATCTTGAAAAAAACATTTAAAATATCCATTATTGTTTAAGAATTCTACTGCAATATTAAGAAAATACATGTAGAAAAAGCAAATTTGTTGCCAAAATATGATGGAATAGGTGGTGATTGGCCCATGTCAGATTCGTTCAAATAAGTTATAACTGGTGACAACATTGAAAATATTTTTAAAAAACCAGGAAACATGTTTTATTAAGAATCTTAGTACCCCTTATAGAATTTTTGTAAAATAGGATATTCAGAGTATTCACCTACTGCACACAGTTCATGAACGCTAACTGAAATGAAGTACATGTTGCTAATGCCCCACTGATTATACAAACTTCAAGTTCTTTCTCAGTGATCCCCATGTCACGGTTAAATGAACATTACTTAACTCTTGACGGTAGGTCAGAAAACTACAGGAAACTGAAGTAAATTTATCTTAATCCTATGACACAACCTGAAAAATTATCTTTGGACTAGCTTTCTTATTTTCGTATTTATCAAATATACCTCCCTGACCACAGCAATTGTCTTTGGCGATGGCACCCTACTCCAGTGCTCTTGCCTGGCAGGCTTCAATCCATGGGGTCGTGAAGAGTCGGACTTCCCTTTCACTTTTCACTTTCATGCATTGGAGAAGGAAATGGCAACCCACTCCAGTGTTCTTGCCTGCAGAATCCCAGGGATGGGGGAGCCTGGTGGGCTGCCGTCTATGGGGTCACACAGAGTCGGACATGACTGAAGCGACTTAGTCACCTGCTGCTGCTTTTTGGATTCCAGAGAGCTGGAGTTAACTAGACCAATATCTCCGTAAATGTTTTGGATAGTTTTTGGAAATAACTAGGAATCATCTACTCACTATTTTAATTAAACCAAACAGGAACGTAGAATTAAGTACAGGAAAGAACAGCAGCCATGTTCACTTGTCCTGAGCCCATGGATAGCAGCCCAAACTCAAAAGCCCAGGATAGGGGCAGAGCACAGGGCAGAAGCCTTGGACACAGGTCTGAGGAGCTTCCAACTCCCTCACCTCACTGTCCACAGACCTTGATTGCTGAATGGCCACCATCCAGCATTGGCACCAATGCTAGGGTCCCTCACAGATGGAGGGGCCGCTGGTGTGTAAAACCCTGCCCCTTGGGCCCTGCCAGCTTGGAACCTGAGCTGGTCTGCTTTCCTCCTATCTTTCTTAAAGACCAACGCTAACCTGAACACAAAGTGACTGACGCATGTTTTCCTTTTAAAATGCCAGCTCTTGGCATGAAGCTTTATTTCTGTCTTTATGTTAGGAATGTAAGTCAGCTATTGCAGACCACTGTAAACACAAGATTAAAAATATTTTTTTCAAAACTAAAGGAAAGAAAGACTAGACTCTTATGTGCAAGTTTTCAACTCCACTGAAAAGGATGGTTTTAAAGATGACTTTTAAAGGATACATAAAAGTAATTATTTCCAAAGTAGAAAAAAAATTAAACTAGGAGATTATGTCTTTCAAGGAGCTAGCCATTATCCTTGACATTGCTACTTTTGGAGATTTGTATAAGTCAAAACTATTAAAACCAACCCACCCATGTGCCCCTCCTCAAGCCAATATCCCACCATGTCACCACAGTCCTTGAAAGTGCTTTCTTCTTTCACAAAGGACACTTTGGAGACCCAGGCCTCCTACTCACCTGGCAATGCTCCGAAGTGGCCGATGGTGGCCAGTGGAGGGTTTTTCTGGCCTCATACAGCTTTCCCCTCTCTGCAAGGCAGACGGTCCCAGTGAAAAGATAGGAAGGGTGGAGTATGGCTTGGAGGGCAGCCGCATCTATGATCCCAAATAAAACTCAGAATGAGCAGGACTGCTGGAGAGGCAGAGTCACTGAAATCAGCACAAGCTGTGACTTTACTAAGCTCGGCTTACCTTTTTGCAACACTGTGAGCACACCGGCCTGTATACAAAATCAGAAGGGTTACTTAGCGTGATTCCATGGATATGACTAGAGAGTTAAGCCAAAGGCTGCATGCCTCTACCTGTCTACAGTTGGTCCCCCAAACTCCAGTTCTTCTACCAGAATGAAACAAATGGATACAACTGGCTTGCCAAAAAGTCCATCAGTCTGTAAAACTTAATACTGTGTCCCATGAAAGGATCAACTTAATGTCTGGGATTTTCTTGTCTATTGTGGGTTCACCTGAGAGACACATCTATTTTTTTCTGTTCTAACATATTAGAACTATCTTGAATACATAAAAGAAACACATGCAGAGAAAAATTTTCCAGGCTTAATATCAAATAACCATCCACTGTTGGAGCAACTGCTATTGTAACTTATAAGCATGGCAAATGATAACACACTGGATTATTTCTACTATTGTTCCTGTGAGAAAAATGATGAAACAGTGGAATTGTTTCCTTGACTACTGTCATCAATTACAAAAAGGCTTACCTCTTACAGAACTGACAGGTATAAGACCAGGTGAAGAAGGAAAACCTTCTGGTTCGGCAACAAAAGCAAAGCTAAAAAGCAAATTTTAAAAGAGAAAAAAGAATTGCCAACAGTAAATTTCCTAATTTGTACATCTAAACACATATTTATATGTGGAAAGTCTTAGCAGACAAAGGGAGAAGAGCACTTAAGAGACCGTTTTACTAAGTTTGATTCTGTGACAGTTACAATCTGGCTCTGTATTTGATTGTAATTCTACTTTTAAATGGGAGAAAAAAGCCACAGCTCTTAAAGGTCTTGCCATCATGGAAGCTATCTGAAGAAAATTCTAAAAAAGTGTCCTGTGTTTCTCAGATATATTTTCTCAATAATCTTTTAAAAGTTTAACAACTAAGAGCAGACCTGGTCTTAGGAAGGCACACCATTATTTATTACAGTGGTTTTAAACCTTATGGTTTTCTATTTCTATGGGAGAAATAATACTTGCTTCTGTGAGCAAGGGAACAAGGACTGCCTGGCAGAGGGTGAGTCTCTGGCTCCTGGAGCCCGCAAAGCCTCGTGCCACCTGGCAGCAGATAGTGCCTGCGTGACCCACCAACTGGAAAGGGATCTACCTTTCCTTTTTTCAGAGCCGTGTAGACATCTTTGTACTGTTGGTACTTTTCCAGCTCTGCTTTGACCAGGACCTGACGAATGTGCATCACCTCCTCCACGGTCAGTGCCAGGCACTCCACTGGGTAGCAGAACTCCTCCTGAAAGTCAGAATCCATGTGAGCAAGAAGCCCCACCCCCTCCAGCAAGGCCATGTCCCCTCCACTTCAGGGCCCTGGTTAGTAGCTCCAAAGAAGAAAGAGGCTCCCAGGAAACCCTGGGGCAGAGCTGGCTCGCTCTGGGGACCACAATCTCTGATCACACCCAGAAGGTAGCAGGAGACTGCCGGGTCCCAGGTAGCACTAGCCGCCCAAGACCTCCAGTAACAGAAGTTTCTCCTGTGTGTTCAGATGCATCTCAAACATCTCCAGTCCTTGAAGGGGAGCTGAGTATCTATGTCCTGAAATCTGGGGGAAATGCTGCTTTAAACCAAATTTATGTCCATTTTCTCCTGATACACAAAGACAGTATGTAGCTTTCTGTTGTATACTATCTGCTCAAAGGTAAACACCAAATCTACAATACTGGTACAGTTTTAAACACTGATTTGTGGTACCCAGAACAGCCCAAAGAAGATGGTTAGTAACTGACATTGAGAAACGTTATTTAGTGGTAAGTTACATCAGCACAGCCTGAAAACTCCTAATGGTGTCAGTGAACTGGACCCGGAGGCCAGCAGACACTCCCATTGGGCTGCCCCATGCACTCCAGAGCACTCGTCACTTTTCCACACGGGATTGTGGAGGATGACGCTGATGTAACTGATCCACTGAATAAAGAGCCTCTCGCCTGCTCCCAGCTGGCCCTGCACTGATTGTGGACCTAGCAGAAAGACAGAAATGTCCTGTGCGCCCACAGCATGTGGGCCTAACAAACTCGTGCCCTTGGTGTGCACACACTGGAACTCAGCACCCACACACACAGCAGTGCTGTGCACAGGCATTCTGGACTCAGACAAGTCAAACAAGAAAGCACGAGACTACGGATGCAGTTCATGGAGATTTAACATTCAGTTCTGTCTTCTAATCAGAGAAAAACAAAAACAAATCTAGGCTGCAAACTTGACAAACATTAGCATTTACTATAAAAAAGAAAATTTGCAGAATTACTGCTTCTTATAGTCATTACAAAATTATCTCTGTTCAAGCTAACTTAGGGAAGATTAAATTTGCTAAAAATGTTTTAGAAAAGATCCTGCAGTTGAATTTTTAAGATGAACAACTTAGTATCTGGAGGATGGGAGGATAGTTTGTTAGATTATATCATGTGCTCTAGAATGTCTAAATACTCAAAAAATCCCACCATCACACAATTTTCTCTCAGTAGGAAAAGCTTTCAAAGATAACAGGTCTCAGTTGGCATGTCCAATATTTACTGTGCTTTGCTCAGCCCTGAGAACTGTGTGTGTATGTCCACTGGGAAACAGCCTCTGAGTGCTAGACATCACAACTGTGCTCAGACTAATGTATCGGCTGCACACACTGAACAGCAACTTTTCTCAGCTTCTGACGTGTCGTTAAGAAGTCTTTACAGTCGTCTTTATTCATCAGCGACGAGCATGACTATATACGAATCTAGCAAACAAGCAGAAGACTGCTCCCAGAGATTGGTGGCTGTGTTGTTAGGAAGATAGCAACCTTACAATGTGACACAGGCAGCGAGATGTGCTGCAACCCTGATAGCAAGCACTGCCCTCTCAGCCTCGAGTCACAGACGGGCTCAGTCAGAGCCTACTTTCGACTTTCTGCTTTGAACCATACCCAAATCTACTGCTCTGTCAGATAAAATAAGAAATGGTGTTTTTTTTGTGTGTTCATTTTTTTTTTTTTTTTTTTAAGAATTTCAAGCAGATTATCCTTTGGTAAATAGCTTCTATCAGGTCAAATGCTAATGTTTTAAATCTGGTGCTTTCCCAAGGACAACAAAACTTTAATGCAACATGAAAGAAAATAAGTAATTATAGACTGGCTTTCATTATTTTTTTTCAACTGATGAAAAAATATTGATTCAACATCCCCAAAGCCAAATTACCCCAGATCTTGCTGAGATCCTCATGCTGCAAAATGTGAAGAGCACTCAGGGTTCACGCCCCACCCTGAGCTGAGCCCCCGTCCCCCGTCAGGAGGGGCTGGTCACACTACAGCAGGCATGGAACTTAGGTCCTGGCCCGGCACGGACGCCAGGGGCCAGAGCAGCAAGACTGATTCTCTGGCTGCCCTGTGCTGCAGGGTAGCTCCCAAATTTAGAAACAGAAAGCTAAATCTTAAATTTTCAGAGATTACAATATACTACAGGAGCAGCTGTAGTGCCTTTAGAACTCACTGTACATATGTCACTAGAATGGCTGGGTTTCTGTTAAATATTCTGTTTTTATTTACCATTCAAAAGGCGTCGGAGTTAAGCCAACACAGAAATTAGAGAGCACAGTGTGTCATCTGTTACTGAGCTGGAGAAACAGAAACAGTCACATTTTATAGTGTTTTTGGTTAGCCCAAACTTCATAAATAAGTAGGAGAGATTAGACAATTATCCAAAACAGCCTTTTGAGTTTTTAGTAAACCAAAGGAAAGCATACTTAAAAAGAGCAAATATTAAGTTTAATTACTCTTTTTTCAAATTCATCTCTAAAATTCAAGGTAAATTATCTATCTAAAGTCATCTGTAGACTTAGTAGACAGACTGGGGAGGGTTGAAAATAAAAACAAAATGTCAGATCTTCAGAAACAGCAGGAGGGGTGGTACTAAATGCCACTCCTGCATCTAATCATGTGCTCACATGGCCAGATCAAAAACGAAAAACAGGATTGAGCCTGAATTTCATGCCAAATGAAAAGAAAGTAATCTGTTGTACCTCATTTACATTGTTTCCTTTCTGAACCAAGATGAGTAATAAAGAATAACAAAGAATCTAGTGGCTCTTTACTTATCAAGAACAGGTCTGGTCAACAGGAAGGACCCCAGATCCAGGCGGACTGCTGCCACACAGGTCACACTGTGGGCAGGGGAAGCCTGAAGACAGTCCCAAGGCTTTTTATGCTACTGAGGTCTGGAAATTATGCTTTCTATAAAAAGTGTATTCTGTATAAAAATCTCAGACTACAAAATGAGTATTTTAGATAATCACATCGATAAGAGAAAACTTAATTTCTCTGTACAGAGAAGCAGGGTGGATTTTTGTAACAACCATCCTGACCATCATAACACAGCTGTACTGGAGCTGGGGAAGAGGAAGAATCCCTGCGGCTCCCTGGCTGGGGGGCAGCTGAGTGTCCATGACTGCTTCTGGGGGAGGCTGGCAGGAATGCCTTTCCATCAGGCCCCTCAGAAGCTCCGCCCACAGGCTCCCTGACCCTGCTGCATTCTGAGTTTGTTGTCCTTTCACTATCATCCTGTCATTTGAGATCATGGTGTGATCTATGCATCTACCAAAGATTGGAATCAACGGTCAGAAGCAAAGTGTCCATCTAAGAGCTGTTAATCTGTGCAGAGTGCGGCAGCTGAGGCATCACGACCAGAGATAGAGGAAGGTGATTCCCAGAGCCCGCAGAAGGAGGCCAACCTGTGTGTGTCTCCACCTGCTGGTAAAAGCTCTCTCACACAGATAATAAACAGCCCCTGCTACCCCCAGCATGGCTGCCTCCAAAGGGTGAGAGCTGAGCAGAGAAGCTGTTTGGAGGGTAGAAAAAAGTGGTCGGAAAGACGGCGCTGGCCATGCTCTGGACATCCTTGGAACCTGAACAATACGTATGGGGAAGAGAACGGCAGGGGAGAAGAAATGAAGAAAATACTGCTGAACATGAGTGAGTGATACAGAACCATTATACAGCATGAAAGAAAAACGGACAAAAACACCACAGAGGGCATTAATGTTAGATTCCACATAAGTCTCCAGGCCATCATCTGCATTCATGTGTGTCAAAAGGAAGTCAACCACAAAGTCACAGCTGGAGAATCTGAGTTCACACAGCAACACTTCAGCTGTCCTGTGAACTCTTATCTCCCACACAGGTTTGCAGGATGCAGGCCCAAGATGACAACAGAAACACACACCCAGCAGCCACCCCTCCCCTACTCAGAGGGCGCTGCCCCCAATCATCTGACCAAATGATGAAAAAAGTACACTTTCAACATCCTGGGGAAAGGATGCTAAGTCTTTTCAGTTGTGTATGACTCTTTGCAACCCCACGGACTGCAGCCCACCAGTCTCCTCTATCCACGGGATTGGATTCTCCAGGCAAGAACACTGGTGTGGATTGCCATGCCCTCCTCCAGGAGATCTTCCTGACCTAGGGATTGAACCGGCATCTCCTGTATCTACATTATTGTTAGGCGAGTTCTTTACCACTAGCCCCACCTGGGAAACCCCAGGTGGAAAGGGAGGAAGGTCCAATATAAATGAAAATCAGTAACAACAAAAGACTTCTGCGGTCTTTAGTTGAGATCTTATAAATGCAAAATGAGTCAGCGTTTTCTTAGAAAAATAGCTAAATCATACTTTTAAAAACAATACTTACAAAACTAGATGCCACTGCCCCTAAAAGAATGGGATTTTTATGGATTTCCCATGATAAGCTAATGGCAAGAAAAGTCAGGATTTTGATCTGGAGGTTCTAGCATCTCAGCTGGGACCTAGAGGCAGGCGGAGGGGGCGGAGTTCTGTGAACAAATACCAGTCTGCACAGACCACGGGCTCCCCTGCCTGCTCACTAAAGCCTCTCCTCCTCCACAAAAACAGCTCATGGCCTGACCATATACACTGAGCTCCCCTGCGCCAGGAAGACACCTCATGTCCTTCCTTGGTAAAGTTTCTATCACCAGCCAATAGGGCCTCCTAGGTGGTGCTGCTGACCCCAGAAACGTAAGAGACACGGGTTCCATCCCTGGGTTGGGAAGGTCCTCTGAGGGAGGACATGGCAACTTACTCCAGTATTCTTTCCTGGAGAATCCCATGGACAGAGGAGCCTGGTGGGCTACAGTCCATGGGGGTCACTAAGAGTCTGAAATGACTGAAGCAATTTAGCACACATGCACCAGCCAAATACTCCTTGTAGTTAATCTGACAGTGTCTTTACACTGCTAATTTTAAGTTTAACCTCAACAGTGCAGGTATTTGGGAAGTCAAGTGGGACAGAAAGAACCTTCACAGGTTTCCTCTGGCAGATCCGCTGCCTCTTCCTGGAAGGACCTCATGGGCTACATCCCCTGCCTGATAAGTGAATGGCCATGACGTGAGCCTGGACGTCTCTGGAAAACAGCATGAACTGTCAACCCATCCAAACATCTGCAGTGACTCCAGCATCACAAAACATGCTCGAAAACAAGGAACAATGGATTTTTATAAATAAAAATTCTCCCTTTGGATATCTGCCTCAATAAAAGTCTACTGTAGTCAGACTTCATTAAGTTTTCTGTTTAGTTTCAACAATTTTTAAGTGGCATTTGAAAGGAAAAAAGTGTTTCTTTAATAAATATCCATACTTTCAACCATAAATAAGTGTTCCGGAGGAGAAAAGTACTTTAAATGAACAAAGAATGTCAGATTTCACTTGGTTACTCTTAGGATTGGTTTTCTTCAGCTAATAACAACAAATAAGGTTATAATAAAGGTCATTGTAACTTCTGGAAGCTTCTCAAGGAAACTAATGATTCCAGGTCTCTTAACTGCTTATAAGTTGCTCTGCAGAGTCTGTGGGCTACTTACAAGAGACCGGGAGCTCTGCCTGGATGCCGGCAGGAACTGTCTCACGTTAGTGGGTGTTTCTTTCTCAATGGAATGTCGTCTCTGGGGTGGCTGCCGTCGCTCAGGCTGAGGTGTGGAGGATATGGGCAAGAACTTGGGAGGGTCTGAAGAAATAGGACGAACCAAACTGAAATCAGTTCTCTTATAAAAGAATAAAAAAAGCAACTTAGGTTTCAAATTTCTAACAGAAAACTCTCTGCCATGTGTGACAAACTGCATTCAAAGATGAAGTGTTGATTTTGTTGGAGTGATACATTAGGACTATAGACTGTTATAGAATAATCTTTACAAGATAAACTTACTACTGAAATAGCAAGGAAAAGGAAAAAGTGTTCAAATTCATGCATAAAATGCAACATAAATGGAGTCTGAGAGTCATAATACAAATGCCATCCTGTTATTTTCCACAGAATTTTTCAATTAATAGTCTTAGGCTTTATTTAAATTTTTTTTAATTGGGCAAAAGACTTGTATTCAGTAAACAATTTTAAGGGCAAAGAATTCAAGGAATAGATCTTGGGCTTTATTTTAAAAGCATGTAAAAATCATGTATTGTTTGTGTCAAATCATACCAAAATTGTCAAGTATACTTTCTTTTTAAAGATAAAATATGAAAACTCTTTCTTCTTGATGTGTATCAAGACATTTTATCCTTAGTTTAAATCAAGCTTTAATTAAAAAAAATAAGTTTCAGCTTCAACGTTAATACTATATATGCCACTGCTCCTCTGTCTAGGAATATCTGGGGACAGAGTTTAAAGGCGCAATGTTTCAGGCTCTGATTCACATTGTGGAAACACAGGACATCACAGAACTCTGCTGTCTTGTCTGTCTGTCCTTCCTCCCACCCTCTGTGCAGTAAGAATGTGAGAAAAAGTGAAAGTCAGCACAGTGAGGAGGAGATGACCATCTACTTGGACTGTCTTAGCAATAAACCACTAAAAAAACCCCAGAATATACTTCCTTCAATCAAGAAAAGGTACAGAAATCCATCATGTGATTTAATGGAGTCTCTACAATATTTAATGGGTCTGGTCAAATACCAATTACAGATAATAACCAAGGTCAGCTCCTGTTGTTTTTGATGTAATCTGTTTAAGTGAATCAAAATACTATTTGAAGAATTTTAACCACTGAAACCTCCACATGTACATGTATGAAAAATGAAGTCAGTATACTAAAGATACTCTAATATGTTTCTTCTTAGTAAAATTTTAAATAATTGCAGTAAGATACACATATTTACCATCTTACCCAACTGTACACTGTAAAAATTTACCAATTATACCATTTTAAAACATACAATTTAGTGGTATTAAATTGTTTACGGTTACCTTGTTATGCACCCGGTTATAAACTTTATTGTACTTTGTTGGATGATTGATATATATATATATATATATATAAAAACATTTATCATTTATTTATTTGACTGAGCTAGGTCTTAGTTGCGGCATGTGGGATTTACTTCCTTGACCAGGGATCAAACCTGGGCCCCCTACATTTGGGAGTACAGAGTCGGCCACCGGACCATGGGAAGTCCCAGATGATATCTTAAATGGATATAAAATAAATTGGTCTAAAGGGCTAAAAATATAAATAAAAATGTAAAATGTGATTATTAAAAACAAAATGTGGGTGGCAGGGTAAAATGTAGTACTATTAGAATGTGTTTAAATATAAGAGGTCATCAACTTAAAATATTCACCTGTCAATATATGAACCTATATGGTAACCACAAACCAAAAGCCTATATAACAGATACACACAAAGAAAAGAGAAAAGACTCCACATAACACTAAAGATAGTCATCAAGGAAAAAGATTTCTTTTTTCTTGGAATAAAAGGAAATAAAAACAACCACAAAACAATGAACAAAATGGCAGTACCTACATACCTATTAATATCAATAAATACCAATAATGGGCTTTCCTGGTAGCTCAGCCTGTAAAGAATCCACCTGCAATGCTGGAGACCTGGGTTTGATCTCTGGGTTGGGAAGATACCCTGGAGAAGGGAATGGCAACCCACCCTAGTATTCTTGCTTAGACAATTCCATGGACAGGGGAGCCTGGTGGGCTACAGTCTGTGAGACTGCAGAGTCAGATATGACTGAGCAACTAAGCACACATGCACAAATATTAATCATTGCTTTAAACGGAAATGGACTAAACGTTCCAATCGAAAGCTTCAGAGTGCTATGGAACTCTCCTCAAGGTCATGTGGCAGCCTGGATGGGAGGGGAGTTTGGGGGAGAATGGATACATGCATATGTATGGTTGAGTTCCTGTACTGTTCTTCTGAAACTGTCACAACACTGTTAATCAGCTATACCCCAATACAAAATAAAAAGTGAAAAAAAGAAAGTGAAAAGATAACCCAGAAAACAAAAGAAGATATTTGCGAATTATATGTATATTTTTGATTTGACATCATTCTTGTTTTTAAAACCAGAACATTTATTGTGCGACTACCTGTTGAAATACTGTTTTTCAACACAAGTCTTGTTTTTAACATGAATGCTTATAGAAATAAACCTCCCTTTTGGTCTCGGACAGTTTCTGTTGACTTATTTTTTATGAATGAATGAACAATACTTTCCTGTTTATGTGCCTTGTGATTTTTTGTTGAACACTGGACATTTGAATTTATCAATGTGGTAACTCTGGAAATCAGATTCTGTCCTTCCCCAGAATTTGCTGAGTTTTGTTACTGTCTCTATTCATTGCTTCCCTTATTGTTGAAGGCTGATCTTTGAAGATCAGCGTGATGAAAACTTAACATCTCTCCTCAGGTCCTTGATGAGCCATTCCCTGGGCATTCATGGTCACTTTCCAATTCTCGCGTATCCCCTGGAGATATGGAGGGGTGAGGGGGAAGCTGACAACAGCTCAGCAACAGCCGTCTACCTCTGTCTGCGCCTCTGAAATCAGAAGCAGTGACCAGAACAGAGAGGCCCAAGATCTGGAGGGCCAGGTCATTTTTTCCGTCTTGGCCCCGCCAGCTGTGTGCAAGCTGCTTTAGGAACAGCACACAGCTGCCTGTCACATGGATGGGGACAGGGGAATGAATGGCTGCCACTCACTAAGAGCTGAAATCTACTGAAGTTAGCCACAATTCACCATCTTCCCCTGAAAGTTGTAAGCATTCAGCAGACTCTAGCATTCCAAACATATCAGTCAGATTCTGCCGCTGCAGTTACTGTCTAGGTGGGAAGACGACTACACGGTGCCTGCTACTCTGCCATCTTCCCAGAATCCTCTCTGCTAATATAGAATTTTTAATCCTTTATATTAATCTTATAAATGAAAAGATTACCAACACAGGGGCTTCCCTGGTGGTCCACTGGTAAAGAATTTGCCTTGCAATGCCATGGACACAGGTTCAATACCTGGTTTGGGAAGTTAAGATCCCATCCGTTGGAGCAACTAAGCCCACACTCTACAACTAGACAGTTGCACCTCATGAAAGATACCACATGACACCATGGAGATCCCACATGCCCCAGTGAAGACTCAACACAGCCAAATAAGTATTTTCAAAAAGATAGCCAATAGTACTTTTCAAAATCATTTCATTTTAGCTTCTGTATTAGAACCTATTACCTGAAGAGTTATAAAGGTGTTTTTATTATCTATACTTGTTATGTGGATAAGGGGGAAGGGTGTGTGGGGGTGTATTTGTGTGTTTGTAGCAGGAATGATAACAAGTGTGATTATTCAGGGCTTCTGGCTTTAATTTAGATAATGAGGTAATTCTAAAAAGTACACATAGGCTGACATACTTCCTACAGCTATTATCTGTAAACCTAAAGGTGACTGGTTTATTATAAGTTGAGAACCTGAGACCCAATTACCAGTTTAGCCCTATCTTATGATGTTATTCTAGGAAAAAAAAAGCGATTATTTCTGCTCCTGACCAGGACAATTCCAGGGCTGGTTCTTTAACTAGTTACCCCAAATGACAAGAAGGCACTTTGGGATTCCCTTTCCCAGGTTAAACATGTTTTTTAAGGCATCTGACACTGGTTCTTTGTACCACAAATACTCACTCTTCCTTGTGGATACAGTCTCCAGGAAGGGGTCTTCCAGGAAGGAGGGAGACGCACTGCTGCTGCTGGCGGACCTGGGCAGGGTCTCCTCCTGAAAAAGACACAGGGCAAAGAGAAGAGACAGATTTCTTAGACACTAGGGCTCTCATGCTCATTAGCAGTGTTCACTCATGAGGCACCACATTTTAATGTCCAAGGTTTAAAGCAAGTTAGAGACAAACTAGAAAGGATCTAAAATTAGATATATCTGGGTGTGTGCCCCAGCTTTGTTCCTCATTAGAGTGATGTGACAAAGAGCAAGTTTCTTATCTCAATTTCATAATTTCAATAGGATTACTACAAGGACAAATCTGAGAACACATTTAAAATGCTTAACACATCACCTGGGACACAACAAATGGTGATTAACATCATCAGTCAAGTATTTAACACATTTACAAAACTAACAGACTTATAACCCCTACAGAGTAGATGTGTTTTGTTCACTGTTGTTTCCTACTACCAAGTCCATCCCACTAAGTAATGAATAAATATTTGTTGAATGAATGAAAACATATTTCATGAGAAATATGTCTGCACTGTGTCAAATAAAATTTAAATTCCCATTACCTGTGAGGAGACCTTCTTAATTTGTTTTAGACTATACCAAAGTGAAGTACAATATTTATTCATGAAAAATTTACTACGTGACAGAAGATATACATTAACTGGAAGACAACTCAATTCCATAATACATAGAGAAAACTGTTAAATATTTTTAAATATACAAGAAAGTTAGGTTAATATACTAATCTACGATCATGTGAGACAAATAGTGTCCTTTCTGACCTACTTAGTGTGGAAAGCATCAGTTTCGAACAAGCCCCACTACGAAGGACCTAGTCAAGGAACAGGAGAAGAAAGCCGTGTAGACCACAGAGCCCACACAAGGACGGTCTGAGCAGCCACCACCTCCTGGTGCTCACTGCCAAGAACAAACCAGGCGACATCAGCCAAGCCTCACCCAGAGGTCATACATGGGACATCGTACAGGTCTCCAGAAAAGTCAGTGAGAACTACCTTATCTCCTGCTTCTGGCAGGTCAAAAGGAAGTAAAAGCTATGAGTAATCTCAAAAAGAAAAAAGAAGTCACACACAGGACTTCTCAGCAGTTATGAGGTGGGAGCTCCTGATTCAAACAGCAGAAACCATCCCCACTGGGGATGGTACATCCCCAGGGGATGGGTTGGTACATCCTTCAACCAACCTTTCCAGAACCACTGTTACAGCTCACTTTACTAAGGCATATCCATGCTGTGCAGCCTCCCTCCTTCCCGAGGGTCTGAAATGCTTCCCCTAAGAGCAGTGATAAGCCTGCCCTGGGCAGGCAGGCTGGACATGCGATCCCTGTGGGGAGGGGTGTGGCTCAGTGCTTCTTGGGATTTTCTCCCAGAAGCCGTGGATGGCTCCCTGCTTCTGCCTGCCCACCTTAGGGAGCTGACCCACTTTCGACTACTTGAAAACTAATCCTACCATTAGAAAATAAACTCAAAGTGGATTAAAGCCCTAACTGTAAAACTGGATATCATAAAACTCCCAGAGGAAAACATAAGCAGGACACTCATTGACATAAATTGTAGCAATATTTTATTGGATCCATCTAAAATAGGAAATAAAAGCAAAAAAAAAAAAAAATCAAATAGAACTTAAACAGTTCATCTTATTCAACAGCAAGAAAAAACAGTTAAAAGATGGGCAGAAAAACTGAACAGACATCCTTCCAAACAGGAAATGCAGATGGCCAACATGGTACATGAAAAGATGCTCAACACTGCTAACTACCAGGGAAATTCTAATCAAAACCACAAGGAGCCATCACCTCCTTTGACATATCATCAAAAACAAAACAAAAAACNGATGGGCAGAAAAACTGAACAGACATCCTTCCAAACAGGAAATGCAGATGGCCAACATGGTACATGAAAAGATGCTCAACACTGCTAACTACCAGGGAAATTCTAATCAAAACCACAAGGAGCCATCACCTCCTTTGACATATCATCAAAAACAAAACAAAAAACATAAATGTTGGAGTGGATGTGGAGAAGTGGGAACACTTGTACACTGTCTGTGGGAATGTAAATCACTGCAGCCACTGTGGAAAACAGTATGGAGGTTTCTCAAAAAACTAAAAGCAGAACTACCATATGGCCCAGCAATTCCACTCCTGGGTATGTATCGGAAAAAAACAAAAACACTAATTCAAAAAGATACATGTGCTCCATTATTCACAGCAGCATTATACTAGTCTTTAACACTCACCAATGCAGAGTTCCAAAGAATAGCAAGAAGAGATAAGAAAGCTTTCTTCAGTGATCAATGCAAAGAAATAGAGGAAAAGAAAAGAATGGGAAAGACTAGAAATCTCTTCAAGAAAATTAGAGATGGGCTCGATAAAGGGCAGAAATGGTATGGACCTAACAGAAGCAGAANGCAGGAGGAGAAGGGGACGACCGAGGATGAGATGGCTGGATGGCATCACTGACTCGATGGACGCGAGTCGGAGTGAACCCTGGGGGTTGGTGATGGACAGGGAGGCCTGGTGTGCTGCGATTCATCGGGTCGCAGAGTTGGACACGAATGAGCAACTGAACTGAATGTCAGAAGTCTCTATCACTGTCAGAAGTCCCACAGCTGTGCTCCCAGGGTGGGGGTGTCCCTGAGGCCACCAGAGTCATCTTAGATACAAGCCTGGGCATGGAACTCACTGGGTAGGAAGGAAAATCTCCCTTTTCTTGACAAGACGCCCAGTTAAGGTACAGATAAAGCTCCTGATCTTCGCTTCCCTACTGAAAACTTTGATATAGTGCCAATCAAAGCTTATCTTGACTTTTACAATGTTACTTGGGTCAGGGTAGTGGAGGTTATTAAAGATAGACCAAAAAAACCATTGAGATTAAGAATTTTGAGAAAAGAAAAAAACAGCAGTGGAAGCAGACCCAGTGCTAGGAGGTCTATTCATAGTTTGGCGGGGGTTCTGTTACTTTTCTGTTGTCTGACTTGGTAAACTGAGCCTCTACCTCCACTAGGCTGTGTTCTTACTGCAAAGTAATGATGTTGAACACAATTTCTAAGCCCCTTCTCAGTTTAAATTATTTTCATTTAGGCATTCTCATATACTGCTAGTTGCAATACTAGAAAGTTTATGAGATATGAAGATTTTGGGCTTAGATTTGGGTTTCAGATCTGTCTCTATAATTTACTTTTTAACAATCTTAGTTCAGAAACAAAACCTTTCTGTGTGCACTCAATATGCCAACAAGTTTGAAAAACTCAGTAGTGGCCACAGGTCACTTTTCATTCCAATCCCAAAGAAAAGCAATGCCAAAGAATGTTCAAACTACCACACAACTGTACTCATTTCACATACTGGCAAGGTAATTCTCAAAATCCTCCAAGCTAGGCTTCAACAGTACATGAACTGAGAACTTCCAGGTGGATTTAGAAAAGGCAGAGGAACCAGAAATCAAACTGCCAACATCCACTGGATCACAGAAAAAGCAAGAGAATTCCAGAAAAACATCTGCTTCATTGACTATGCTAAACCCTTTGACTGTATGGATCACAATGAACTGTGGAAAATTCTTTAAAGACATGAGAATACCAGACCACCTTACCTGCCTGATGAGAAACCTGTATGCAGGTCAAGAAGCAACAGTTAGAACCGGACATGGAACAGACTGGTTCAAAATTGGGAAAGGAGTACGTCAAGGCTGTATATTGTCACCCTCCTTATTAAACTTTTTTTTTTCTTATTAAACTTCTATGCAGAGTACAGCATGCAAAATGAGAGGCTGCATGAAGCACAAGCTGGAATCAAGATTTCGTGAAGAAATGTCAACAACCTCAGATATGCAAATGACACCAACTTTAATGGCAGAAATTGAAGAGGAACTAAAGAACCTTTTGAAGGTGAAAGAGGAGAGTAAAAAAGCTGGCTTAAAACGCAACAATCAAACAACTAAGATCATGGCTTTCGGTCCCATCACTTCATGGCAAATAGATGGGGAAACAGTAGAAACAGTGACAGACTTTATTTTTTTGGGCTCCAAAATCACTGCAGATGGTGACTGCAGCCANCCTTTTGAAGGTGAAAGAGGAGAGTAAAAAAGCTGGCTTAAAACGCAACAATCAAACAACTAAGATCATGGCTTTCGGTCCCATCACTTCATGGCAAATAGATGGGGAAACAGTAGAAACAGTGACAGACTTTATTTTTTTGGGCTCCAAAATCACTGCAGATGGTGACTGCAGCCATGAAATTAAAAGACACTTGGTCCTTGGAAGAAAAGCTGTGACAAACCTAGCTGCTGCTGCTAAGTCACGTCAATCGTGTCCGACTCTCTGTGAACCCATAGACAGCAGCCCACTAGGCCTCTCCGTCCCTGGGATTCTCCAGGCAAGAACAGTGGAGTGGGCTGCCACTGCCTTTTCCAATGCATGAAAGTGAAAAGTGAAAGTGAAGTCGCTCAGTCGTGTCCGACTCAGCGACCCCATGGACTGAACCCTACCAGGCTCCTCCGTCCATGAGATTTTCCAGCCAAGAGTACTGGAGTGGGTTGCCATTGCCTTCTCCGATGACCAACCCAGACAGCATATTAAAAAGCAGAGAGATTACATTGCCGACCAAGTTCCAGATACTCAAAGCTATGGTTATCCCAGTAGTCATGTATAGATGTGAGAGTTGGGGACGACTCTTCAGAGTCCCTTGGACTGCAAGATCAAACAGTCAATCCTAAAGGATATCAGTCCTGAATATTCATTAGAAGACCTGATGCTGAAGCTCCAATACTTTGGCCACCTTATGTGAAGAACTCATTCACTGGAAAGACCCTGATGCTGGGAAAGATTGAAGGCAGGAGAAAGGGAAGACAGAGGATGAGATAGTTGAATGGCATCACCGACTCAATGGACATGAGTTTGAGCAGGCTCCAAGAGTTGGTGATGGACAAAGAAGCCTAGTGTGCTGCAGTCCAAGGGGTCACAAAGAGTTGGACATGACTGAGTGACTGAATTGTACTGGCTTAAAACTGGGGGGAGGGCAGGCAGTGGCTGGAGCGACACAAGGGCCCATGGAGGCTGAACCTGAACGGGCATGGGCCTCACCTCTGAGTCGGAGCTGTCCAGCTCAGCCAGCGTCGGGGCTTTGAGGAGCTTCTTCCGTGACACAGGCACCTGCTGGGCGGTTCCTGACCCACCTTCTCTGGCCTGTGACGCCACACCTCCATTCACCATGGATGATTCTGCAACATTCTTGGGAGATTCAGCAGTTGTCACCTCTGGGGAAAAAAAGGCAAAAGCTGACCTTTCCCTGAGCACAGAAAGGTGGTCAGTGGACCAAAAGGAGTCTTCAAGCGCCTGCACTAAGCTGAAAGGCATTCCTATGTCATGCAGACAGCACAGAGGCCACACGCAGTAACACCTGGGCATATAATACATGTGTATTTGACATTAACTGTCACACACAAATAAAGGAAACCTTTCCATGAATAACTATATATTCACTATATGTGTAGATTAAAATTTATAACTGGGGGAAATCCTACAGAAAACCAACTCCAGTTACTTTACTTCCCAGAGGCCCAGGGAGGCTCGAATTCCCTTGAGCCTCTGAAGAGTGAGTGATGGACTGATGGAAGTGACAGTGTACACGAGCCTCCGGCATGGGGCTGCAAGACTGAGGGTGGTTTGAGTCTAAAATAAAAACAGCCAGTTATCTATACACATATAGACATGAACACACAATCTGGGATATATTCCTTCTGATAAAGCTGATATAGATTATCCCAAGCTCAAATCTGGATGGAAAGGCAGTGAAAGAAGTGTGGGAGCAGGACACAGAGCACAAAGTTCGGAGTACAGGCTATAGAAGACGGGGGGAGAGGCCAGAGCAGAGAGCACACGGCACAGTGGGTGCAAGCCCACAGTGCTGAGCACGGAGTGCAGAGTACAGACTATAGAGGACGGGGTGAGGCTGGAGCAGAGAGAACACGGCACGGCAGGTGCAGGCCTGCAGTGCCAAGCACGGAGTGCAGAGTACAGACTATAGACTATAGAGGACAGGGGGTGAGGCCAGAGCAGAGAACACACAGCACAGCGGGTGCAGGCCCACAGTGCTGAGCACGGAGTGCGGAACATAGACTAGACTACAGAGACTAGAGCACAGGGCTGGGAGCACAGAGCAGAGTGTGTGTCCAGGACAGGGCACGGAGTGGGGAGTACAGACTGCAGATTATATAGAGAGCACAGGAGCTGGGAGGAGCACAGGGCAAGAGCACAGTGTGTACGTAGTGTACGTGGCACAGCACAAGCTACTGCATAGGGAGTGTAGAGCTTAGAGCACACAGAACAGCAAGGCGAGGATGGTTCAGATTCAGAGGCTAACTCTGCTGCTACTTGTCTGACCATGAGCAATTACAGCAAACTCAGTCCTCACCTGTTAAATAGGGTTAACAGCAGAAGTGGGCTTACTGTGAGGATTACATAAATTAACAACTGCAGAGTTAACAGTGTAATAAAGGCAGCGCATGATAAACATTAGCAATTATTAACGCTGACTTTTATCTCCACTCGTGAGCGAGTGGGCTAAGGCTCAGTGTGACTCAGCCGCTCACAGCCAGCGCAGCAGAACACACACAAGAGCCTTGGCAGCACCAGTTCCAAAAACCTGTAATCTTCCAGTGTAAGTGGAGATAAATTTCTTCAGTGTTTCAATATTTAAAAATGAGAAATTTAAAAATGAGAGTATTTAAAATGAGTATTTGAAAGTGAGAAAAAGCAGTTCCAGTATGCCCATAACCGTGGAGCAGTCTGTGAAACTCCCCTGATGAGTCAGAGGTGAAGAGTGTACTGAGCACTGAAAAGACATGACTATTGCTCATTTCTGGCAGGAAGTGTTGTACCTGAAGTTAACACAAAACATAAGGTTCTGTTTCCAGTAGCTCCCCCACTGTATAATATTCACAGGCTTCAAGTGGAAGACGTGGGCTTCCAGGTAACATTCAGAAAGTGTACTCTAGTACAGCCTTCCCTGACATGATTTAAAAGAATTATGTAAACTATTTATTATAAATGATGTATATCTAACTTAATATTTACAATTTCTCCCTGATTTTAGAGCTCAAGAAGGCCAGGACTAGAACTGTCCTTGTGAACTAGAAGGAAGGGTTTGAGTGAGCAGAGGAAAGGAATGAGGAAGGGAAGGAAAGAGACAGACCTGTCAATCATTTATCATTTTACATATAGTGTTGAGCAGAAAATCTGACAACATACAAGTTAACTTTGTTAGCACCTCTCCAGGTATTAAGCAGCTAGAAAAAATGTTTAATTGGGGAAGGGGTGTGCTGAAGGGGACAAAGAGGCAGAAGCAGCTTCACACAAACTGTAAAGCTTAAAACCCTTCAATAGACCTTTCATTGGAGAACTACAGGCTGCCACACTCACAGGAGTAACTGGAAAGCTCTCAAGAGCAAAGGAAGAAAATGACTGGGCTAACTGCTTAATTCCTACTAAAGGAAAAAAAGACAATGTTTAAAAATGATCTTGAAGTATATTCTGAAAACTCATTCCACAGCATGCACTCTCCATACACTTCCTCCAGGGCCTGCGCTTTGGCAGAAGGCACAGGCTTCTCCCACAGCCTGGCTCTCCATGCCCCAGCCACAGCTCTGCTGGAGGCAGGTGCGTGTCCCCAGGGTGGTGCTCACAGTCCAGGCTCCCAGGGCGAAATCCACAGTGGAGCAAGGAGGGACATCACAACAGTTCTAACGGTTATATAGTTAATGTTTCAGAAAAAAATGTAATTATTATATAAGATACATGATTTTATGGATGCTTTTGTTTAAGAAAATTTAAAAAGTCATTTATAGTAGATTTGGGCTTTCTGGTGGCTGAGATGGTAAAGGGTCTGCCTATAATATGGGAGAGATTGGAGTTCGACCCCTGGGTTGGGAAGACACCCGGAGAAGGGACTGGCAACCCACTCCAGTATTCTTGCCTGGAGAATTCCATAGACAGAGGAGCAAGCTACAGTCCACTGGGTCACACAGGCAGACACGACTCAGAGACTACCACATACACATGGTAGATTCTAGAAGTTTGAACAGTACTGGTGTCACTTAAGTCTGGTAAAGTCGTGAGGGCAATGCCTACCCTGAAGGTTTGGGAACACATGTGACAGTGGCTGCCATGAGCTACTTTCATTCTCAACACAGGGGTCTGAGAAATTACCTGACAGCTCTTTCTCTGCCTGGAGACCTTGCTGATTTCATAACTGTATTTGAGCTCGGTGATTCAAACTACTGAAATAAACCTCATACTAAGGTTAAAGCTTTGAGATAAATGGAATTAATAGAAAAATATATTATGTCACAGTCAGGCTTCAGGGTGATCTCCACATGTAAGACTAAGTACGTGTGATCTTCTCTAACACTGCATATTTGTAAAAGCTCTGGCTAAACATACCTTTAAGAGATATTTTTAAGCAGTTTGATTATACTTTCCATTCAAATGAATAAATCCTCATTATTTCTATGTATCTGATGAGAAAACCAAACCCTTGGATAAGACTTTATACTTCCTCTATATAAGACAATTTCTGATGATATTTATAAGTAAGCAAACTATTCAAGATGCTAGATATAGCTTTAGAAGTCACATGCCTTAGGTTCAGAATCTAAAACACATAACCACAGTATTAAATACATAATAAATCCTATTTTACATAGTGTAATAATTATGTTTATTAGATACACCACGCTGCTGCCTTATTTAGCTGGAGGAAATATGACTGAAATATACATTGTATATTTATTTGCATCAGAAAAATAAATTATACTTACCTTAATGTTGATAGATTAAGATTTCCACTAACGATTAGTATTTCTAAAACATACCTAAGGAGTAGGATACATACCAATTCTGTCTTATTCTAGCGTGCATTATCTATACTAAATATTTAAATATTTACTCCTTAGTTTGCTAATGTCACAACTTAAAGAAGAAACACATTCCAGCTCTTGTATTTAGGTCAGAAGAATGGATCAATCTTTTCCATTTATAATTTGGAACATTTTAATTGATTAGTCAACAGGTCACAATGAAAACATGAAAACACAAGAAACAGAAAATGAAGCATGTGAAAACTACAAAGTACATTAAGGTACAAAATAGATTATGGCAAATGATAAGCACTGACAGCAAATCAAATTTGCAAGCAGTGATAGCAAATCAAAATTCCTGTTGCTCCTTCACATCAAGGAGGCTCAGCACCAAGAATTTTCTTTCCAGCACAGGAAAATATCATATAACCGGTAAGACACAAACACACCTACATACAATTACATGTGTGTGGGCATGCAGACAGTCCAGGGCAGTCCATCTGTGCCTACAGTCAGGGTGTTTCGGGAGCCGGCTACTCCCAGAGTCCACTAGGGAGGACCACCTTTAGTAGGTATTTAGAAGAGACAGATCTTTATATGGACTCCCAACTTTTGGAGCTTAGCATTAACACATATGTTCTCAAACACTGCTGAGTTTATTTTCCAGATCAATTTTATTTTTTTTACAAAGTTACTCTGCAAATGGTTGATAAAAACTGTCAAATGGATAAAGAAAATAGAACAAGCTCTTCAGTGGTCAGTCAGAAGTAGTAAGAGAAGACTGATGAATTTTAGTTTCTTGAAAGGGAAATATTAGTCATCCATAAGGGAACCACAAATATACAGAAATTTAAAAAGCAGATGGGAACTAGTTTTGCAGTTGGAAGATGTTCAGCAAATATTCAGACAGAACATCATACTAGAACTCTCAGGTTCTTTAAATATGAATTTGTATATAAGATATGCCAACAATTTCATGGCACACACAAAAAAATTCTGGAAGGAAATACTAGTGCCAATGTCTTATCTCATTTCACATTAAAAGCAGCAGCTTCCAAACTCCAAAATTCTAATATGCAAAACATTTTAATTTGGGACTAAGCTGGCTTTGAAAATTCGCTCATATACAGTATAAAAACTCAATTTTAAAAGGGGGCTGATTTTACAGATCAAATTCTGTCATGAATAGTTACTTGTTTCACCATTAATCCCTGTCTATTTAACAGAAGGGCTCTAAACTTGTACTACAAACCCAGGACACATGATTGTTTTACAACCAAAGTCTCTTAACCGGCACACCACCAGCATGACAAGGCCCCATGCACAGAAGCCCCAGGTATGTAGCTGGCTCTCATCCCCCAACTGTGGAGCACTCATCTTTAGAAGCAGCTGACACTTCAGTTTGGCTGCTTGAATAACTGAATGCTTCAAAGAGTAACAAGTGTCAAAACTCTTTCTTGTTTCTAGGCTCTGAAGGCAGAGTTCTCTTAGACTCTCCACTGCTTTATGAGACTGAGTGTAATGGGCAGCACATTTCACAACCACAAGCATCAGGGTTCTTCCACAGGCCCTTGGGAAGCAAGAGATTTATTACAGTTTTATTTTTTGTAAACCATTTTCAAAGAAAGTCTGTTTTATATGACTGACCACAGCTTAGAAGAAGCCTTTCAATTTTCTTTTCTGACATGTCTGAACAAGCAGATGAATGAAATGTATTTCACAGAGACCACAAAACCCGCGTCAGGTGTGAAAGTGCTTTACCTGACAAGTCAAAACTGTAAGACATGCTAAGTGGCCGCATTGCTGAAAAAAGAAAACAAACAATAAAAGGAAAGTAATTCAGATGTTAGGCTTTACAGGGAGGACGAAAAAGGGAGGAAGGTTCAAGACCTGCGGTGGTACACTCCATACTTNCAGACACGACTCAGAGACTACCACATACACATGGTAGATTCTAGAAGTTTGAACAGTACTGGTGTCACTTAAGTCTGGTAAAGTCGTGAGGGCAATGCCTACCCTGAAGGTTTGGGAACACATGTGACAGTGGCTGCCATGAGCTACTTTCATTCTCAACACAGGGGTCTGAGAAATTACCTGACAGCTCTTTCTCTGCCTGGAGACCTTGCTGATTTCATAACTGTATTTGAGCTCGGTGATTCAAACTACTGAAATAAACCTCATACTAAGGTTAAAGCTTTGAGATAAATGGAATTAATAGAAAAATATATTATGTCACAGTCAGGCTTCAGGGTGATCTCCACATGTAAGACTAAGTACGTGTGATCTTCTCTAACACTGCATATTTGTAAAAGCTCTGGCTAAACATACCTTTAAGAGATATTTTTAAGCAGTTTGATTATACTTTCCATTCAAATGAATAAATCCTCATTATTTCTATGTATCTGATGAGAAAACCAAACCCTTGGATAAGACTTTATACTTCCTCTATATAAGACAATTTCTGATGATATTTATAAGTAAGCAAACTATTCAAGATGCTAGATATAGCTTTAGAAGTCACATGCCTTAGGTTCAGAATCTAAAACACATAACCACAGTATTAAATACATAATAAATCCTATTTTACATAGTGTAATAATTATGTTTATTAGATACACCACGCTGCTGCCTTATTTAGCTGGAGGAAATATGACTGAAATACACATTGTATATTTATTTGCATCAGAAAAATAAATTATACTTACCTTAATGTTGATAGATTAAGATTTCCACTAACGATTAGTATTTCTAAAACATACCTAAGGAGTAGGATACATACCAATTCTGTCTTATTCTAGCGTGCATTATCTATACTAAATATTTAAATATTTACTCCTTAGTTTGCTAATGTCACAACTTAAAGAAGAAACACATTCCAGCTCTTGTATTTAGGTCAGAAGAATGGATCAATCTTTTCCATTTATAATTTGGAACATTTTAATTGATTAGTCAACAGGTCACAATGAAAACATGAAAACACAAGAAACAGAAAATGAAGCATGTGAAAACTACAAAGTACATTAAGGTACAAAATAGATTATGGCAAATGATAAGCACTGACAGCAAATCAAATTTGCAAGCAGTGATAGCAAATCAAAATTCCTGTTGCTCCTTCACATCAAGGAGGCTCAGCACCAAGAATTTTCTTTCCAGCACAGGAAAATATCATATAACCGGTAAGACACAAACACACCTACATACAATTACATGTGTGTGGGCATGCAGACAGTCCAGGGCAGTCCATCTGTGCCTACAGTCAGGGTGTTTCGGGAGCCGGCTACTCCCAGAGTCCACTAGGGAGGACCACCTTTAGTAGGTATTTAGAAGAGACAGATCTTTATATGGACTCCCAATTTTTGGAGCTTAGCATTAACACATATGTTCTCAAACACTGCTGAGTTTATTTTCCAGATCAATTTTATTTTTTTTACAAAGTTACTCTGCAAATGGTTGATAAAATAAAAACTGTCAAATGGATAAAGAAAACAGAACAAGCTCTTCAGTGGTCAGTCAGAAGTAGTAAGAGAAGACTGATGAATTTTAGTTTCTTGAAAGGGAAATATTAGTCATCCATAAGGGAACCACAAATATACAGAAATTTAAAAAGCAGATGGGAACTAGTTTTGCAGTTGGAAGATGTTCAGCAAATATTCAGACAGAACATCATACTAGAACTCTCAGGTTCTTTAAATATGAATTTGTATATAAGATATGCCAACAATTTCATGGCACACACAAAAAAATTCTGGAAGAAAATACTAGTGCCAATGTCTTATCTCATTTCACATTAAAAGCAGCAGCTTCCAAACTCCAAAATTCTAATATGCAAAACATTTTAATTTGGGACTAAGCTGGCTTTGAAAATTCGCTCATATACAGTATAAAAACTCAATTTTAAAAGGGGGCTGATTTTACAGATCAAATTCTGTCATGAATAGTTACTTGTTTCACCATTAATCCCTGTCTATTTAACAGAAGGGCTCTAAACTTGTACTACAAACCCAGGACACATGATTGTTTTACAACCAAAGTCTCTTAACCGGCACACCACCAGCATGACAAGGCCCCATGCACAGAAGCCCCAGGTATGTAGCTGGCTCTCATCCCCCAACTGTGGAGCACTCATCTTTAGAAGCAGCTGACACTTCAGTTTGGCTGCTTGAATAACTGAATGCTTCAAAGAGTAACAAGTGTCAAAACTCTTTCTTGTTTCTAGGCTCTGAAGGCAGAGTTCTCTTAGACTCTCCACTGCTTTATGAGACTGAGTGTAATGGGCAGCACATTTCACAACCACAAGCATCAGGGTTCTTCCACAGGCCCTTGGGAAGCAAGAGATTTATTACAGTTTTATTTTTTGTAAACCATTTTCAAAGAAAGTCTGTTTTATATGACTGACCACAGCTTAGAAGAAGCCTTTCAATTTTCTTTTCTGACATGTCTGAACAAGCAGATGAATGAAATGTATTTCACAGAGACCACAAAACCCGCGTCAGGTGTGAAAGTGCTTTACCTGACAAGTCAAAACTGTAAGACATGCTAAGTGGCCGCATTGCTGAAAAAAGAAAACAAACAATAAAAGGAAAGTAATTCAGATGTTAGGCTTTACAGGGAGGACGAAAAAGGGAGGAAGGTTCAAGACCTGCGGTGGTACACTCCATACTTTTACGGCAGAAGGCAGAGAGAAACTATCTGCAATATGGCATCTTAGTTTTAACTATATCACTAAGACTTGAAATGGAGTAACAATAAAAGAAAAAAACAGCTTTTAAAGAACATGTTAAGAATGAAAGCATGATAAAAATAAAAACAGTTTAGAATCACAAGGACTTTTTACTTAAATATAAGAGTTCAAGAAAAAACAAGCCATGTTTTAAAACATGCTTTTAGGGAATATACAAAATCTTTAAACTTTAAGAACAAACATATTCTTAATTTATTTGAGGATGAGAAGTTGGCTCTCTGCATACAGGTCAAACATCTTGTAAAAAATCTCATTCAGGCACTACCAGCATCACAAAGCATCACTAATTCTCCACTGTAGGCCATTAGACCTGGCACTTAAAGCAAGGCCTCAGAAGCCAGAGCGCCTGAGTTTGAACCTCAGCTCTACCATTTACATGCAGTGTGATTCTGGGCAAGGTACTTAACTTTTCTGTACTTCCATTACTTCAAGTGTACCTATTTCAAGGGATTGTTAGAAAAATTAAACGATTCCATACCAAATAAAAAGGTGCTCAGAGCAGTGCACCTAGTGACAGTTAAACAAATGGAATTTTTAAAGAATAAACTTATTTCCTGTTGGAAGTCATTTGTTTTAAAAATTTTATTATATACGTTAAAAAACATTGAATGGGTGAATTTTATGGTAGGTAAATTATATCTCAATAAAGCTAATAAAAGAATTTGGGTATTTGTAAGAGTGAGAATTACCCATTTTCACTGCAGTCCCAAGCTCTTACCAGCTCCATCCATCCTACCCCACTCCACCACCACCAGGGAGGACAGGTGCCTGCGTGGTCAGAAGGGGGCAGACCTGAACGTCCTCACGTTTCTGAGGCAGATGTAGAACTGTAGAGTTCTAATACCCATATTTAACAGGATGAAGTCTCTTCATATGTTTTTGGCAGATGTTGTTAAAGGAACCATTTACAACCTCAAATCTCAATATAGTATGAGATGTCAGAAAAGTGTCAGGAAAAAGAAAATGATCAGCTGTGAACACAGACTGATACACAAGAACAGCAATTTCAGACTTAACAGGAAAAAAATATGGAACTAGCCTGTAAAATAATAGGGACACATATAAGACAACTTGGACCCATGTTGGTCATGGCATCCTCATAGACCATGCTGTGGGTCACATTCACCCACATGGGAAGACACTCCTGCTGCAACAATCCCATGTGAGGATGCAGTTCCTGTGTGCACCACATGACGCGCGAGCCCTGGCACAGCACACGCTCTGCTGCTGAAATCTGGGGCATGTCTCTTCTTTAAACATTTGCCCGATTTCTAGATAGTGGGTTTCTACTTGAAATTACAAGGAGAGGAAAGGTTATAAAACTATTTATGGAAACTTTTCTTCAGGATGGGCTCAGATGGTAAAGAATCTACCTGCCACGCAAGAGCCTCAGGTTCGACCTCTGGGTCAGGAAGATCCACTGGAGAAGGAAACGGCAACTCACTCCAGTGTTCCTGTCTGGAGAATCCCATGGACAGAGGAGCCTGGTGGGCTACAGTCCATGGGGGCTGCAAAGAGTTGCACACGACTGAGTGATTAGCACTTTCACTTCTTTTCTTCAAGATAATCCTGTCAACTTTATCCAAACTTCTCAAAGTGAAATTGTGTAGTAAGAACCAACGTAGATCAGCAGAATGAGAAGAGCCCAATTTCTTATTTTCTAGTTAAGGTTCAAGATCAGTTTTATTTATTTTTTTTTTATTTTTATTTTTTTTTACTTTTATTTGCATTTATTTTTTGCGGCATTTATTCCCGGGCCATAAGTTTTTGTTTCTTCAGTTTCTTCTGGGATATCTTTTTCTTCTGTGCAACCTCCTCTTCTGGTTTAGGGACAATCTGTTCTTTTTCAGTAAGGATCATCTCAATGTGGCAGGGAGAGCTCATGTAGGGGTTGATCCGACCATGAGCTCTATAAGTCCTGTGCCGCATCTTGGGGGCTTTGTTCACTTGGATGTGCTCAATGACCAGAGAATCTACATCTAAGCCCTTAAGTTCAGCATTACTCTCTGCATTTTTGAGCATGTGTAGTAAAAATTCAGCACTCTTTTTAGGCCATCGACCCTGAGTCCAGCCCCACTGTTTGGCCTGTGCACACCTACCAACTCCACCGTTGTAACGACGGAATGGCACACATTGCTTCTTTAACGTGACATCCTTCAGATACTTGGTGGCTTTTCGGATATGCATACCCTTTATGGCCTGGGCAGTTTCACGAGTATTCTTAAAGTGTACACGAAGATTTGAACCTCTTGATTTGCATGATTTTGTGGGGTTTTCTGGGTCAAGTGAATAGCGCACCATTTTTAGGGGTCACCTCAGGCCGCTTACCGGAAAAGCTCAAGATCAGTTTTAAAAGTAAGACTCTCATAGAACAATCACTTTTGACAACAGCTCAATTCTGGTTGTTGTGAAACACTAATTCATAAGGATAAAACACAAGAGTAAAGACATATTAAACACAAAATTGGTATTTAATTATTCTAAAGCAGGTGTCCTGTCTGTTAGCTAGCATCTAATTTAAGTGAAACAGAAGAATATGTATACAATGAGGGCATGTGACACCACATGCAGTGTCCCTTTGCTGCCCGCAAGGACTGCCGGTCTCCGGCACACTCGGCCCCTGGCCACACCGCACACCTGACTGGCTGCTGTCAGGGCTCACAGGCATCCCTGCCGTGGACGTTCTCCAGTCAGTGCCTGTGGGCAGGACTCCTACCTGCTCGCCCCTCACTCCAGGTTCAGAGCACTTGTGTGGGAAGCACCATCCCATCACTTGGCACTTTATGTCCTGCTCCTCTCTCTGTCCCATTGGTGCTTCCACTGGAATTTACTCTTGTAAAGCGTGAAGCTTTTCTCATGGTAATATGTGGATTTTACCTTATAGTTCTGCTAAATAAATATTTCCTATTACCCTATTATTCCATCTCAAGACACAGTAATTCTTTTAAAATCTTATCTTAAGCTGATATTCCAGAATCTGCTGCTACTGCTAAGTCGCTTCAGTCATGTCCGACTCTGTGCGACCCCATAGATGGGAGCCCACCAGGCTCCCCCATCCCTGGGATTCTTCAGGCAAGAACACTGGAGTGGGGTTGTCATTTCCTTCTCCAATGCATGAAAGTGAAAAGTGAAAGTGAAGTCGCTCAGTCGTGTCCGACTCTTCGCGACCCCATGGACTGCAGCCCACCAGGCTCCTCCGTCCATGGGATTTTCCAGGCAAGAGTACTGGAGTGGGGTGCCAATGCCTTCTCCAGACATTCTATAATACCATCTCCTTATTTTTCCATAGTGGTTCTTGCTCCTTGAGACTGTGCACCCTTTAGAAATCTGGGGAAAACTATGGACCCCGCCTCCCCCCATGTACCCTCTGAGAAATATGTACAAATGTGTTACACTGCAAGGATGCACAGACCTTCCTCAGGCTCATTCAAGGACTCCCAGGACAAGAAATTTCCACTTACATCCTGTGAGTTTTGGCTGATTACTATATAAATGCGTATGGATTTATTTTAATCATTTCAAAGGGAAACACTTGCTGGCATAAAATCAACAGCGATACATGCACCTGGCCTCTCCTCACTCTCCAGATCTGGCCAGGGAAGCTATTCTACTGCTTTAGCACCTCGGGAAGCACTTTCCATTGCTGTTACCTATTGTGCAGACAGGGACATAGCAGCTAGCAAGACAGAAGTGGGCCCTGTGGCCACAGCCCAGCAGCAGACAGAGAGCATCACCATATAGTGACCAAGAGTCACAGTAGGCGGGGGAGCCATCAGAGCTAATGCAATTGAGCAGACAGAGGAGGGGAGACCTGGCTCAGAGAAGGGGAGGACCCTGAAGATCAGAAGCTGTCAGATCAAGGGCTTGGCTGCTGGATGGACCCAGTTGCAGGGGACACTGCACTCTTGGCCCTGGGCTTTGAGATAGGAGCAGTGGTAGACAGTTTTTGGGGAAAGCAGGTAAGGTCACCTGTGGTGGGGCTTGTCCTGCAAGTGGGGGGAGGAGGTCCTGCCCAGTGATGGCTGGTTGCACATGTGGGTCTGAACTTCCAGAGAAGCCTGTGTGCAGGATGGGAGCCGAGGAAATTAGAAACACACCAAGGGGAGCGTGTGGCTGCTCAAGGAGGAGGAGCCGTCGTAGCAACCTGAGGCCCAGCTGGGCGTGGGGGAGGGAAGAGATGGGAAGAGAATTCAGGAGACAGGGTCTCAGCACCAGCTCCTTTCCCATGCAGGCGCTGCCAGACACTCTCTCTCTGAATACCTTGGGAACCTTTCGGTTTACAAACTGGAGGGGAGCTGTTTACATGTCATAATATGGTCTTGCTCTAAATAGAAATCAGTGTGTGCTTACAAAAAACATAAAATAACTATAAAGGAAGTTTAGTAATAAGTGCTATCAGTAGAGTCCCTCACCACATAATATATAACTTTAAACCATAATTAAGACAATAGAAACTTGATGTATCTATTATTTCTATTTCTAAAATGTAGTAACTTATCCATGTGTGTACTACCATTTATAAAGTATACTATTTGATTAATTCTTAGGTGGAAGTCACATGAACATGTGGAGGAATCTATATCCTCCTCCTGCCAACCAAGGAATGGGAGATCAAAGAGGCAAAGGGCTGTCCTAAAACCACACCCGGGATCTGCAGAGCTCCGCCCACACCACGGCGTGGTGCCCTTACACTTGGCATCTCAGGGAGGAACTTCCTACTCCACATATTTCGAGAATGAATGTCACTTGTAAAGGTGTGTGCGGGGGGGCGAGAAGGAGAGACAGGGAGGGAGAGGGGTGAGGTGAGTTTGTTTCCAGGGTGGGCGACCCTCCTGCCTGGGACTCACCGAGCCTGCTGCGTCTGATCTCCTCAGGGGACACAGGCCGCAGCTTCCTCTCAGCTTTGATCTCTTCCAGGATTCTTTCGTGGAGGCTCCGGGGCCGTGGTGGAGTAGGTTTCAGTTTCCTGGCTGAGGCCTTGGGAAGAAAGTAATAGCTAGAGCTGGAGTAGTTATCCTTAAATAATTCTTACTGAAGTCCATTCATACAACATAGTAATATGAAATTATATTTTACTGACTGCCACACTGCTTGATAAAAGAGTTTTCGAGCCATAGGAAGATGACTGGATAGTACAGTAGTTCAGGCACATGAACTCAGGCCACACTAATGAGTCAGTTGTGCTCCAGCTACTGTCATGGTGTGCTGCAGTCCATGGGGTCACAGAGTCGAACACGACTAAGCGACTCAACTGAAGTGAACTGCTGTCACGCTCCCTACACACTACCATGACAGGCAAGCTGCTGCAATGCAAGCAGTATGTCATCTCTATTATTGTTTTTGAACGTAACGTTTTTGAGTTAAGTCATAACAACCTTCCTGGATCATTCACTTCAGCCTGCAGCTGAGGAAATAAAGGCTCAGGAAGGCTGATGAACTTGCTCAAAAAGATGAATTTGCTAAAAAAAGTGCGATCACCACACTGTGCATGGGTGTGCAGAGCCGGGCTGTGACTCCATGCTCTCTGCTCTATACAACCTGCCCTCCTAAATCCATTTCCTACGTGGCCTCTTTCTCTTATTATGGAAAGATTTATAAGAGGAATGATTAACTATGTTTTAGATGTATACAAACTAAGAAGGAAATACCCTTTCTTCCTAGTTACTGAATGTCAAGGGGTTTGAGAGGCCCTGGTGAGTGCTGGCTGTGGAGCCAGGGGAGGTAAGCGGAGAACAGAGCAAACACAAACCAACTCCCAGACCTGATCAGAACACCCTGATCCATGGTCTCCAAAAAGAACCCCACAGAGGACCATGGCTACTGCGAAAGAGGAGGCAGCAGTGGATTTCCTGTAACCAAGGTGAGGTGTCTGTACCCTTAAGTACAGGGCGGCAGTGCACATGGAAGCTATGTGGCATTGTGTTCATAGTCGGGCTTCACAATCAGAGAGAAAAGCTCAGCATCAACACTCCTCCAAGAGCTATGTTCTGTGGCACGGCCTGTGGGGGGAACATGTTGCCAAGTGTATGCCAGCCATGGGGAGGTGTCATATCACATACTGGATTTAAAGGAGGCCTTGATCGGATGAAGTCCAGGATGATTTCATGAGCACTTTTTTTTAACCGAGGGGGAATATCACCATTCACCTGAAAAGAGACAGAAAGCAGAAGATCTATGTGACAACAGACTGCCTGTACAAGCTCCTGGGCACAGATGTCCACATACCTCACGTGACGACAGGATTGTCTATACAAGCTCCTGGGCACACATGTCCACATCTCACGTGACGACAGGATTGTCTATACAAGCTTCTGGGCACACACGTCCACATACCTCACGTGACGACAGGATTGTCTATACAAGCTTCTGGGCACACATATCCACATATGTCACGTGATGATAGGACTGTCTGTACAAGTTTCTGGGTACACACATCCACACATGTCCACATACGTCATGTGATGACAGGATTGTCTGTACAAGCTTCTGGGCACACACATCCACACACATCATTTCAAAGCCACTGCAGTGGAATCTGGCTGCACCAAGGACAAATTTCAAATCAATAAAATGGAGAGTAAATGGCTGAGTGATTCAGAGCAAAAACAACTGTAGGACTGAAGCAATGCCAAGCACACTGCAGTTCTACTATTCTGGGAAATTATATGTAAGATACATGTTTTCAACAAAAACTTTCTAAAATTATGAATATGAATGGAATAAGTAATATTATGCTTAATTATTACATAATTTAGAAAGTCTTTCGCCTCTTGTTTTCATCCTTGTAAAAGTTTGGGAATACAAATTAAGGGGAAGGGCTGGGGACAGTTCATGTTCTGTAGACAGAATTCAAATGGCACCCCACTCCAGTACTCTTGCCTGGAAAATGCTATGGACAGAGGAGCCTGGTGGGCTGCAGTCCATGGGGTCACTACTAGTTGGACACGACTGAGCGACTTCACTTTCACTTTTCACTTTCATGCATTGGAGAAGGAAATGGCAACCCACTCCAGTGTTCTTGCCTGGAGAATCCCAGGGACAGGGGAGCCTGGTGGGCTGCTGTCCATGGGGTCGCACAGAGTCGGACATGACTGAAGCGACTTAGCAGCAGCAGCAGAGAGAATTCAGGTTCAGGTCAAGGAAGGTGTCTGCTATATCAATAGAACTGGTAAGAAGCAGAGTTTGGCAGAGTCCTGGTCTATCTGACTCCTGCTTTAATGTTCTCTTTTTAAAGAAACATGTCACAAAGATTTTTTAAGAAATTTAAGAAAACTCCAGAAATCCACAAAATCCCACCTTAGTAAACTCACACTCTGACCCCCCAGGAGACACAGTTGTGACCATCAGTCATACTTATTTCCCAGTCTCACATGAAAACACAGACAGACTTGATAGGCATTTTCTGTTGTGCTTCTCATAAATGATGAAAAACAAATGTTAACGAATTATACATTTTGAAAACTGGTAAACACTTTAAACTTCTCAAAGATCAGAAAATGAGCATGCTGCTTTGATTAATGAATTGCCGGGAAAGCCTATGTACCTTCCCCTCTACTTTGGTGACCCACTCTTTTATCTTATCATATTCTAATAATTGTATAATACATCAGTTTTATTGGAGGGAAAAAAGATAATTCAGTTATTCCTCTATCACCTATGGCTGATTTTTTTTTGGGGGCGGGGGGACAGGTTAGAAAGGTTTCTTTAAGCTTCACAATTTGTTATTGGAAAATTTTATAATTATCATAAAATTTGGTCAAACTTTTAAAAAGTATTTTCTTATCTGAACTGTAAGATTTCCAGGCATGAACAATTTCCTTATGTGTCTCCCAATCTTAAGTACAGTTTAACTGGTCATGGTCGTTAGTCAGTTGCTGATTGACTTTTTATTGTAGCTGTATATTGTTGCATTATTTTCTGTTAATGTCACTATTTTTGTGTCAGCTGAGAAATACCCTGATGCTGGGAAAGACTGAAGGCAGGTGGAGAAGGGGATGACAGAGGATGAGATGGCTGGATGGCATCACTGACTCAATGAACATGAGTTTGAATAAACTCTGGGAGTCGGTGATGGACAGGGAGGCCTGGCGTGCTGCAGTCCATGGGGTTGTAAAGAGTCGGACACGACTGAGTGACTGAACTGAAGTGAGAAATAAAGCTGATTATAGAAGAAAAAAAAAAAGGGGGACCTGAACTGCTGCTCCAGATCCAGTACCCCCCTTGCAAATGTGACCACGCAGGTATATGACAAGCCTCCTGACATCCAGGGCCTCTTCCCTGTGCCCACCTCACCAGCCCCAGTGAGGACTGGATGCCCCATGTGAGAGTCAGAAGTGAAAGCCACCTGAACCAAGCCGACTTGGGATTGCTAGTCCCTGGTGTAAGGAGGCCTATACACCAGCAGCGGAGCTGAAGGCCCGCCACCGCACCACTCTTTACCCATGGACCTCAGGTTATACAATTTTTTTCTTTAAACCTTGTATGAACAACTTAATCAAAATTTTCTATTCTACTCCTGAACAGGATAATACATATCTTTCCAGCTAATTTTTTTTTCATTTAAACAGTTTTTTTTTTGNGGAGAAGGGGACGACCGAGGATGAGATGGCTGGATGACATCACTGACTCGATGGACGTGAGTTTGAGTGGAGTGCAGGAGCTGGTGATGGACAGGGAGCCTGATGTGCTGCAATTCATGGGGTTGCAAAAGTTGGACATGACTGAGGTCCTGAACTGAACTGAAAGCAGTCAGAGCATGAGGGACAGAGATCTCCAAAGAAAAAAATCACACTGAGCTGAACCCAGATTTCAGTATGTTTGGTTTTCTTTTTCAGTGTTTGCCAGCTATTGCTTCTGGCAAGAGACAGCTATTGCTTCCAGGCAAAGACAAGATTAGCAGCCACTGAAGCCTTCTATGGGAGCAGTAATTTCAGGAGTATCTAAGAGAGCCAGGACATAAGAGCAGACATTTCATGTGGAATTCCACTTGAATATGCTGCTTCATAGGGTAGTAGTGAAACATTTCCAACAGTGATGTGAAATAAAATTTCCAAATCACCAAAAACAAACAGACTTTACCACCAGAAAACCCAAATCAAAATAAATATTAAAGAGAACTCAACAGGAAGAAGTAACATGATCTGGAGGGAAATAGGCAAATAAAGGAAGAGAACAAGTACAAAAAATTAGGGAATATGTGGGTAAATGCATATTAATAATGATTATACAAAACCATGCAATAATATATTGTGTGGAATTTAAATGCATGACAGTAACAACACAAAAGGCAAGAGCTGGAAAATAGTTGTTACATGCTCGCTAAGGTTCAAACACTGCCTGGGTAGTAGTAGTTAGTAACTTATAGTACAAATGACTTAATACTGTATTCTAATGAATTAGATTTATGTGAAGGAAACTACAAAAACCTAATACAACATGTAAAGCTAATAAAAAGTGGAGGAGCCAAATAGATAATAATAAAAATATTGATTAATACAAAGCTTGCCAATAAAAGATAATGAAGGAATGTTGAAAGAGATAGAAAACTATGAAACAAATACTTAGGCGGTTGATATGGATACATATATATGGGTAATTTATTAAGTATAAATGAACTAAATATCCAAAGTTAAGAAATTCATACAGAGAGAACAAACAAACCAACATTCCATAGGTTGCTTACAAGAGATGACCCTTTGAATATAAGTACACAGAAAGATTGAAAATAAAAGATAGAAAACAACTTTCCATTCAAATATTACCTCCAAAAAAGTAGCATACATATCCTAAATCTGATATTACATGCTTCAAGTTATGTCTGTAGAAATGAAAATTTCTCAGTTATGTCTGACTCATTGTGAGCCCATGGGTTATACAATCCCTGGAATTCTCCAGGCCAGAATCCAGGAATGAGTAGCCATTCCNTACCTCCAAAAAAGTAGCATACATATCCTAAATCTGATATTACATGCTTCAAGTTATGTCTGTAGAAATGAAAATTTCTCAGTTATGTCTGACTCATTGTGAGCCCATGGGTTATACAATCCCTGGAATTCTCCAGGCCAGAATCCAGGAATGAGTAGCCATTCCCTTCTCCAGGGGATCTTCCCAACCCAGGGATCAAAGCCAGGTCTCCTGCATTGCAGGCAGATTCTTTACCAGCTGAGCCACAAGGGAAACCAAGTGATACATAAGCATTGCTAAAGACAATAACCTCAAAATGATCAGTCCATTATGGAAACCAGCTATTATATTATAAAAGGGACACCTGACAGTATGAATTCAATTGTGTGTGCTCAGTTGCTTAGCTGTGTTTGACTCTTTGTGACCCTATGGACTGTAGCCCATCAGGCTCCTCTGTCCTGGGATTTTTTCAGGCTCCTCTGTCCTGGGATTTTTTTTTTTTTTTTTTGCTGCATTGCAGGCAGATTCTTTAACGCGAGCCACCAGGGGATCCATGAATTCAATTAAATAGTGCAAAAATTAATAAAAACAAAAAGATGTAGATAAATCCACAATCATAATGGTGTATTCCAATAGGCCTTTCTCAGTAACTGATAAAATAAACATAAAAAGTATTCAGTAAAATAGATAAGACCAACTGGCTTATTAAAAAAAAAAAAAAAGCATTCCACCTAACTATAGCATAACTTTTTTTTTCTTTCCAGTATCCAGAGTATCTTTGCCAAAATTGAAAAATATTCTAGTCATAAAAAAGTCTTAACAAATTTTAAAGTATTTTCTGTCAAAAGTAGAATAAATAAATAAATTGTGATATGTTTTTGCAAAAGAAGTTATACAGAACTAACTTAGTGAACTATCATATATATACATATACACATAAAATATGATATATATATATATATTTCAATAAAAAGAACTTTGCTTCTATGTACCCAAATAAATTCACTTCTCATTTGCACAGACACTACATCTAATTTGGGAGCTCTGCTCTCAAAATATGGTGATATATATATTTACCTATTTTCCCCTTTGTCTCATAGGTGACCTACGGCTGTAGGATAGGATTGGTAAGGACTATACAAATCTTTTTCTTATACAA
Organism: Neotragus moschatus; assembly: GCA_006410615.1. NCBI lineage: Eukaryota > Metazoa > Chordata > Mammalia > Artiodactyla > Bovidae > Neotragus > Neotragus moschatus. Next base: position 205,440 of record SJYA01002878.1, read on the forward strand.
ATCTCTTAACAACAAACTCACATATTTGATAATATTTATTTTCTGAACTAGTTGGATCTGCCATCACACTTCATTTCTTGTATTTTTTTCTTGGACACTCTCTTTACTTGTTCTTGCTAAGTTCTGGAAGACATGGGATAGTAATTAAGCACACTGGTGTATGTGTGAAAATCTACAAAAATGGCATAGTAGCTGTGCCACAAAAATTTTAAATTCATTTTAGGATTAAATTATATATTTTTTTCAGACTTAAACAAGAAAAAGCTTATAAGTGGAAAATATTTTCCACCCAGAATTACTCATGGTTTACTTACATAGGACGTATCCAAAATAACTAATAAAAAGGATTCTAAATATTTAACATTAAAAGACCAATAAAAATATTAGAAATCTCTATGAATGTGAAGCAAGACACAAAAATTATCAGCAATATATCCAATTGATAATTTTACCTTACTCTACTTTATGTTTATATTTAAGTTGCTGAATATTTATATAAGGTAAAGTAGATGAACTTATCTCTGAAAAATAACCAAAAAGTGTTATCTTTACTATTACATTTTCATCTAGTATCACACTATAATATTTACTATTAGCAGTAAAAGTCACATTTTCTTCTTAAATAATAAAATTCACAGGTTTCTTGCCACAAATTGAAAATACACAATGTCAATTGTTTACTTTTCTTTATTAAGTTAACATTTCTTCACAAATACAGTCCGAAATAGCTAATTAGATTTCCTAATAGCACTAGAAATCATCAAGGGGGTAATGTACAAGAATAGTTCCATCAGCAAAATTAAAGGGGGAAACCACCTAATACTTTTTTTTGTTTTGCTTTGCAATTTAAACTTCAATGACTTTTTTTTTCATATTTTTAATATGGCAAATCATTTCTCTCTCTAGAGCTTACATGAATGGGCAGAGAACTAAATTACAAGAGGAGGCTAATTTGCACCCAGGCATTTTATATTAATGAAATAGATTTTTCAGAGATCAAGGAACATATACACTTTCTAAGTTATTCTTTCTCAATTCCTAGTATAATGGGAAGTCTTATTGAATTATTTCCTCAAAACATCTCACTAAATATAAGTAAAGTGTATACATTCCCACAGGAGAGATGGTGCCAGCAGCTGCTGTGAATATTTGCAGCAAGGTTCTTGAGGGTAGAAAGCGAAAGGAAAAAAAATACATATATAGTAAATACGAGATAGGAAGAGAAATTACAAAGTTTGCCTAAAGAACGTCTTTGCAATAATTCCACACAGAAGTGAAGAAAAGTTGATCATGTGCAAATTGTTTAATTTCATTTAAAAGCAGAAACATGTTTTCACATTATGGTTGAAAAATCTTATAAACCATGTTACATATCTCTGTTTTTTTATTATCAGCCACCAGAATGGCTTTGTTCACATACACAAAATGCTTAATGAGAAGCAGGCAAGGAGGGGTGGATTGCAGAAGAAAAGAGAGAAAAAAAAAAAAAGATGGATAAGACTGCCTGTCAATTCCCTGCAACTGTACACAGACAAAACGTTCTGTCTAGTGCACATTAAGAAAAGATGTTTTTTAAGGTATACTCACTTAGATTTCTTAATAACTTAAAAGTATATCAAGCCAGAATGATCCTATTGATGTTTGATTCAATGTTTAACTGAATTACAAAACAAGCATGCTTCACTCCAGTATTGTTGAATGTTTAAGATTTATGCATTATAGTTTTACTTTTAAATGCTCTTTAATTCAACATAATTGTAAGCCTATTGGGTGAAACAATGGACTGAGCATCAGAAGATATGAGTATCTTGAGTATCACTTAAGGCAGCTTTCTTCGCATAGAAAGAGGTGGTGATTACTGCAACTAATGGCCACAGAAAAAACCATAGCCTTGACTAGATGGACCTTAGTCGGCAAATGTTTCTGCTTTTGAATATACTTTCTAGGTTGGTCATAACTTTTCTTCCAAGGAGTAGGTGTCTTTTAATTTCATGGCTGCAGTCACCATCTTCAGGGATTTTGGAGCCCAAAAAAATAAAGTCTGACACTGTTTCCACTGTTTCCCCATCTATTTCCCATGAAGTGATGGGACTGGATGAAATGATCTTCANGGCGGCTCGCAGCCGCCTGCGCTTAGTGAGCCGGCGGCTCGCAGCCGCCTGCGCTTAGTGAGCCGGACTTTCCAGCTATTTTTCACTTGCTTTTATTTTAATGTCCTTTCCATCACAACAGCAAGGTTGAGGAAGAAAATGCTTGAAAAAAGGCCAAAGTTGTAAGTTCCATTCCCCAAACAACACAGTAATGTCAGTGTCTTCACTAGTCAGAAGCTGGATCCTGGATCCCAGTTATCCAGTGTTGTGTCAGTGCTCACGAGAGAAACAGCAGGCCAGTACAGACCTGAGTCAGTCTTATTCCGTATAGGCAGGAGGGAAAGTATGCAAATTCCACTCTGCTACTGGGTCAGTGAGATTACTTTTTAATATAAACATAGAACACATTCTGAAACAAGTTATCTGAGCTGCAAGGATAAATAATTTCTAGAATGAACACACACTGTAGACCTGTAAGTAAATAAGACAGTTATATAACTTGATCTTACTTTTGAGTCACAATGCCTTAAAAAAACAAGTAATTTCTAAATAAAAGATGTTGTTTCTATACATCTTTATTTTTAAAAGTGACTTATTTAAAGTTACTTGTTACAATTATTTTACTAAAACACTTTGAAAGAAGTCAACTGAAATGTTTTACACTTCTATAACTTAATATTCTGAACATGATCCAATATGGCTAAGTCATTCAATTCCCCCCATCAACTTCACAAATATACAGAAAAAGGTGGATTACTATGGTGTAGTTATGCATTTTAAACCTGAAGATTAAATTAAGACCATCTTAACATACCGCCTCAGATACAGACTGTATGTGAAAATCCTTTGTATTTGTGTATGTGTGTGTTTACTCTTTACAACAATATTTGTTTTTAAAGAAATTAAAAAGTGCCATTACATTGATAAGTAAAGTTTAAAAAAAATACATCTGGTTTTTGACTGATTAAATATGAGTTAGCTGACTTTTCACTCTCATTTAGGAGGTACAAATATATATAAAAAGGAATTAATCAGAATCTTAGCCGNAATCCTTTGTATTTGTGTATGTGTGTGTTTACTCTTTACAACAATATTTGTTTTTAAAGAAATTAAAAAGTGCCATTACATTGATAAGTAAAGTTTAAAAAAAATACATCTGGTTTTTGACTGATTAAATATGAGTTAGCTGACTTTTCACTCTCATTTAGGAGGTACAAATATATATAAAAAGGAATTAATCAGAATCTTAGCTGGTTAGACTAAACATGAAAATTTACCCCACGCAAAACCAATCACCATTAGAACTGCCATCTGCCTAGTTCCTTGCAGAAGGGCTCAATATAAACTTAACTCAAGTGAATGCATGGAATTAGCCATAGAGAGAATGACAGAAAAAGGGAAAAAACAATGGGTACCACAAAGCAGCAACATTTTTCCTTACTTACTACTCACAAACTCCAATACAAACATTCACATAAGAGGAGTCCTACAGGGACTAAAAAGTCAAGAAAAGATAACGAAAATGTCAAGAACTAATGGCTGAAAACTTGCAAATTTTGATAATAATACAAATCTACTCATTCAAGAAAAATGAAGTGAAAGTGTGAGCTGCTCAGTCATGTCTGATTCTTTGCAACCCCATGGACTGTAGCCCACCAGGCTCTACTGTCTATGGGGTTTGGCAGACAAGAATACTGGAGTGAGTTGCCATTCCCTTCTCCAGGGATCTTCCTGATCCAGGGTCGAACCCCAGTCTTCTGCATTGTAGGCAGATTCTTTACCATCTTAGTTACTTCTATAAATTCCAAGCAAAACACTCAAGAGAGCCATAACAGAACACACAGTCAAATTGTTGATAGGCGAAAATATTGAAAGCAGCAAAAAATGACTATCACATAGAAAGTGAAGTTGCTCAGTCGTGTCTGACTCTTTGTGACCCCATGGACAGTAGCCTGCACCAGGCTCCTCCGTCTATGGGATTTTCTAGGCAAGATTACTGGAGTGGGTTGCCATTTCCTTCTCCAGGGAATCTTCCCTGACCAGGGATCAAACCCAAGTCTCCCTGGTGGTCTGAGCCACCAGGGAAACCTCAAAAGATTCACAAGTGATTTCTCATCTGAAAACATAGAGGCCAAAGGCAGTGGGATAACATTTAAAGATAAACAAAAACAATCTCAACCAAGAATCCTATATCCAGCAAAATTGTACTTCAAAATAAAGAAGAAATTAAGACATGTTCAGGCAAACAAGCACTAAGAGAGTTCATCACCAGTAACCCTGCCCTACAAGAAATGCTAAAGGAAGTCACTTAGGCTTAAAGAAAAGAACAGTAGACTATTAACTTGAAGCCGTAAGAGAACACTGTGATAACTGTACATAACATACAGGACAATCCAGATGAGACAGACAGGTTCGTATAAAGAAACAAACTACCAAAACTAAGAAGGAACAAAGAGAAGGAAGGAGGGAGGAGGAAAGAAAGGAAGGACATGAACTTGACCAGATCTGCAACAGGGAAAGAGATTAAATCCACAATCAAAAATCTCCCAACAATGAAAAGCCCAGGACCTGAAGACTTCACTTGTAGATTCTACACAAACATTTAAAGAATTAGTCCCAACCCTTCACAAACTGTTTCAAAAATTAGAAAAAGAAGCATCACTCCCCATTTTACCCTGTGAGGCCAGTCTTACCCCAATATGAAGGCAGACAAAGACATCACAAGAAAATAGTAGATGAAACTCCTTCTGAACATAGACACAAAAATCCTCAAGAAAGTATCAGGAAGTATTTTAGCAGCATTTTAAAAGGATTGTACATCATGACCAAGTGGGATTTATCCCATAAACACAAGGGTGGTTTAACACGCGAAAAATCACTCAATGTAGTATGTCACATTACTGTCCCATGCAGAAAAAGGATTTGTCAAAATCCAGCACACTTTTATGATAAAAACACACAACAAACTTGGACTGAAAAGAAACCTCCTCAGCATGATAAAATTCACTTGTGAAAAAACTGAATGCATTCCCCCTAAAATCAGGAATCCAACAATATGGATGCATGCTTTTACCATATCCATTCAACAAAGAACTGACGGTTCTAACCAGGGTGACCCCAGGCATCCAGATTGGAAATGAAGAAATAAATGGATCCCTTTTCACAGATGACATGAACATATATGTCAAATAAAACACCCTGAATAACTAATCAAGAGAACTATTTTACCTAATAAGCTCAGCAAAAAGAGCAAAAAAATTGTTGTCACCATGTCCCTGTATTTGTAAGAAAGAGTAAATTTGAAACTACATGGCAACATGAGCCATGGACACATGTAGGTAAGGATTCTTCCAATGAGGGGGTGGTTTCAGTGGAGACCTGAGAAGTGAAGAGAAGTGGATTACACAGACGTGTGAGAGGAGGCCTCCAGCAAGGGCTCAGCTGCAGGTCATAAGAGGTACCTTTTAGGTAGTGGCAGAGACCAGGGGGGTAAAGAGGGGACCAAGCCAGGAAGGTGGCAGAAGGTGAAGGCTGAGAGGCAACCCGCACCAGACTCTGAGGCTAAGGTCAAAATGGCTGCTTATTCTGAGTGTGATGGAAAGAAGTGGGAGGTTTTATGCAGGGCAATGATATGGTCACATTTTCAATTTAACAGGTTTACTCAAGCTGTTCTGGGGATGAGAGTAAGTGAAGACGACCACCTGGAGGCCACAGTAATAGTCTAAATGAGAGATGATGATGGCCTCTGAAATGGAGGTGGTGAGATTCAGGACACAGTGCAGAGGTAAAGCTAGCAGGCTTCCAATTCTAAGAGCTTAACTCAGGATTCCACTGGAGCTTTTGAAAAAGACTTACATGCAAGGTTACACAAAACAGCCTGCTTATAACACGACAACTTGATTAGCTTAATAAACTCTGGTGCAGCTGCAGCTGAGAAAGATGCAGTCACTTAGAAATGATGATGTTGACTATACAATGACACGGGAAAACACTCACGTGTTTTGTGGAAACAACTGGTCACAGGACAAAGTACTGAATATTAATCCATTTTGCCCAAATAAAGTGGACAGAAAAAAGACTTAAGTTTATACACCAGCCTGTTAGCAAACTTTCTGTCTCACCTGTGAAATTACACATTTGTAACTTTTCTTGAGCTTATTATATTTACCAACTTCTCTATAAAGACCATGCATTAATTTTATGAGAAGCAATAATTTGTAAAATGTAATAGTGAGAAAATTTTTAACAGGCAAGATTACCAAAAATCAGCTATTTGAATTCATGAATCATTTCTTGTTACTTACCATCACTTTTCGCAAAGTGTATCTTCTGGATCGAATGTCATCCATTAGCATCTCGTATGGGGTGAGCTGATATTCAATGGGCAGTGGGTTGTACTGCCGCTCCTGGACCTTCTTGAGCTTTACTCCATTCCGCAAATCCCTCATCACCTGCACCCAGAACCGAGCCTGAAGGAGCCAAGGGTGGAAAAACATTCATGAGTAAATTTACTAACTTACTCTAAATAGTTACAGTCATACAGAAAAAATTAAGAGCTTGGATTACAAAACAACAAGTAAACCAAACAAAAACTATTCTAAAAATTAGATTTTAGGGACTAAAAAGCAGGTAGAAAGCCAGTTGAGAATCCACCAGCTCTAACTGTGGAGATGCCTGGATAAAACCCTAACTCTCCCCTGTGCCACCTGCATCCAGCCTCAGTGCCCCTCTCGTCCCACCCGTCATGTGGCTCTGTGCACTGCAAACGTTCCGGCTTCCTACACTGCACTCTGGGTTTGGCTCTATGACTGGCTTGGTCACTGGAATATTAGCGGACACGACACAACCAAAGGCTTCAACAGCAAATGTACAAGGGCATGTCACTCTGCTCCTGTCACTCCATGAAAATACCTAGGGTGGGTTGGCACAAGGCCCCCTGGCAGGAGTATCTGGGAGAGAGACGAAGCAGAGTGGAGACACCATTCTGATCTACAGATGCATGAGCTGAGTAAACACTACTGCTTTAGGCAGAGGTACAGTGTTACGTTCAGTTACACAGTGCTACTGTGACCACAGCTAACTGGTACAACCACCAACTGCCAGTGGACATCCAAGCAAGCTGTTTCCCATTTCTGAATGCTGGCTTCCTCATCAATAAAAAAAAGTGACACTTTATAACTTGTGGAGAGCTGAGGTATAGTGTTCTCCACAGAGAAAATGCTCAAAAATGACAACTTTTGTGTTGTTTCTGTCTTTTTACGAATTACTTAATATCAAATTTCTTATTTATAAGTAACACGAAGTTGCTTTATTGCTCTTCAAGAAAATGAGATATATGTGAAGTATTTATAATAAAACATATTAAATATGTTATTATTATACTTTACCCATTTGTTATCCTGCCTGTAAGCTATCGGAGTCTCAACTTCAGTAAAGAGAAAATTAATATATTTAACTGAAATATTATACAGTGTTGAAAATTAACAAGTGGCTCAAATAGCTACATAAATGTCAAACTTACCAAACTGTACTTTTAAAATATATGCAGCTTACTTACTGTTATGTACACTACAACTTAATAAAGCTGTTAGAAAATGACAAATAACATCTAACAAGGGCAAAAGCAACTTGTTCCTAACCTCCTAAACTGTGTTTTCTGATTTTCTCACTCTGTGTGTCACTATTTATCCAGTACCCTTAACATGAAAAGTCAGAACCCTACCATGTGCCTTCCCACTAACACCTGAACACAGCTCAGTCCAGCTTCACATATTCACTGCCCTGTCCCGACTCTGAGTCCTACAGGAAGGCAGTGACCCTTTTTTTTNGGAAGAGGGTGTTTTCTATGACCAGTGTGTTCTCTTGGCAAAACTCTGTTAGCCTTTGCCCTGCTTCATTCTGTGCTCCAAGGCCAAATTTGCCTGTTACTCCAGGTGTTTCTTGACTTTCTACTTTTGCATTCCAGTCCTCTATAATGAAAAGGACATCTTTTTTGGGGTGTTAGTTCTAAAAGATCTTGTAGGTTTTCATAGAACTGTTCAACTTCAGCTTCTTCAGTGTTACTGGTTGGGGCATAGGTTTGGATTACCGTGATACTGAATGGTTTGCCTTGGAAACAAACAGATCATTCTGTCGTTTTTGAGATTGCATCCATGTACTGCATTTCAGACTCTTTATGGCAGAAAGCAAAGAGGAAGAAGAGACTCTTAATGAAAGTGAAAGAGGAGAGTGAAAAGGCTGTCTTAAAACACAACATTNGGTTTGGATTACCGTGATACTGAATGGTTTGCCTTGGAAACAAACAGATCATTCTGTCGTTTTTGAGATTGCATCCATGTACTGCATTTCAGACTCTTTATGGCAGAAAGCAAAGAGGAAGAAGAGACTCTTAATGAAAGTGAAAGAGGAGAGTGAAAAGGCTGTCTTAAAACACAACATTCAAAATATGAAGATCCTGGTATCTGATCCCATCAAGTCATGGCAAATAGATGGGGAAGCAATAGAAACAGTGACAGACTTTATTTTCTTGGGCTCCAAAATCACTGCAGATGATGACTGCAGCCATGAAATTCAAAGACGCTTGTTCCTTGGAAGAAAAGCTATGACCAACGTAGACAGCATATTAAAAAGCAGAGACAGACTTTGCCAACAAAGATCCAGATAATCAAAGCTATGGTTTTTCCAGTAGTCATGTATGGATGTGAGAGTTGGACCATAAGGAAGGTTTAACGCCAAAGAATTGATGCTTTTAAACTGTGGTGTTAGAGACGACTCTTGAGAGTCTCTTGGACTGCAAGGAGATCAAACCAGCCGATCCTAAAGGAAATCAACACTGAATATTCATTGGAAAGACTGATGCTGAAGCTGAAGTTCCAATACTTTGGCCACCTGATGGGAAAAGCCACCTCACTGGAAAAGACCTGATGCTGGGAAAGATTGAAGGCGGGAGGAGAAGGGGATGACAGAGAATGAGATGGCTGGATGGCATCACCAACTCAGTCAGTGTGAGTTTGAGCAAGCTCCAGGAGATGGTGAAGAACAGGGAAGCCTGGCATACTGTAGTCCATGGGGTCACAAAGACTTGGACGTGAGTGAGCGACTGAACCACCACCACCACCTTCAGATAAAACATACTGAAGCAGATGGTACAGAATCTACTCCTGTGTGAATTTCAGCCAATTTCAATAGATGGCAATTACCGAGTCTGTGATCTAGAGCCTGTGCTCCGCAAGAAAAGCCACAGCAATGAGAAGCCCGCACACTACTACTAGAGAGTAGCCACTACTCACTGCAACCAGAGAAAAGCCTGTGCAGCAATGAAGACCCAGCATAGTCATAAATAAATAAATAAAATTATTAAAAAAATAAAATAGACGGTGGACCATAGAGGGACAGAATAGGAGTTTGTTCTGGTTTCCTTTTCAGCCTTGCGGTTGAACCTCAGTCACAACATTAATTCACATCTCTGCTGTACTGACCTCTGCATCTCCATCAACTCAACATTGTATCCGTCATTAATCACATAGATTTAACCTCCTCTCTTTTTTTTTTTTCTTAACTAAAGTCCTCTTTTTATCTCCACTGCAAATCCCTTAATCCAAACACCATCTGACTCTGCCTGGATGTCTCGCGGCTGCCCTGCCCCCAGCCTTGTCTCCCTCACTGTCTCCTCCCGCTCCTCCTCCAGAAGCAGGCTCAAAAGAATCTTTAGTGTTCCAGTGAGCCCTCCTCTCCTCCCTGGTTAAGCCAAGTCTTCCTATCATACAAGTTGCAGCACCATAAACCTCTCCTCTGTAGTCGTCACCAACTCTATAAGTTTACATTTGTACCTTTCCTCTAGATTTCATGAGGCAGAATTCTACTCTCAGAAGCTAATACAAATATTGGCATTTTTGAAGCTCAATATCTATTAATTTTGTGGAGGAATTTCAATATATAAAATGCCCTTTATTTATTTCTGATGGAATCTGTATATACTGTAAAATGGCTAGCACAATAAGGTTAGTGACCACTTCTGCCACCTCATACAATTACCTTTTGTTGTTGCTTTTGTAATAACATTAACATATACTTTCTTGGCAGTTTTCAAGTATGTAATATAGCATCGTGAACTGCAAGCATCATATTGTACATGTCCGGAACTTAAAAATGAAAGTTTGTACCCTTTCAGTTGCATCAATTCAATGTTTGTAATTTTAAGAAAACACTGGTAGGCAGGACATACACAACCATCCCTTGGTACTCCTGGGGCTTGGTTCCAGGACTGCTGGCAGACTCTGAAATCTGCAGGTGTTCAAGTACCTCGTTGGCCCCCTGCACCTGCAGTTCTGCATCCGTGGATGCATTGTGTAAGCACTGTGTATAAGCGGATCCTCACAGCTCAAACCTGCGTTGCTCAAGGCTCAGCCACCCTCACATGTTAGTCACACATCTGTGCTGCACCACTTCAACTCACAGTAACTCAACCCTAATATACTTGCTAAGCCTATTTGTCTAACTGTGTCTGGACTGGGTTTAAAGGCATTGTATGAAATCTGGTTTACTCTATATGAAAATACTGAATGAATACTTACTATGAAACATTTCCAAACCATCTATTTTTAGCTTCTCAGCATCTGGGGTTGACCATCTACACAGAGACTATGTAACACCCCTGGGAGGTGGGCTTAGCCAAGGGAGCTGCCCTTCAAGGAGTCCTACCCTCTGGGCAGCACCTCCAGTCACTGGTCCCTGCAGAAGTACACAGGTCAGGCCCCCCATCCCCAGCTCCCAAGCTCCCCGAGGATCATCCAAGACCTGCTATCCTGAATCACAGTTAAGTTTTCCCTCACCCCTTGCAGTTGTGGCCCAAGTAATCCCAATAAACCTTCTGAATTCAAACTTCAACTCAGTCTGCTTCCTGGAGGGACTCTGTCCACAGATGGACATTTTACAAATATGGTAATGTGCATGAACTTTACAGGTAAAAGTCACTATTTAAAGATATAGTGACTCACACTGAGTGTTGGAAACCCTGAGAGGGCACTGCTGTTGTTTCAGAAGCCCCGTTCTGCCCCCTGACAACAATCCCTCTTGCCGGGGAAACATGACTGGGCTCAGGCCCAGGCCCTCATCGCCATCACAGGTGGGTACCGCACCCTGACAGGCAGCCCAGGCCATCTCCCCCTGCAGTGGCTCCTCCCGAGTAGGTACCTGACTTCCTCCCAGACATTCTCACCTCAGTTCACAGAAAAGACCTCCTGCTGGAATTACTGAGCTGACAGAATGAGGATGTGTGCAGACTGTCAGCTGGCCAGACTTTTTAGGAAGAGCCTGTGCTGGGGGCATCTGGAAAGAGGATGCTATCCCGATTACTGGGTATGAGGTACTAGATCCAGCCCTGCCTTAAACTCCTCCAGCTCTCCTCAAGCTAATCTGAGTGAATTTCTGTCACTTTCAACAGAAAGAATTATGATCTAACATATCCCCTTAATCCAGAAACATGAATTCATGCTTCCGTGTCTTAGGGGTGGTCTGGTGGAACAGTACCAATGGCACAGGCCCTCCTTCCATCCAACCGTAGTTGTTACTGCTCTGATACGTCCCTGAGGGGTTGTAGCGAGGATGGCCTCACTGTTAGGACTCCACACAACTGCTGTCTTCACCTGCTGTGACAAAACCCTCAGCTCCCTGCTGTTAAGAACTAACATCTGCTCTAATAGTGATGATAACTTAAATGAATGGCCTGAGAATTTCATGCTTCTTCATTTTTCTGAACAGACACTTCCTCACTGTGTCACTGTGGACAGTCACAGCTGCTCCAGTCCTTAGTTTGATCTTCTCACTGTAAAATGTAGATACTTATAAATACCTTTTAAATTATTTTAATATTACATAAAATAATACCCAAGAAATACAGCATGTGAATTGGCTCATATTAAGCACATAAATATAAGTTATTTAGCAGTTATTTGATAGACATAAGTTACTACTGTTGTGGTTTTTCAGTCGCTCAGTCATGTCTGACTCTTTGAAAGCCCATGAATTACAGCACTCCAAGCTTCCCTGGCCTTCACTGTCTCCTGGAGTTTGCTCAAACACATGTCCATTGAGTTGGTGATGCCATCCAACCATCTCATCCTCTATCATCCCCTTCTCCTCCTGCCTTCAACCTTTCCCAGCATGAGGGTCTTTTCCAATGAGTCAGTTCTTCACATCAGGTGGCCAAAGTATTGGAGCTTCAGCATCAGTCCTTCCAATGAATATTCACAGTCGATTTCCTTTAAGATTGACTGGTTTGATCTCCTTGCAGTCCAAGAGACTCTCAAGAGTCTTCTCCAACACCACAATTCGAAAGCATCAGTTCTTTGATGTTCAGCTTTCTTTATGGTCCAACTCTCATATCCACATATGACTACTGGAAAAACCATAGCTTTGACTCTACAGACCTCCGATGGCAAAGTGATGTCTCTGCTTTTTAACATGCTATCTAGTTTTGCCATAGCTTTTCTTCCAAGGAGCAAGCACCTTTTAATTTTGTTGTTGTAGTCACCATCCTCAGTGATTTTGGAGCCCAAGAAAATAGAGTCTGTCACTGTTTCCATTGTTTCCCCATATATTTGCCATGAAGTGATGGAACCAGATGCCATGATCTTCATTTTTTGAATGCTGTATTTTAGCCCAGCCTTTTCACTCTCCTCTTTGATCTTCATCAAAAGGCTCTTTAGTTCCTCTTCAATTTCTGCCATTAAAGTGGTATCATCTGTATATCTGACGTTGGTGACACTTCTCCTGGCAATCTTAATTCCAGCTTGTGCTTCATCCAGCCCAGCATTTCACATGATGTGCTCTGCATATAAGTTAAATAAGCAGGGTGACAATATACAGCCTTGACATATTTCTTTCCCATTTTTGGACCAGTCTGCTGTTTCATGTCCAGTTCCAGTTCTAAATATTGCTTCCTGTCCTGCATACATGTTTCTCTGGAAGCGGGTAAGGTGGTCTGGTATTTCCATGTCTTTAAAGAATTTTCCATAATTTGTTGTGATCCACACAGTCAAAGGCTTTAGCATCGTCAATGAAGTAAATGTCCTTTTGGAATTCCCTTGCTTTTTCTATGACCCAGCGGATGTTGGCAATTTCATCCCTGGTTCCTCTGCCTTCTCAAAATCCAGTTTGTACATCTGGAATTTCTCAGTTCACCTATTGCTGAAGCCTAGCTTGAAGGATTTTGAGCATAATCTTGCTAGCAAGTGAAATGAGTGCAACTGTGCAGTAGTTTGAACATTCTTTGGGACTGGAATGAAAACTGACCTTTTCTAGTCTTATGGCCACTGCTGAGTTTTCCAAATTTGCTGGCATGTTGAGTGCAGCACTATCTTTTAGGATTTGATAGATAGCTCAGCTGGAATTCCATCACCTTCTCTAGCTCTGTTCATAGTAATGCTTTCTAAGGCCCACTTGACTTCACATTCCAGCATGTCTGGTTCTAAGCGAGTGACAACACCATCGTGGTTATCTGAGTCATTAACACTTATTTTGTACAGTTCTGTGTATTCTTCCCACTTCTTAATCTCTTTTGCTTCTGTTAAATCCTTGCCATTTATGTCCTTTACTGTACCCATCTTTGCATGAAATGGTCCCTTGGTAGCTCCAATTTTCCTGAAGAGATCTCTCGTCTTTCCCATTCTATTGTTTTCCTTTGTCTCTTTGCAAAGATACGAAGGCTTTCTTATCTCTCCTTGCTATTCTCTGGAACCCTGCATTCAGTTGGGTATATCTTTCCCTTTATCCTTTGCCTGAACTGAAAAATTCATACTCAAATTGAAGAAAGTAGGGAAAACCACTAGGCCACTCAGCACTCAGGTATGACCTAAATTCAAATTCCTTACGATTATACCGTAGAGGAGATGAATTGATTTAAGGGACTAGATTTGATAGACAGAGTGCCTGAAGAATGATGGACAGAGGTTCATAACATCATACAGATGGTGGTAACCAAAACCATCCCCCAAAAAAGAAATGCAAGGCGGCAAGGTGTGTTTATCTGAAGAAGCCTTAAAAATAGCTGAGGAAAGAACTGAAATGAAAGGCAAAGGAGAAAGGGAAAGATATACCCAAATGAGTTCCAGAGAACAGCAAAGAGAGATAAGTTACTATAAGCCAATGAATATCTATGAAGATTTGAGTGAGAACACTTTTACTCTATCATAAAAACATGTCTTTTAAAAAAAAAATTTTTTTGTGTGTCTTTACCAAATAGGGTCTCTTTAGCCTCCTGTGAAGTAAAAATCTTACCTCAGCAACAAATCAACATAAAATAGCTGAGAATCTGTAAATACTATAATTGAACAAACCTGAACAAATGTGCAGTGAAGAATCTCAGATTTTGTCATTAGCAGCAAAAACAAATGAGTTATTAGAAAATAGATTACAGATTTTCATAGTTTTAGAGACAAGCTTCTGTCAGTTATAGTCTAGGTTTTGAATAGTTGGTTTTTTTTTGCTTGCACAAATGTAATAACAGATGCCAACCTGTGCTTGGAAAACGGTGAGAAAGTCCTAACAGAGAGCACCCACATGGCAATTAACTCTCCCCATTTCTGACATAACCATTCTCAAGCTTGCAATTAGAACTGCTCTCTGCCAACATTTTTAGTTCCCAGCATCTTAAAAATAAATAAAATCTACCCTGTGAATCAAAAGTACATCAAATGCTCAGAGTAGTTTTATTTGTATAGATTTCACATCAACTCACACATAAGTACCTCTTTTTAGATTAAACCACCCTTACAATATATACACATGTATATATACATGAATATAACACAATTATATTAATATACAATATACAAATTATGCAAAAACACAAATATACAATAATATAATATTAATATATTATAACAAGTATATTATTATTATACAGTATATGTGAATATAATATACAATTCATATATTAAAATATTTTAACAATAGCGTTTGAATAATCACCCTTTTCTCCTCCATGTTGTTAATCATTTAGAACTGTTATTTAATGGTATTTTTCTGTGAAACGAGTATGTTTTCAGTTAGAAACTTTTACATGTGTAAAAATAAGTGTCTCAAGAATTTCTTGGAAAAAATTTACTCAGTTAAAAGATACTAATATACTTTTAAAGAAATTACTTACATAGAGATTATTAAATGCATATCTCAAGTGATAAAGTTGTTAATATAAATAATGCCTATAATAAATAGAACATGTGTATCAGTTCCACAGAGTAGAAGCCATGATGTCCTTCCTAATTCAGATACTTTCACCACAGAAAAGCAGGGAAAAGGACTTTATCATCATATTTATCAGCCCAAATTAATATTTTTGAAATTGTAGCATAAAAAGCCCCCAGTTACAGCAATTCTTGTGATAAACAGAAGTCTTTCATGCATATTAAAGAGCTAATGGATAATTACTAAAGAATATTATTTATATTTTCTTCAACCTTTATGACACTTTCTTAAAGATGTAACATATTCCTTCTCCCAGAGGGATGGAAGAGGGAGAAGATATGAGAATCAGAGCATTGTACTTAATGAAAAATGTAAAATGTTAAGATACTAAACTATAAATTTATATTCTGATAGCACAGCAGTAAAGGAATCCATCTGCCAATGCAGGAGATGCAGGTTTAATTCCTGAGGAAGATCCCTGGAAAAGGAAATGGCAACCCATTCCAGTATTCTTGCTTGGAGAATTCCATGGACAGAGGAGCCTGGCTGACTACAGCCCTAAAGTCGCATAGAATTGGACACCACTGAGTAACTGACCAAACAAAGCTTAATTTGGATTTCTACAGTTCACTAGAGAAATTAGAAAAAGTATAGATAAAGTCTTCAAAATAAAAGAAATTCATTTCTACGTTCTAGAAAAGGAATACTGTTGCTCAATTCTCCCAATACTGTTGTAGACAGACAGACAGACAGATATACACACATACAGACTGGTCCAGCGTGTAATGCCTGTGTCTTCCGCAGATGGATGGACTCACAGTATCTCCCTAAATGTATCTCTCTGCTTTTTCAGTTTTTATACTCATCAACTATTCATACCTACAAACATCAGTGATGATCACTGTAAAATAATCATTGAAATATCAGAGACAATATTTACAAATTACATCATAAAAAGCTATTTTCTTAGTAAATGCAAATCCAATCCAATAAGAAAAACCAATACTCCATTAGAAAAATGGGCAAAGAATATGAATAGGTAATTTAAAAATACAAACAGCTCTTAAGCATGTGAAAAGGTACCCAATATCATTCATAATATGGAAAATGTAAACTAAAAGTAAATTGTAAACTAAATCTCTTGAGAGTCCCTTGGACAGATCAAACCAGTCAATCCTAAAGGAAATCAATCCTGAATATTCATGGGAAGGATGAAGGCTGAAGCTGAAGCTCCAGTACCTCTGGCCACCAGATGTGAAGAGCTGACTCACTGGAAAAGATCCTGATGCTGGGAAAGATTGAGGGCAGGAAGAGACAGGCACAACAGAGGATGAGATGGCTGGATAGCATCACTGACTCAATGGACATGAATTTGAGTAAACAGTGAAGGACAGGGAAGCCTGGCATGCTGCAGTCCACGGGGTCGCAGAGGGACTTAGTAACTGAACAACAAAAACTAAAACTATGAAAGATAAATTTTTACTTATCACTTAGGAAACACATTGTGAAGATATAGAAAAACAGACACTCTTACACATTTTCAGAGAGTATCAATTAGTAAACATCTATGGAGGATAATTTAATATTTTATGAAAATTATAAATGCACAATTTCTCTGACCCAGCTATTCTACTTTTTGCAATTTGTCTTACAAGACACACATGAAAATAGCACCCATGAAAAATAAGTTAAAAACTATCTACTGCAGCATTGTTTGTAAAAAGCACAAGACTGGAAGCAACTTATTTGTTGTCAATAGATGACAGATTACATCAATTACAGCTTAACCACACAACAGAACATCATGAAGACACACTAAATGTGAATACTACACGCTGACATGAAATGATCTACAAAATACATTAAATGAAAAAAAAGGTTCAGAATAGCACAAAAAAGGAAGAAAAATATTGCTATTTTTCTATTAGTTATACATAAATTGTCTGTGTGAGGACACAGAAGAAATTAATGGTCTCTTCTGCAGGAGAGACTATGAGTGGCTGAGACAGAGGGTAAGACTTCCTGAACTACTCCTGGATTCCTGAAGTATGTGAATTTGTTTATTTGTTAAAGTTAATAAATTCAAGAAGTTACAGGATCTGACAGGTAGAAGAGTTCTGACATGACCTTTTACAGAAAGGATTCTTCTGAAACATTTTAATAGGGAGAACAGTAACAAAGGCAAAGAAACCTAAAGGCAAAGAGAAGGTAATTTTACCGTTGCTGCTGAGGTGCATGTTCTGGGATTTGCTCACATTCACAAAACAACAAATCAAACAGAAAAGAGAGAGACTTTGACAAGGACTCTAAAAAGTTACAGTGGTAGACGATTTAATTAAAACGAACAAATGGCAACCTTACAGACAGACATCTGGTGGTAGATTCTTTCAAAAAATATATTCACCACTTGAAGGACTAGAATTCCATTTTGGCTGTAGGGAGAAATTTCCAGTTAACTTAAATGTCGTCACAGTCCTAAATATTCATTGGAAGGACTGACGCTGAAGGTGAAACTCCAATACTTTGGCCACCTGATGCGAAGAACTGACTCATGTGAAAAGACCCTGATGCTGGGAAAGATTAAAGGAGGGAAGAGAAGGGGACGACAGAGAAAGAGATGGTTGGATAGCATCACTGACTCGATAGACGTGAGTTTGAGTAAACTCTGGGAGCTGGTGATGGACAGGGAGGCCTGGCGTGCTGCAGTCCATGGAGTTGCAAAGATTTGCACACGACTGAGCAACTGAACTAAATGTCCTCGCAGTTTTATTGTTAGGGGTGTTGGGAGCAGACATGAGAGGGTAGGCCAGGAATATGAGAAAGCTAATTAAAATATACTTCAACATGTGAATGAGACAGAGGTCTTGTGGCTTATCTCTGTGAGTGTGCTCAAGCAGAAGACAGCCTGAAGCCGCATCATGGTAGATGTCAGAGGTGTCAATGTGCTGACTGGTGATGCCACCAGGATACAGGTGGATCTGATTATTGGCTGTGAGATACTGGGAGAGGGAATATTTGATTTTTTTCAACCTATTACAGGTTATAAAATGTGGTTATTTAACTTAAAAAAACAGACAAAAGACAGTTTCATAACAGCCTGTTTCTAAAAAGTGTTTTTCCCCTCAGCAATGAAAAGATACTTTATATATACGCATATATAATATTTTGTTTTAAGTAAAATATTTTAGCAATATCTTATTTAAGATTAGCTGAGCTCAAGGATTTCATCACAAAATTATCATTCTTGTATAGCAGTAACTGAACTAATACATGTAAACCACTCAATAATGTATTACAGCAGTAGCTTTGATGATACAGTGTAAAATTACTCAAATAATCTTTTGAAAATTCGTAACAAACAATGCTGATTTCCCACTCACCTTCTTAGCCCACAATTTCAATATATGGTCAAATACTAGCAGCTAAAAACAGACCGGCTCTAATCTGGACACTGAGAAATCATCTTCCCATTACAGGGTTTTATTATACGTAGGGTAAGATTTATCCAATCAGAAGAATCTGACTAAACAGGAGTAAAACAGTCATATGTGAGTGAGAATCACTCAAACGCTTAGAAAACTGAGGCCCTGGAGTAACGCTGCTTCTTCTGGAGCTTTGACCACAGGAAAGGGGCCCCACTGCGCCTCCATTCCCACGCCACAGTCCACACCCACTGCCGGGGCAGCTGTTCCTGGATCCTAGCTCCTACTGGAGGAGCACTGTGTTCAGCCTGTGTCCCCAGCACATGCACGGCTGCTGGGAGAGCTGTGGAGCTAATGTGCACTGCAGGTTCAGAGCCTTGTCTATGCACGGTGAGTGTGCAAGAAATATTGGCTGTCATTCACCGCAATTGCCAAACAGGAGAAATGTCCTGCATGAATGATGAAGTTCTGCCCTTTGATCCTAATTTGGTCCCTAATTTGGGACCTAGGTCTTCCTCAGTCACCAGGAACTGCATGGCTGAATACAGCTGCTGCATCCTTACAGGTCCGCATAGTCCAACACTCTGGCTTACAGACAACTCCCATACATCCTCATCTCCTACTGCCAGATCCACTTCTGGCATTTGTCACTATTCCTACAAGAGAAGGGCACTAATCCCACTTCTGTCACCATGGGCAGCTAACAGCGTATTCTGCTGAAATGGGCTTCCGACTCCTCTCTGTGAAGTGAGCAGAAGGCAAAAGGTAGTACTGCCTACTTCTCAGGACTTTGTGAGGGTTAATGTCCTTATCAGAGCAATGAGCAAGAGACACTCAGGGATTTTAAGTGCTTATGTGAAACTGACATACACTGTTTGAGCCCAGAGCTGCAGCTGAGGACTTTGGGTCTTTTTCCCTTCAAACTATATAAATTTCCTTAGAGTGGCTATCTCTGAAAAATTAATAAAAATCCAGGAGCACTCCATCTTACCCATACTCCTCAGGTTCCCTGGACAGCAGCTCAAATACATGTGTTAACTATAAAAGACTTAAGGTTATTTCTGTTTTGCTCCATTTCTTCTTGAAAATTAATGCATTAAACACTTAGAAAAATTTAACTATAGAACAAAACACATTATCAACCAGGTTGAAAAGAAAAATCTCATTATTGAAGGACCCTAGCGGAAACAGTGTCAGATTTTATTTTGGGGGGCTCCAAAAATCACTGCAGATGGTGAATGCAGCCATGAAATTAAAAGATGCTTACTCCTTGGAAGAAAAGTTACGACCAACCTAGATAGCATATTCAAAAGCAGAGACATTACTTTGCCGACTAAGGTCCATCTAGTCAGGCTATGGTTTTTCCTGTGGTCATGTATGGATGTGAGAGTTGGACTGTGAAGAAGGCAGAGTGCTGAAGAATTGATGCTTTTGAACTGTGGTGTTGGAGAAGACTCTTGAGAGTCACTTGGACTGCAAGGAGATCCAACCAGTCCATTCTGAAAGAGACTGGCCCTGGGATTTCTTTGGAAGGAATGATGCTAAAACTGAAAGTCCAGTACTTTGGCCACCTCATGCGAAGAGTTGACTCACTGGAAAAGACTCTGATGCTGGGAGGGATTGGGGGCAGGAGGAGAAGGGGACGACAGAGGATGAGATGGCTGGATGGTATCACTGACTCGATGAACGTGAGTCTGAGTGAACTCCGGGAGTTGGTGATGGACAGGGAGGCCTGGTGTGCTGCGATTCATGAGGTCACAGTCGGACACGACTGAGTGACTGAACTGAACTGAACTGAATGTTGTCTGAGGCCAAGGAAGCAGCAAGGGAAGCGCACCTAAAAAGACAATAGGAGATGTGCCCTTGGTCCCTAAGTCTATGACAGTGTTGGCAATATAAACATGGTCCTTGTCCTAAGAAGTTCAGTCTAGTGAGGAGACATATGTCAACAGTCATCCCAATACAGTGTGATAACTGACAGAAACAAGAGCAGAGTGCTCTATGAATGAACATAAAAAATAAAGAAATTAACTTCTATCAGTAACACCATTTTAGGACAGTGGGTATCTGAGCTAGGTCCTAAGAGTAAGGAGGCATTTTCTAAGTGAGAGAGGAAAAGGACAGTCCCGGCAGGTGGCAGAGGCCTTTAGCATCAGGGGCTGGAGGGAGGGCAGCAAAGCTTGCACGATGGTGAGCACGGAGAATGAAGAGCCACACAGCTCAGATGGGGCCTCACTGCACGGTCTTGATGCCGTGCTCACAGGTCTAAACGTCCCATCTACATGCACTGAGAAGCCAGCACCATCCTCACATGGGCACAGAGCACTGGAGGACAGGCTCCATATGTGAAGAGGGAAACCACATGAGGAGGCTGTGCCACAGCTCAGGGGCAAGAGGTCAGATCGCTGCCCAAGGAAGCACAGGGACACTAAAGAAGCTCTGTATCTGCAGACAGTCAGGGGTCAGGGCACCAGCGTTCTAGAGACCTGGTGAGAAACTAGAGGTCCAACATCTAAACCACAAATTCTCCACGTCATTCACCACTAATTAAATATTTACAGAGGCTCTATTATTAATTCACTAGGGATGCAGCAAGCAAACTGGAGAGAGAAGGTCTCTGTCCTCTCTGAGCATGTGTCCTGGTGGCAGGTATCTGTGAGCAGGAAGAGACCAGCAAGACAGCTCTGGACTGTGATGGCTGCTAGAGAGGAAATACACAGAGCAATGTGACTTTCAAGGAGACAGGGAGTGCACTCACCCTATGAGGACGTCTGAGGCGGCCTTGGACACCCTTCAGCTGACGAATGAGGATACAAGAGAAGAACCATAACTGAGAGGGTGAATGAACACAGCATTCATAAGAAGGGTTTAAGATGTCAGCAAGAAATTTAATAATGAAGCACCAGAGGTGCAAACACACTTGAGATTCAAGATCATTCTGATGTGATAATCAGAAATGACAATCTACACTGTGAGATCCTGGCTCGGAAGAAATCCAAGATGGCTCTACTCTTATCAAACATCTCATCCCTCAGGGATCAAAATGTTTGGGGGTATTCTACCTGCATTCCAGAGTGGATTGTACGTATGGCACAAGACACTTCAAGGAGAGAAGATTTTCATCATTTGGAGTACATAATCTTCTAATAGAAATTAAGACTCTAAAAATCTTTCACATGCCTTCTATTTAGCATTCTTACTTCAACAATATGAACATATAATATTTCAGAATGCTTGGTTATTTTTACTCCTCATTCAGTTGTGACTGGTAATTGTTTTAGGAATTTCTTCTTTCCAGGGATTGGTTTACCACTAGATTTTTAAAATACACAAGTTTTTAGTCCCCACTGACATCAGTACAGTAGTAATCAGTACTGACTTTAGAGCTCAACATTGACAACACTGAGCTTTCTTATATAATTCATCTCAAATTTAAAATATTAAACAACATAAAATATATAAAATAGTGTACATTAAATTCAGAGCAAATTTTAGTGGGAATGCATTTAAAACATGTATCTGTATACGTTTTACCTACACAAAACAAGACTTGTACAAAAATATGGAAAATCTTGCTGAATGTTTAGTCACATGAATTGTACTTTCTGCAGAGCATTTTAAGACTAGAAGGAATCTTAACCATGTCTAATTGGCTCCTTTTCCCTTTATAAAATGAAGAATAAAGAAATCTAGCAATGTCTATTTGACTTATGCAGTCATATGAATAATGAGTGAAAGAATGCACGCATGCTAAGTCGTTTTCGTCACATCCGACCAACTCTTTGTGACTCTATGGACTGTAGCCCACCAGGTTCCTCTGTCCATGGGATTCTCCAGGGAAGAATACTGGAGTGGGTTGCCATGCTCTCCTCAAGGGGATCTTCCCAACCTAGGGATTGAACCTTCTTCATCTCTTATGTTTCCTGCATTGGCAGGTGGGTTCTTTCCCACCAGCACCACTTGGGAAGCTTTAAGTGAAAGAATACGAATCACCAAAAATAAAGGGGCTTTTAGAAATGATGTTTAGGATTTTCTATGTAGAGGATCACGTCATCTGCAAACAGTGAGAGTTTTGCTTCTTTTCCAATCTGAATTCCTTTTACTTCTTTTTCTTCTCTGACTGCTTGTGGCTAGGACTTCCAAAACTGTTGAACAGTAGTGGTGAGTAGTGAGTATGGGTCTTGCTCCTGATTTTAGAGAAAATGCTTTCAATTTTTTGCCACTGAGGATAATATTTACAGTGGGTGTGTCATATATAGCTTTCATTATGCTGAGGTATGTTCCTTCTATGCTTGCTTTCTGGAGAGTTTTTATCATAAATGGGTGTTGCAAAGGCTTTCTCTGCATCTACTGAGATAATCATACGGTTTTTACCTTTCAATTTGTTAATATGGTGCATAACATTGATTTGCAAATGTTGAAGATTCCTTGCATCCCTGGAATAAAGTCCACTTGCTCATGGTGTATGTCTTTTTGATATGTTGTTGGATTCTGTTTGCTGGAATTTTGTTGAGGATTTTTGCATCTGGATATATAGGTCTTTTGTTTCTTTGAAGTGAAGTGAAAGTCGCTCAGTCATGTCTGACTCTGCAACCCCATGGACTATACAATCCATGGCATTCTCCAGGACAGAATATTGGAGTAGGTAGCCTTTCCCTTCTCCAGGAGATCTTCATAACCCAGGGAAGGTATTGGCCTGTAGCTATCTTTTTTGTGGCATCTTAGTCTAATTCTGTTGATGGTGGCTCATAGAATGAGTTGGGAGTTTGCCTTCCTCTGCAACTTTCCGGAAGAGTTTGAGTAGAATAGGTACTAACTCTTCTATGAGAGCTAATCAGTGAATATAGTAAAGTTGTAGGATATAAAATTAATACATAGAAATCTCTTGCATTCCTATATAATAACAATAAAAAAGCAAAGAGAAATTAAGGAAACAATCCCATTCGCCATTGCAACAGAAAGAATAAAATACTTAAGAATACTAAAGTATTTTACACTTTAGTATAAAAAGAAATACTAAAGATTACTAAAGAAACAAAGGGCGTCCCTTGTGGCTCAGCTGGTAAAGAATCCTCCTGCAATGTGGAAGACCTGGGTTTAATCTCTGGGTTGGGAAGATCTCCTGGAGAAGGGAAAGGCTACCTACCCCAGTATTTTGGCCTGGAGAATTCCATAGATTGTATAGTCCATGGGGTTGCAAAGAGTCAGACATGACTGATCGACTTTCACTTCACTTCAAAGAAACAAAAGACCTATATATAGAAAACTATAAAACACTGATGAAAGAAACCAAAGATGACACATATAGATGGAGAAACATACCATGTTCGTGAATTGGAAGAATCAATATAGTGAAAATGAGTATATTACCCAAAGCAATCTATAAATTCAACACAATCCCTATCAAGCTATCAATGGTATTTTTCAGAGAACTAGAACAAATAATTTCACAATTTGTATGGAAACACAAAAAACCTTGAATAGACAAAGCAATCTTGAGAAAGAAGAATGGAACTGGAGGAATCAACCTGTCTGACTTCAGACTATACTATAAAGCTATAGTCATCAAGACAGTGTGGTACTGGCACAAAGACAGAAATATAGATCAATGGAACAAAATAGGAAGCCCAGAGATAAATCCAAGCACCTATCAACACCTTATTTTTGACAAAGGAGGCAAAAATATACAGTGTACAAAAGACAATCTCTTTAACGAGTGGTGCAGGGAAAACTGGTTAACCACATGTAAAAGAATGAAACTACAGCACTTTCTAACACCATACACAAAAATAAACTCAAAATGGATTAAAGATGTAAATGTAAAACCAGAAAGTATAAAACTCTTAAAGGAAAACATAGGCAGAATACTCCCTGACACAAATCACAGCAAAATCCTCTATGATCCACCTCCTGGAGTAATGGAAATAAAAACAAAAATAAACAAATGGGACTTTAAAATAAACTTATAAGCTTTTGCACAATGAAGGAAACTATACGCAAGGTGAAACGGCAGCCTTCAGAGTGGGAGAAAATAATAGCAAATGAAACAACTGACAAAGAATTAACCTCCAAAATATATAAGCAGCTCACGCAGCTCGATACCAGAAAAATAAACAACCCAGTCAAAAAGTGAGCCAAAGAACTAAACAGATATTTCTCCAAAGAAGACATACAGATGACTAATAAACACATGAAAAACGCTCAATGTTACTCATTATTAGAGAAATGCAAATTAAAACCACAATGAGGTATCAACTCACACCGGTCAGAATGGCCACCATCAAAAAGTCTACAAACAATAAATGCTGGAGAGGGTGTGGAGAAAAGGGAACTGGAACCCTCTTACACTGTTGGTGGGAATGCAAACTGGTACAGCCACTATGGAGAACAGTGTGGAGGTACCCTAAAAAACTGGAAACAGAACTGCCATATGACCCAGCAAACCCACTACTGGGCAGACACACTTAAGGAAACCAGAATTGAAAGAGACACATGTACTCCAATGTTCATTGCAGAATGTTTACAATAGAAAGGACATGGAAGCAACCTAGATGTCCACTGGCAGACAAATGGACAAGGAAGTTGTGGTATATATACACAATGGCATATTGAATATTATTCAGCTATAAAAAGGAATGCATTTGAATCAGTGAATGAGGTAGATGAAATGAGGTAGATGAAACTGGAGCCTATTATACAGAATGAAGTCAGTCAGAAAGAGAAATACCAATGCAGTATATTAACACATATATATGGAATTTAGAAAGACAGTAACAACAATCCTATATGCAAGGCAGCAAAAGAGTCACAGATGTAAACAACAGACTTTGGACTATGTGAAGAAGGCGAGGGTGGGATGATTTGAGTGAACAGCACTGAAACATGTATATTACCTTATGTAAAGTGCAAGTTCAATGCAGGAAGTGGGCACTCAAAGCCAGTGCTCTGGGACAACCCAAAGGGATGGGGTAGGGAAAGAAGTTCAGGGAGGGGGGACAAATGTGTACCTGTGGCTGATTCATGTCGCTGTATGGCAAAAACCACTGCAATGTTGTAAAGTAATTATCCTCCAATTAAAATTAATTAAAAAGGTCAATGTTGATATAAATATTTTATATTTATATAAATATATGATATACTGTAATATAATATGATATACTATAAATTAAAAATGGGTTATTTGCTTGAGAAAAAGATTTTTTTCAAAAGAAAGATTATCTTTAAACAGCATACTTCTCTGACACATCAAGTTTTCCTACTACAGTAAAGAGCTAAACCTCTTCTGTGAAACAAAGTGCCTCCTGGGGAGTGGGGCTCGGGCTCACCACACACTCTACATGGGAGACAGTAGTGTCAGAGCATCTAGGAACACACCACACCAGTCAACTGACTTTCCAGTCTGAATACAATTTTTTCTCATCTCTGACATCTCTATGCCACTCCTCTCTTTTCTCATTTCCGTATTACTTCACACCTAAACTTAAATGACACCACTCCTCCTCCCATCCTGTTTCCATCTGTGTGCATGTGTGAGGCAGACACACACGCTCGCACACACGTTCCCTCATGAGCCCCTTGTTCCTCAACGCCGAATTCTATTCTGACTCACATGCCCTTNGAGGTAGATGAAACTGGAGCCTATTATACAGAATGAAGTCAGTCAGAAAGAGAAATACCAATGCAGTATATTAACACATATATATGGAATTTAGAAAGACAGTAACAACAATCCTATATGCAAGGCAGCAAAAGAGTCACAGATGTAAACAACAGACTTTGGACTATGTGAAGAAGGCGAGGGTGGGATGATTTGAGTGAACAGCACTGAAACATGTATATTACCTTATGTAAAGTGCAAGTTCAATGCAGGAAGTGGGCACTCAAAGCCAGTGCTCTGGGACAACCCAAAGGGATGGGGTAGGGAAAGAAGTTCAGGGAGGGGGGACAAATGTGTACCTGTGGCTGATTCATGTCGCTGTATGGCAAAAACCACTGCAATGTTGTAAAGTAATTATCCTCCAATTAAAATTAATTAAAAAGGTCAATGTTGATATAAATATTTTATATTTATATAAATATATGATATACTGTAATATAATATGATATACTATAAATTAAAAATGGGTTATTTGCTTGAGAAAAAGATTTTTTTCAAAAGAAAGATTATCTTTAAACAGCATACTTCTCTGACACATCAAGTTTTCCTACTACAGTAAAGAGCTAAACCTCTTCTGTGAAACAAAGTGCCTCCTGGGGAGTGGGGCTCGGGCTCACCACACACTCTACATGGGAGACAGTAGTGTCAGAGCATCTAGGAACACACCACACCAGTCAACTGACTTTCCAGTCTGAATACAATTTTTTCTCATCTCTGACATCTCTATGCCACTCCTCTCTTTTCTCATTTCCGTATTACTTCACACCTAAACTTAAATGACACCACTCCTCCTCCCATCCTGTTTCCATCTGTGTGCATGTGTGAGGCAGACACACACGCTCGCACACACGTTCCCTCATGAGCCCCTTGTTCCTCAACGCCGAATTCTATTCTGACTCACATGCCCTTTTCCCCTGCTGCTCAGGAGCCTGAATCTGAGTGCACACGAGGAATCTCCTCCAAGGACTCTAGACATCCACCTTCCAGGACAGTGTGCTACAGGTGATTGTCCTTGCAGGGAGACAGCAATAACTGCCAAGGGTGCCAGTGCCAGGCTGGAGAGCACGTGGGATAGAAACACAGCCATCAGAAATGCTGCGAGCGTCATTCTGTGGGAACCACTAAGCTAAGCATCAGTTTACTGATCTGCAAAGTGGGCATCACAGGGCTGTTCATGGAGACTAAGTGAAGCAAGCAAGAGTGGCCACTCTGCAGCTGTGGGCATAAATAATTGGGGAAGCAGCAGGGCTTAAAGTGTGAGGAATTGATAATTTCATTTAACATAACAAAATCAGGAACGGATGCTCAAAAACTCCTTAGCACTGAACTAGGAGAAGGGGACGACAGAGGATGAGATAGCTGGATGGCATCACTAACTTAATGGACGTGAGTCTGAGTGAACTCCAGGAGTTGGTGATGGACAGAGAGGCCTGGCGTGCTGCAATTCAAGGGGTTGCAAAGGGTCGGACACAACTGAGCGACTGAACTGAACTGAAAGCACACTGCCATTAATATAATTTCCTTTTTTCAACCAAAATAATTTACACTTGAAATTGCCAAGTTCAATTCTTCCCTCCCCACTGCACTTGCTCACCAGCCACACCAGCCAGTTGGGACCAGGCTGTGGTGGGGTAGGAGGTTCACTGGCACGAGGGCATGGCTGTCTCATCTTTCATATGACCTGCTGCACTGAGTGTATGGCACTGAAAGGACAGTTCCTCCATCTACACTTGCGTCCCAGAGTATCCACTGCTTAGGAGACACTGGACCATGTGCTCATTTTCCAGGATATCAAATTGCCTCTGAGACAGAGTAACAGCAGCCAATCCAAATCCTATCATTTAGAGAACAATCTTCAAGGGTCTCATTCATTGTTTAAGAAGGAAATCATTGCATTATGAAAAGGGATTAGAATGAAAATGAATTTGTCTCCTAAATAAACAGATGAACTAAAGGCCTTGTGCTTTGTAGAGCAGCCAGGTCTAGCAAATGTAATGACCTCCTAAAACAATTACAATACTTGGAAATTGATTATAGGTTTCACATTTTAATAAACTGCCAACTGAGCACATAAGAAGACCTAATTAAAATACTTTTGGTCTATCAAATCAAGAACATCTACACTGAGCTCAAATGTTCTGACACTAATATTCTACCCTAATTTTATATACACACATGCACATATACACAGCTATATGGTTGCTAGAAACATCACTAATAACCCATAATCAACCTGTTAAATCAGGTTATTACTTTGAAAATTCTAGATGATATGCACTAACTCATAGATATAGAAGAAAGACTATCTGATTCTTAAATTGTGTATTTTGAGATCTTCAGGAAAAATACCAAATTAGTGCAGAGTATTTTATTAGTGTGGACTTAGCACTCTTGAGACTAGGTTAAAGGTTAAAATGACTAACATACAAGCATGAACTAATATGCATAAAAATTTTCTCTAATTTCAAGAAAACTGCATAAGTCAAAGAGGAAGGGGAAATCCACTTGGACCCTGTAAAACTTTACTCCTAAGACCTCAGTGTTGACAGGCTATGCATGAATATAAAGTCTGTAATGAAACAGTACAGAACATTCACGTCAGGATTTCCACAGGTTTCACAGCCTGCCTTCTCAAGACTCCCTGTTAAATAATCTCTTCTGTGTAAACTGAATGGAGAGCACTTCAAGACCTCAATGACAGCCATAAAACTTCTCATATTTACTAGAAATATCTGGATCATAAGTTCCAAAAGTCAACAATGCCTTCCACCAGAAAACTTCTGATATTCTAAAAAAACACAGATACAATGCATAAATTATTTCAGTTCAACAAACATTTCCAGAGTGTTTCCTGTGTGCACACACTACAGTGAGTCATTAACAGGAAGATGACTTAAAGCACAGTCATTTATCTCAAGAAGTGTCCAGCCCGGCTGTGGAGAAAGAGCTCAAAGACATAAGAACTCCCAAGGAGCATGAGAAGTGCGGCGAGTACAGGACACAGAGGAAGTGAAGGGTGGAGGGAGATGACACATGAACGGGGTTTCGACGGGTCAATGGGAGATCACCAAGAAGACAAGGCAGGGAGAGCACTCCAGACAGAAAGCATGAAGTATTAGACTGGGGTCCCAGACATACAGCAAGCCGAGCATAATCAGAAACTAAGTAATTCTGACTGGATAGCATAAAAATGCAACAAAGGGAGAGTTGAAAAGGAGAATAAAACATGAGTGGGTGAAATGCCATGAAGGCCTCACAGGCAACACAATGGAGTTTCATTTCACCCTCCAAGTAATCGGAGTCACGTTAACCAGGAAGCAAATTGCCTGTGTCAAGCTGCCAGGTGTCCAAGGGTCAGAAGGGCCAGCCAAACTGAAAGTGGCAACTGGCCCTTACTCCCCTCTGTGTCCATGCAGCCAAGAGGCCGACAAGGGTATTTTGCTCCCCTGCTCCATGTCCTCCGAAGACGGCACCAGTATGGTCAGATGTCGGGCAGTGTAGGTGGGGGGGCTTCCTCACTGCAAACACATCATGGCTTGGGCTACTGGGAGGGAAAGAGGGGAGGGAAGTGCCTCAGAGTGGAGGCGCTGGACGATGAGGACAGGTGTACATGAATAGCCATGGGCAGAGCGCCCTCACTATCGCCTTCAGAAAACCAGAGTGCAGCACCCAAGTCCTGTGCAGGGAGGGCACCCAGCCAGGGAAAGCAGGCCTCGGCTCAGGCCTGGAAAACCACATGGAGGTCTGGGCTTGGAGTCAGACCCATCAGGTCAGATCTGTGATCTGCAGGAATCACTCCCAGACACAGCGGAAGCTGAACTGGATGTATTCACAGTGATGAAGCCAGCAGGCAGCTACTGCAATACTCCAGGTTACACATGTGGACTGAACTCTTGATAAACAGACTCTCATCCACAGAGGACACAGAGTGAATCCAGGAAGGGCTGATAAACTGGAAGAAAAGGGGTAGTGGGCTCAAGAGACAAGACCAGTTCAGCTGACAGTGAGGGATGAGTTTGAAAGACAGAGCTGCATCAGGGGTGATTTCCAAGATGGAATGATAGCAGGTTACATGAGGACAAAGGTATGTTCGGGCTTCCCTTGGGGCTCAGCTGGTAAAGAATCTGCCCTCAATGCAGGAGACCTGGGTTCGATCCCTGGGTTGGGAAGATATCCTAGAGAAGGGAAAGGCTACCCACTCCAGTATTCTGGCCTGGAGAATTTCACAGACTGTATAGTCCATGGGGTCGCAGAAAGTTGGAAACGACCCAAGTGACTTTCACTTTCACTTTCAAAGGTATGTTCAGGAATCCAGAGTGCTGAAGTAGACGAGGATCAAGGATACACAGCCGGAGTTGCTTTTCATCAAACAAATCAGTCAAGATGATGGCAAATGACAGTGTCAATGGGCTCAAGAGTAGCAGAAGTTAATGGTGTGGGGTTTTGGTACAAGTGTGAGGAGTTCCAATTAAGAAGCAGCAGATGGAGAACATCACCCATCCACCCAGTCTGGAGACCTGCAGCCATGAGGGCAGAACAGCCTCGCACAGAGGAGGCAGAGAAAGCACTGCCTGGGGGAGCAGGAGTCCTCAGAGGAGACAAGTTCAGAGGAGACTTTTCTAAACATGGAACACAGTTTCTAGAAAGAAGGATGGAAAAAGCTGAGAAGAGATCAGCAAAGTAAGGAACCATAGCAGGAGATGATCAAACTGGACAGAACCAGTATCTATAATGACCCAGACATCAGGTGCTGCTGGAGGCGACAGTGGGACATAAAGCCAAAACCCTGACCCAAGGTCCCCAATCTTTACCAGGGCCTGGCCAGTCTCTGTGGGCATCAAAACCATTAGTGGTCCCAAACACTCGTGTTCTTTTACTCCATTTGTGAGATGTCTTTTTAAATAGACTTTTACTTAAGAAAATCTCTGAGAATTTGTTTGGCAAAACAAAGTTTTCATCAAGAGTAAAAAAGAATCACAATTGTTTATGCTCACTGGAATAGAAAAAACATTTATTAATACTGTTCTTTAATTCAGAAATGATTCCCAAGAATATCTATGTTGGGAAGATTCTACAAACTCATTTACTTGACCCTAACTGCACAGGACTTTACTCGCACTCTGAAAATAAGAGGAGCCTCTCTGAAGAAGACTATCTCAATTCCAACAAGCTGGGGAAGATAATTACCAAAAGTGATCTTTCTAGTAAACCTATTATTCACCAAACCTTAATTGAGGCTGTGTTTTGGGTGTGCCCTCAGACCCTCTGTGCTTTGGTCTTCTCCAGGAGGAAAAGCTAGCCCATGAGACATGTTTATATTTATTCTTCAAACAACATTCAGTTCACCCTTTCCACCCTGTTAAAGACTTTCCCCTTGGGTCCAATTCTATAAATTCCAAAAAAAAAAAAAAAAACAGACATAACTTTTCATTAGCTTATCAAAAAAGACAAATTACAAGCAGAATCCTGGTTAGACCTAAAGAAGAATGCTTGGAGCTCTCATTCACAAATATATTAACAAAACAGATCCATTCAGGGTGATTTACAAAGGGTCATCTGGCTCAGACACCCGAATCTTCCGTTATTAGCACAGCTAAGGAGTCTCACTTTAATACAAGTTAGTATTGTCCTTCTTCCCTTACAAATTTCATATGTGTCTCTCCCCAAGCTGTGTGTCATTGTGAGTTTTAAACTAGTGTCTCAGATAAACTCCATACTTTAGTCACAAAAGAAATGATAACCACCACTGATCATATACTAAGCTCTTACTATGTGCCAGGTGCTTTACCCAGACCTCAAGAATCTTCACAACTGTGTCTGTGGGATGTAAAATATGGCAATTTACCTTGCAAATAAACTTGTGTGTTTCTTTGGACTCCACACACAGTATTTTTAACTTATAGACAATGATAAATAATAAAATAGCTAACATGAGACTCTGGATTATCTTAACATTAATTCACATCTCTTGCATTAAATATCTAATCACATCTACTATTTAAGCTAAATTACCAGAAGTGCAGATTCCTTTCTGAGTCCATATCCCTTCCTGAAAGACACACTAACATGCTTTAAAATGGAAAAAAGAGAGGCAGAAAGAATTAAAAAAAAAAATCAAGTCATATGGGAAACTGATTCAACCAGTTCAGTAATATTTATTTTCCATTTGTAAGGAAGCTTTATGAAAATCTGTTTTATTACATGGATTCACATGGTAACATTTTAAGGGACAGATTTCATTTTGCCTAAGTTTCTTCTTTCCTGAATAGTTTTCAGCACTCATCAGAAGGATAGAGATAAAATACTTTAAATAACATGATGGGCAGTGTTAGAAATCAGGTCTGTCTTTCACAATGCCTGAAATAGAGAGCAGCAGCACTCACCTCCTTCGCACTCTTAATTTTGGTCAGAAACGTATGCAGCTCCATCGTCTCTGCAAACAGTGCACGACATACTGCCTGGTAATGATTTGGTGCCTCTGCTTCAGTTAGGAGATGAGCAGCACACAGCTACAGAAGAGGAAAACAAGGGTGCCTGCTTATTATCAGTGGTGTTAAGGTACCTGAAATACAGACAAACCTGGTAGTGCCCATTTTCATATTACACGGCAAGGTAACCCCATGATTCCCATAACCCAAAGCTGAATGTACACCAAGACCACCAGGGAAGTCCACACAATTATACAGAAAGAGAGGTTTGTGACTAACAATCCCCCAGCACATGTGAGCTTCCAGAATTAGCTTCTACTTGACAGTGACAGCCCTCATGTAAAAGTGTGGCCTGGGAGAAGAAGAGGGATGACCTCTTACAGAGTACTGATCATAATTCAGGTATTTTAATAGCTACCATTTATTATTTACCATACCAGGACCTATATTTGACATATTATATACACAGCATAACATCATTTACTCTTCCACGTAGCCCTGAATTAGCACCACTTTACAGCAATGAAACTGAGGCTTCAGAGGAAGCTAGTGACTTGTCCACGGTCATAAAGTTAACGTAAGGGAGGAGGATTCAACACAGTCATATTTGATTCTGAAGCCCAAGCTCATTCCAAAACATGCAGAGTTGTACCACTTGGTAACAAGAATGCCAAGAAGACATGTGGACCACTGGGAAGATGCCTCATTGTTAGATGGGCAGTGGTGGAAAGAGGGCAGAGGGCAACTGTGACACCTCCAGTTCTAACGTCATCAACAGTACACAGCCCATAACTACTTCTGGGTCAAAGATGCAATTTAATACCACGCACAACAATTTAGAAAAATCAAACAGTTTACTAGATTGGAAAAGACGTCCTGTCAAGACTATAATGCATTAGGATGATTTTATCTTTCTATAATAATTCTGCATCTGTGTACAGTAGTTACATTTTAATGTATTTGCATTAAAAAGTAGTAAGTTCTCTCTTATTCTTTACTATATGCTTGACATTAATATACATTTATTATATTTAATAACTTGTATCTTTTGGAGAGTAAGAAATATCTTTGTAGCTTGTAATACCTTTGATAATGTGGCTTTCTCTTTTCATTTGTAATAAGTATTGTATGCAATTTAATAGATTATTATCTTTAATAAAATACATTCTCAGGAAAATATTTCAGCAAGTGTGTCAGCAACAAACTTTCTTCACAAATAGGCTAAGAACTGATGCACTGGGAGCATGAGAGAAAAATCGCACAAGTTTAATTATTCACAGAGCAACCAATGAACAGAGTGTATTTTTTGCTCAATTATTTTTATATGCAGAAAAGAGCTTCTCACATAAAATTATCATTTCCAGGGTGATGAAAGGCAACTACTAGGACTTCCACCTTTCACTAGTCCCACAATTTTATACTCCAATTACATGCTGTGAAATATGGCGTAACATTTTTGACTGTAATTCACAGTAAGAAATGCATTTTACATAAGGATTCAAACACATCAATATGTTTTATACACAAACATTTTACAAAATCAAACTTACACAATCAACTGATTTCACAACCCACTAATAGGTTGTGCCCTGCAACTTGGAAAAGCTGGTGTAAAAGTCTAAAATCTTTTTACTGAATATGGTATAATCGTATATGTAAATAATCCACAAAAATTATTAGCACTAAGAAGTTTTAGCAAAGTTGGGGGATACACGATCAAGACAAAAACATTCTATTTCCATTTTTTAAATAGTAAAAAAAAAAAATAATAATACTAAGGAATAAATTTAACCAAGGAGGTGCGAGACTTACACACTGAAAACTATAAAGTATTGCTGACAGAAATTAAAGAAGACAAAGAAATGGACAGCCATCCTGTATTCATGGGTGGGAAGGCTTAACATTGTTAAGATGGTTGTTGTTCAGTCACTCAGTCGTGTCCGATTCTGCGATCTCATGGACTGCAGCACTCCAGGCTTCTCTGTCCTTCACCATTTCCCAGAGCTTGCTCAAACTCATGTCCATTGAGTTGGTGATGCCATCCAACCATCTCATCCTCTGTCGTCCCTTTCTCCTCCTGCCTTCAATCTTTTCAAGCATCAGGGTCTTTTCCAATCAATCAGCTTTTTGCATCAGGTGGCTAAAATACTGGAGCTTCAGCTTCAGCATCAGTCCTTCCAATAAATATTCAGGGTTAATTTCCTTTAGGATTGACTGGATTGCTCTCCTTGCAGTCTAAGAAACTCTCAAGAGTCTTGAGTTAAGATAATAATACTACACAAAATGACCTACGGATTCAATGCAATTCCTAACTAAATCCCAAAGGCCTTTCTGAAGAAATAGAAAAGCTGATCCTAAAATTCATGTGGAATTGCAAGGGCCCCAAATAGCTGACCCAATCTTGAAAAGAAGAGAACTAGAGACTCCAGCTTCTAAATTTTAAAACTTACCTCAAAGTTACAGTAATCAAAACAAAGTGGTACTTGCATAACAACAAACATATAGATTGATGACACAGAACTGACAGTCCAGAAATAAACCCATATATCTATGGTTGATTGATTTTTGATGAAAGTGCCCAGACCATTATGGAGGGAAAGAATAGTCACTTCAACAAATGATGCTTGGAAAAGTGGATATCCACATGGGGGAAAAAAAAAAGTTGTACCCCTACGTCACACCATACATAAATATTAACTCAAAATCGATCAGTGATCTACATTTAAGAGTCAAAACTATAAAACTCTTCAAAGGTGAAGTGAACCTGCATGGGGTGAACCTTCATGGTCATGAACTTAGTAGCAGTTTTTAAGACATGATACTAAAAGCACTGCTGCTGCTAAGCTGCTAAGTCATTTCAGTAGTGTCTGACTCTGCGACCCCGTATACAGCAGCCCACCAGGCTCCCCCATCCCTGGGATTCTCCAGGCGAGAACACTGGAGTGGGTTGCCATTGCCTTCTCCAATGCATTTAAGTGAAAAGTCAAAGTGAAGTCGCTCAGTCATGTCCGACTCTTAGCGACCCCATGGACTGCAGTCTACCAGGCTCCTCCATCCATAGGATTTTCCAGGCAAGAGTACTGGAGTCAGGTGCCACTGCCATATCTTACTTTACTATAGCATTATATTATCCATTGCAGATAGTGTGTTTTTTACAAATTGAAGGTTTGTAGTGACCCTGTGCATTAGGCAAGTTTATCAGTGCTATTATTCCAGCAACATTTGTTCATTTCTTGTCTCTGTGGCACATTTTGATAATTCTTGCAATATTTCAAACTTTTTCTTATTATTTTATTATTAATTTTATTATTATTATTTTATTATTATTTGTTGTGGTAATGTGATCAGTGATCTTTGCTGTTACTAATGTAACTGGTTTTTTGTTTTACATTTTAAAGTATGTATTGTTTTTTAGATATAATGCTATTATACACTTTATAATAGACTATAGTATAGTATAAATGTAACTTTTATATGCAATGGGAAACCAAAATATTCATGTAACTCACTTTACTGCAACCTTTGCTGTGTCACAGTGGTCTGGAGCTAAACCTGCAGTACCCCCAAGGTATGGCTGTATATGGATAAATTAGACTTCAAAGTTAAAATTGTACACTAGTCAAAAAGGCCATCATCAAAAAATCTAGAAACAATAAATGCTGGAGAGAAAAGGGAACGCTCTTGCACTGTTGGTGGGAATGTAAATTGGTACAGCCACTATAGAGAACAGTATGGAGATTCCTTAAAAAGCTAGGAATAAAATTACCATATGACCCAGCAATCCCACTACTGAGCACATACCCTGAGAAAATAAAAATTCAAAAAGACACATGTATCCCAACGTTCCCTGTAGCTCTATATACAATAGCCAGGACATGGAAGTGACCTAAATGTCCACCAACAGATGAATGGATAAAGAAGTTGTGGTGCATACATACAATGGAACATTACCTGGCAATAAAAAGGAATGAATTTGAGGCAGTTTAACTGAGGTGTATTAACCTAGAGACTGTACACAGAGTGGAGTAAGCCAGAAAAACAAGTATTGTATATTGACATATATCTGTATCTATGTGTGTGTGTGGAATCTAGAAAAACGGTACAGATGAACCTATTCGCAGGGCAGCAATAGAGACAAAGACATAGAGAACAGACTTGTAGACACGGTAGGGGAAGGAGAGGGTGGGATGGATTGAGAGAACAGCACTGAAACATTTATAGTATCCTATGTAAAACAGCTATTGGGAAGTTATGTACCACAGGGACTCAACTCAGTGCTGTGTGACAACCTAAAGGGGTGGGAAGAGGTGGGGAGGTTCAAGAAGGAGGGGAATATATGTATGTGGTTCAGTTGCCCAGTTAGGTCCAACTTTTTGCAACCCCATAGACCACAGTATGCCAGGATTCCCTGTCCCTTACCATCTCCCAGAATTTGCCCAAGTTCATGTTCACTGCATCAGTGATGCCGTCCAGCCATCTCATCCTCTGATGCCCTCTTCTCCTTCTTCCCTCGCTCTTTCCCAGCATCAGGGACTTTCCCAATGAGTCGTCTGTTCACATCAGGGACCAAAATACTGGAACTTCAGCTTTAGCATCAGTCCCTCCAGTGAATATTCAGGGTTTATCTCCCTTAATATTCACTGGTTTGATCTCCTTGCTGTCCAAGAGACTTTCAAAAGTCTTCTCCAACACCACAGTTCGAAAGCATCAATTCTTTGGTGTTCTGCCTTCTTTACCGTCCAGCTTTCACAACCATATGTGACCACTGGGAAGACCATGGCCTTGACAATACGGACCTTTGTCGGCAGAGCAATGCCCAACCTGGGTATATGTATATTTCTGGCTGATTCACGTTGCTGTAGAGCAGAAACCAATACTACTTTGTGAAAACAATTA
The DNA here is from genome assembly GCA_006410615.1 of Neotragus moschatus. NCBI lineage: Eukaryota > Metazoa > Chordata > Mammalia > Artiodactyla > Bovidae > Neotragus > Neotragus moschatus. The sequence continues at coordinate 243,118 of SJYA01002878.1, forward strand.
TCCTCTAATTAAAAAAAAACTGTACATCAAAGGATTCTATCAAGAGCATGAAAAGACATTCCACAGAATCAGAGAAAATATTTGCAAATCATATATCTAATAACGATCTACTATTCAGAATGCGTAAAGAACTCTTAAACTCAAAAAAAGATAAACAACCTAATTTAAAAACGAACCTGAACAGACATTCTTCCAAAGAAAGTAGACAAATGGCCAAAAAGCAAATAAAAAGATTCTCACCATCACGAGTCATTAAGAAAATGCAAATCAAAACCACAATTAGATACCACTCACATCCACTAGGATGGCTATAAAAGCAACACTCGTGGCTGATTCATGTCAATGTATGGCAAAACGAATACAGTATTGTAAAGCAAAACAAACTAAAAGAAAAAAAAAAGAGAGAAAATGGAAAGTAAGTGTTAGCAAGAATATGGAGAAATGGAACCCTCGTGTATTGCTAGTAGAAATGAAAATGGTGAAGCCACTGTGAAAAATAGCTTGATGGTTTCTCAAAAAGTTAAAGATAGAATTACCATGTGGTCCAGCAATTCCATTCCTGAGGTATATTTCAAAAAGAATTTAAAGAAGGTATTCAAACAAAAACTGAAACACAAATGTTCATACCAGCACCATTCACAGCAGCCAAAAAAAAGGTGAAAACAATTCAAATATTCTTAGCTGAGGAGTGGATAAACAGACTGTGGTATATTCACAAAATGGAATCTTATTAAGCCATAAAAAGGAAAAAGGTACTGACACATGCTACAACATGGAACCTTGAAAACATTACACTCAGTCTAAGAAGCTAGACACCAAAAGTCATATACCATATGATTCCATTTATATGAAATATCAGAATACATAAATCCACAGAGACAGAAAGCTGATCAGTGGCTGCCATGGGCTGGAGAAGCGATAAGTTTCCATCTGCGATAAAGAATAGGCTTTGGACTCAGAGAGCGCTGACAGCTGGATAGTATCGTGAATTATTTAATGGCACTAAATTGTGAACTGTAAACTTTGTTATGTGTATTTTACCATAGTTTTTTAATGTACAAAAAAATTTTTTTTTAAAGCCAATGAAATTTCATGACGTATCCACTGAGACAGATGAGAAATAATCCCTTAGAGGAAAATTAACCCCAGTGATTATTTCAGTTTCAATGAATTACCTGATAATTATTTTATTCTTTGTGTTTATATGCATCATCTCATCTAATTCTTATGTCAACCCAATTTAGAGATTAAGAAATAGAGATTTACAATAGCTAAGAATTTACCCAAGCCACATACCTAGCCAGCAGAATTGGAAGTGAACCCAGGCAATCTACCTGCAGAATGAGTTACACTAAAGGAAGTAATGTTCTTACACTAAAAGAAGCAATTTTCTTCAAGTGCTGAAACACTCAGAACAAAGCATACAGGCAGCATGCCCCAAATGACCTCTACAGTTACCAAACAAGTGACGCTTGTGGAGGAGTGGAAATTCTACAGACTTGTGTCCACAAGTTTGTTCTCTATGTCTGTGTACACAGTCTTTCCTTTATATCTTTCCTTTATACACACACCAGTCAGTACATGCAGAATTTTGTAGTCTTTTCTCCATTTATTAAAAATTTCCCACACTGCTACTTAACCTACATGATTATAATTTTAAAGACCATATGATAATCTATGTAGCTGATATACCATTTTTCTTGGAAGTCATTTATTTACAGTTTCAAAACAGTGTAATTAATGCTGTGATACACATCTCCTTGTATCTACGTAACATTTAATTTTAAAAATCATCTCCTGTATGCCAGTGGTTGGGGCTTTGAGGGTACAGAGTAGAATGGGTGAAGGCAGTCAAAAGGTACAAACTTCCAGTTGTAAGGTCAGTCAGTCCTAGGAATGTAATGTACAACATGGTGACTAAGGTTAACAATACTGTACTGAATATTTGAAAGCTGCTGAAAGATAGAGCTTAAAAGTTCTCATCACAAGAAAAAAGTCTGTAACCATGTGTAGTGATGGATGTTAACTTACTATGGTGATCATTTTGCAATTTATACAAACAAGGAATCATTACCTTGTACAGGTGAAACTAATATAATGTTATATGTCAATTATATCTGAGCTTAAGAAAGTGACCTCTTTGAAAAACTTCTAATAGTAGTATTACTGTGTGGAAAAATTTTGAACATACACAAAATGAGGTGGACAGTATAATGAATTAGCATCCATTACCCAATTTAGCAATGATCAATTCATGGCCAATCTTACTTTATCTACATCCTCATCCACTTAAGCCTCACCCTCCAGGATAATTTTATAACAAATTTCAGACATCTGAATTTCACATGTAGATATTTCAGCATATACTCATTAAATGAGTTTTTAAAAAATATACTCAAATTCTATTATAATATCTAAAAATATGAATTCCTAATATCATCAACTATAGAGTAAAAGGTCAAATTTTCCTGATTATCTCAAATATATAGACAGTTCATTTTTGTTTTATTTTCATTAATCTAGGAGGTGGGAGCAAAAAGATATTACTGTGATTTATGTAGTATCAGGCAGAGAGTGTTCTGCCCATGTTTTCCTTTAAAAGTTTTATAGTACTCAGACTTACATTTAGGTCTTTAATCCAGTTTGAGTTTGTTTCTATGTATGGTATTAGAGACTGTTCTAATCTATAGATTCAATGTAATCCCCATGAAATTACCAATAGCCTTTTTCAGAACTTCCCTGGTAGTTCAGTTGGTAAAGAATCAGCCTGCAATGTGGGAGACCTGGGTTCGATCCCTGGGTTGGGAAGATCCCCTGAAGAAGAGAAAGGCTACTCACTCCAGTATTATGGCCTGGAGAATTCCATGGGCTGTATAATCCATGGGGTCGCAAAGAGTTGGACATGACTTTGGTTCACTTTTTCAGAACTAGAACAAAAAATTTTAAGATCTGTATGGAAACACAAAAGGCCCCAAATAGCTACAGCAATTGTGTAGAGAGAAAAAAAGAAAAGCAACAAAGACAGAGTTAGAGGAATTAGGCTCCTTGACTTCAGGAGCTTTGACTGTACTACAAAACTACAGTAATCCAAACAGTAGGGGAAAAAAAAAACACAGTAGGATACTGGCACAAAAACAGACACACATCAATGGAACAGGAAAGAAAGCCCTGAGGCAAACTCACACACCTATGGTCAACTAATCTATGACAAAGGGGGCAAGAATACACAATGGAGAAAAAACAGCCTCTTCAATAAATGGTAGGAGGAAAACTAGACAGCTACATGTAAAAGAATAAAATTAGAACACTCTTATGCATTTCATTATGGACATGAAACTGAGCAAACTCTGGGACGTGGTGAAGGACAAGGTAGCCTGGCATGCTGCAGTCCATGGGGTTGCAAAGAGCTGAAGACAACTTAGTGAGTAAATAATAATAACAATGTATTTCATTGAAAGCTGAAAGTCTAGGAACTATTATCAAATGCTAATCAATTTTTTAAAGTGAAATAACAACTCTTGAAAGAAAGAGATACTGCTGTAAACTTTACCTTCATGACATCTTTATAGGACCGGATGGCTGAGACTTTCCTCTTTTCATCGTCATCCTCCTCCAGACCCTCATCCGCAGCCTCGTAGCCCTCATCATTGCTGCCGTCAGCCTCTACCGTGTTGGCCATGCGATCAATGAGCTGCTCCAGTGGGGGGCTTAACTCCCTTTCTTCATTCTCCTTCAAGCCATAGTCCAGTGCCTTATAAATAATAATTCCCAAAGATTCTATAACCTAGGAACATTAAGGAAGGCGGTTAATAGAGACAACTGAACAGCTTTATAGAACTAACTGTAAGACATAAAATATTTAGTATGATATTTAAACTACATCTAATCTATTCATTTCAGAAATGTGACACATTAAATTTGAGGAGCTTAAAAAGTCTCATATGTGTTTTTTTAAAAAATCTCAGATGCGACTGAGCAACTGAACTGAACATTCATCGATTCATTCAGTAAATGTTCACTGAGCACCTCTGTATCAGGTCCCATACCTGGTGCAGAGTGCAGTGGTGAAGAAAACAGGTACAGTCTGGACCCCACACTCATGGAACTTATTACTGGGATCACAGAGATAAAGTGAATGGGCAGGTGAGGTCTGAGCACACTGGAGAATGCAGCTCCTAATAAGAGGCAGTAGCTTCACTATTTCGGGTGAATGTTTCTCTGCAGGACAGTGTGACTGACATGACAAAGAGATAACACAAAATAAGATGAAGGAAATGAGTTCAAATACATCAGAAATCACAATAAATGGAAACAGGTAAAACATGTGACAGGCAAACCAGGTGAAAGATTAAAAGGATGGAAAGGTACACTCCAGAAAAATACAAATGAGAAGAAAACCACAGTAATAATGTTAATATCCAAAAATGAGAATTCGGCAAAAGCAGTATTTACAAGGGCAAAAAGGGGCATCTCAAAAATATTGTGAACTTTCATGTACCAAACAACACAGCTCTAAAATATAACCACAAATGTTTTACTTAAAACTGTCATAATTACTAATTAAAAATGATAAGCCCTTATCACAGTAGGAAATTTTAAAAACATTTCCCTCAGAAACTTATAAAAAAACAACAAAAAATTACAATGAAGACTGTGTGATCTTGCAATATGACCAAAAACCCAAATGAAAAACATGCACATATGTGCAAAACATGCAAGCTTGTATGTGACATAGGAGTACTAGAACATTTCATCTTTCAAAGAATAAGCCTGATTTTTCATTAGATAAGCAAAGGTAGAGAAACTAATAAAGTAAAACTTTGAGAGGAAGAGAAAGGGCCAACTAGGATCCCACCAGACAGAAGGCTTTCCAGATGGCAATAACTGAGATGTCAGAGTGAAACAGAAACAATCAGATAATTCTCTCCTTTGCTAAAAGCTAGTTATTCCTTCTACACATATAAAAATCAGAGTAAGTTTAGAAAATTTAATAAACCATTTACAAAAAAATAAGTTACAATGAAAAACAGAAAATAATGTGATGCTTATTCACAGGGGAAATGTCATGCTTTGGTTAAAAAGGCATCTCTGAAGTTACTTGCCTGGGTTCACATCCTGGCTCCATTACTCACATGTTATTGGAAAAACCACCTCATATATCTCTGTGCCTGTCAGCTCATGTACAAAATGGGGACAGTAGCTGTACCTACTTCATAAGGTTCTTGTGAAGATTAAGTGAGATAATAATATATGCAAAGAGCTTAGAACAGTGCCTAGCATACTGTAGCTTTTGAAACTTAGTGTGCCACCAATGAGGTACACAATGGGACAGCTCTAAATGTACCAACACGTAACAAGATGCCCAGTGTGTATCATGGTTCAAAAGGCAGCTGCATAAGAACACTGATATGCACAATAAATATATGCAGAATAAACATATGCCTGTGTATACAGGTACTATACATTTATCTAGAAGAACAGACAAACTATTAAGTTACCTCTATAAATGAGGCCAGGAGACCTTGGCAAACAGTCTCTTTCTCTATTACATGAACATTTTTGTAAGAACATTAAAACTTTTAAATTACAAAAACCATAAAAATCATTTTTCACAACTCAAGTTTTTTGCCATCATAGTCTTAAAACATTAAGCCCTACGGAGCAAACTGTTATCCTCAAAAATAATTTGGCTTGACCCATGTCTACCCTCACTCCTATGCCCATAAAACAATGGTTCCCAAGACCCTGGGTTACCATGCCATCCCACAAGCTGGCATAAAGCACCCCAAAGATCCAAGATTAATAGCTTTTTCCAAATCACAGAAGTACGTGAATTAATGAGGACAATTCTCTCAAAGCCATCCAATATACTTACTGGCAGATGATCAAACAAATTAACAATGCGCAAATTTAACACCTATTTACAAGGAACTGATTAGGCTTATTCCACAGCCTTCTCATGACTATGTATGTTTAAAGTGAATTTATGTTGTATAGATAGAATAAAGTCATTCTCTGCTAGTAAAATTATTTCCAATTTACATGTGTTCTGTAACAGGCATGGTAGCTCCATCCTCTGAATAAATTTGACAATCACTGCTCTGGGTTTTACCACCTAAGGCCCATTAGAAAAACTATAACACAGATATGTTGAGGAAAATGCATATTTCATTTCACTGTCCTTTTAAAGATATTCCTGAATCTAGACCCTGAAAGAGTCTGAGTCTATGATCAGAAATGATAGCTAACATTTACTTAGCAAGAACCATGTCAATGACTCTGCCAAGCACTCCACATGTACCAAATCACTAAATCATCACAGCAATTCTTCCAAGTAGGCATTATTTTTACCCTGCTTCCTTCTGACTATGAAATTGAAGCACAGAGAAGTTAAGCAATCTGTTCAAACTCTCAGAGCCAATAAAGAGGAAGAGCTGCTAAACAGCAGGTAGAAAGAACCTAAACCTGTGGTGGTCTCAGCCCGGTAAAGGGATTATTATAGGTACAAGACAAAATTCTGAAACACAAATGCAAAGAGTACTGGATTGGGACTTTTCTGACCATTCAGTGGTGAAAAATCTGGCTGCCAATGCAGAGGACATGGGTTCGATCCCTAATTCAGGAATTCCATACACTGTGGGATAACTAAGCCTGTGTGCCACAACTATTGAGCCCATGCTCTAGAGCCTGTATTCCACGAAAGAAGTCACCCCAATGAAGAGACCACACATCAAAACTAGTAAGTAGCCCCCACTTGCCACAACTAGAGAAAGCCTCTGTGCAGCAGTGAAGACCCAACATAACTGAGAAAAAAAAAGTACTGGGTTGGATTCCAATTCTCCCACTTAGCAGCTTTGAGACTATCAAGAAAAAACTCAACTTACCTGGCTTCAGCTACCTGGTCTATAATAAGGCAATGCTAGAGTGGTTCTGATGTAATTTCAAACTCTAAATAAATTGCTAAATCTATGTATTTTAGTACTGATAAGGCAGCCAAAACAACTGAATAAAAATAAAGACTGGATCAACAGACATAGGAAAATATTCTAAGAGAACTCTCCCTGAGTGGCTCTGAATTTCTAACACGGAGAACAGTGGATTCCTCAGGTGCTTGTTCAGAGTGAGTGTCTCAGCCCTTCCCAGGCCTGCAGACCAACAGATTGGAACCTGCAGGGTGGGTCTGGGCTCCACACTGGAACCGTTCCTTCAGTGACCAGCATGCACTGGAGTTGGTGCCCCCTGGGTTAGGTATTAGGGAGGCTCTAGTTCAGTGTGAATGATCTATTCAATGCCTTTGCTTTTTGAAGTCAGAGACTCTCTAAAATTGCTTAATTTTTTTTTAAGTAACAGCTTTCTTAAGATATAATCACATACCATACAATTCACCCCCTTTAAAGTATACAACTCAGTGGTTTTCCATATCCTAAGAGTTATGCAGTCATGACCACAATCAATTCTAGAATGTCTTCTTCACCCTAGGGAAACCCCACACCCAATAGCAGTCACTCACCATTTTCTCCCAACCCCATCTTCTTCCTGCTGGTAGACAATTATCAGACTACTTTCTGTCTCTACTAAGGTACTTGTTCTGAACAATTCATACAGATGAAGTCATACAACAAGCCTGTTACTCAACTTCCCTGGTGGCTTAGACAGTAAAGCATCTGCCTACAATCCTGGAGACCCAGGTTCAATCCCTGGGTTGGGAAGATCCCCTGGAGAAGGAAATGGCAACCCACTCCAGTATCCTTGCTTGGAAAATCCCACGGATGGAGAAGCCTGGTGGGCTACAGTCCATGGGGTCACAAAGAGTTGGACATGACTGAGCAACTTCACTTTTCTGTTACTCAGCACGTCTCACTGCAAGCTACATCCATGTATCACTACCTCATTTCGTTTTATTGCCAAACAACATTACACTTTGTGAAGGGACCTCATTTTAGTCATCCATTTATCAGCTGATGACTATTTAGCTGTTTCTAAGACTCTCTAACTTTAATAGAGAAAAAAGATTAGATTAAAAAATTTTTGCATTAAGATTTTTCCAGGTAAATATATCAACGTACTCAATATGTTCACTACAGTAAATCTTACTGCAGTGTAAATAAATGTACTACCTAAGTTAATAGCACACTTTCGCACACTACTAAAATAGGCTACAAAAATATTTAATATGAATATGATTATCATATATTTAATAGAAGAGGTTTTTATTCCTAAACCGAATACTTTCTTTCAAAACCAGTTGTTAAAACTATGACTGCCACCGGAGGTTATGGCTTCTGTGCTGGAAAACTACCACCTTCATTTTCCAGCGAACAATTGCTCTCCTTGTCCCACTTTGCTTTTTTTAAGCTCCATGGACCTGCTCCAGTCTACTTCACAGACCTTGTTCTCTCTACTCCCTTTCTTATTTGTCTAGTGCTGACCTACTAACTGTCCTGACAGGCAACTCTGTCAGTTTGTGGAAGCACTTTTATTCAAAACTGTGGAAAACTACAGATATGCCTAAATCTTTAATTCCAGAATTCTTTGTTAGACTTTGAATTTAAAACCATATCCCTGCTTCAATTTACATTTTTTCCCACTTAAGATTAGGTCAAAAGCTTGCTTCTAATTAACTGACAAGTTCCATGACACAACCAGCCCTTTCACTGGACTCACTGTGGTTGGGACACCCCTGCTCTGGTCACAGCCTTGTTGAAGGAGTAACAGAAACCTATCTGCCATAGGTTATGGCAGATTTCCATCGTACAGCTAATATCTAGGGAGCTTACCTACACAGGCATGAACCTGCCCTACACATTTGCATGCACTAAATTTGAATTTACTGAATTCTCATTACAGTACCCTTCAGCAGTTTAGCATATTACCACCAGCCCCACAACTCAAAAGATGAAGAAACTGAGATTCAATAAGCCAGAGTCAGAACTCAAAGCCAGGTCGGCCTCAAAGCCAGTGAGTTTAACTACCTATGCGGCTTTAGGCACAAAGTCAAAGGCAACAAAGCTAAAGCCAGACAGGCAAGTACAAAAGGCGGAACACCTGTGACCAGAGATCACAGGGTTTGGGGACTGAGGAGGAGGTCCGAAGGCCGCCTGGCCCTCTGGGGTTTCAATAGAGGAGGCAGGCATACTCCTACAACCTTTCTTCAAACATGGATAGGACAGAAGAGGCACAAAAATTTCCACAATACATGAAATGTCTCTCTAAGCCCCAGGGGCTACTGAAGTTGCTCTTACGTAAAAGGAATGCATTCTTAGTGGCTCACACCTCATAATTTCTGTGAATTGCTCACAGAAGCAAAAAGCTTCTGTGCTAAACTGAAAAACAAAAAGGGACAATCTGAGAAGAGTCAGGGCAAGGAACACTGCTAGGAACCAACTTCCAGTTCCTTCTGGTTCCAATCAAGACACAGCCAGCACCTCAACACTCGCACTCATCTGTGTCAAGAGGCAGAAGTAGGGAACACATGTTTTTAAGGATTAAATTATCTTTGCTACACAGAGGGGTTTAATGCAATAGTGACATTAGGTTATCAAAATAAGTATTTTCCATTGTCTGTTTACATTCAACTTATCTTCATAAAGCAAATTTGTATTGATAAAGAACAGAGATTGCATTTGTAAAAGCTTAGATGCATGATAAATACACTTTCAGGACTGGTTGGGATATGATGATATTTTAATCTTGCCTCTTTTACTGATGTTTTTCCTATATAACCACAGAAACGTCATTCTAAAATGTAACTCCTAGCTTCTAAATGAGCTATGTCCAAAGTTTCCTTTTAATGCAGTCTGAAAACTAGAAATTAGTTTTACAATAGAAAAAAAAATGCTATAAATGATTCCAGTACTAGGCCACAATCAAATGGTTAAATTGAAAATAAGGTGCAAAAGTTGTCTGGGCCCATGACCACTTTGAAGCCCGAGCACAGGAGGCCCCGTAGGCACAGCAGTGGGGGAGGGGAGAGCGAGGAGGGGTGGCTAGCCTCCCAGCACCAGGAGCCCCTCAGCTTCTCAGTCACACTGGCGAGGCAGAGGGGGCGACAGCCTCTCTCAGTCAAGGACCTCTGTCTACAGGGCCACCGTATATATGGTTTGTGAAATGGTCAAAGCAACACCCATGATCTCTTCAGCCTCATCATACACTCACTGGAGAGTATGAGGTTTATAGTAGGATGTCTATAAACAATACACAATCCTGTATATCTTTAGTTTTACAGATGGGAAAGAGGCTATACAGATTTACCAAATATCACAAAGCCAGTGATACAGCAGTGACACAAACAAAAATCCCTGCCCTCCAAAGCTGATACTCTAGAAGACAGACAACAAACAAGCCAAATAAACTACAGGGTTTCTAGAAGGCACCATGCATTGTGGAGGAAAAGGCTGCATGCAGCCAGGGCATGGTGGGGGGCATGGGGGCGGCGGTGGGGAGCAGGTTCAACAGAACTGTCAGTGAACACCTTCAAGTAGAGGGCTGCATGGGGCAGCTGGAAGGAGATGAGAGGGTGGCCTGTGGAGAGACTGTAAGGCAGAGAAAACAGCCAGTGCAAAGGCCCTGAGGAGGAAGTGTGCCTGGAATGTCTTGGGAACAGTGAGGTGGCCAGGATGTGTGAAGAAAAGCAAGTAAGGGAGAGTGTGAAGGAGGAGTCAGGAGCACCAGGCGCGGGGAGCTGTGCTGACCGTTGTAAGGGCCCTGCCTGTCTGCTAGGGGAGGTGGGACCCACTGAAGGTTGTGGGCAGAGGAGTGACAAAGACAACTTAGAACTAAAAATGAGAGCGCTGGCTCTGGACTAGAGCGGAATAAGGGCAGGCGGAAGGGGTACCAGAGACAGGTGGGCAGTGCTGGCTGTACCAGGGACTAAGGAGGGTGCCAGAGCTCTGTTCTGATCAAATACGGAAAACTCCAGGAACAACAGACTTTTCGGGAAGCAAAACAGGAATTCAGATTTAGGCAGATTAAGTCTGAGACGCTGACTAGATCTCTCAGAGGACCAGTAAACTGGCAGGTAGTTTCAGGGGAGCAACACAGACTACAGATAACAAGTTGTAAGTCATCAGCACAGAGATGATATTTTAAAAAATGAGGCCAGATGAGATCACTGTCCTAGATTCAAGTGCTTGAGTACAGAGAAAAAATTCATCAGGATTTTCCTTTTTCTGAGATAATAAAGAACTGTCAGTGATTTTTCATTACTGAAGACTCATTTGAAGGGCTTCAAAAATGTACAGAAACACTAATCATCTGGTAAACAAATGTAATATTATCATGTTTTACGAAAGGAACAATCTCATTTTTCATTCATATGTTTTCTCTCAAGAGCAAGATTCTTCTTGTATATCTGAACATCAGAAAAATCAGATATTTCTAAAAGTGAGTTTACAGATCATCTAATCCAGTTCCTTTCTTTTACAGAAAGGAAGGTGAAGACAGGCTGGACAACCTGCCTAAATTCACACAATCATCCAGGGGCAGACCCACGCCCAGCGTCCCTTCTACGCTACCACAAGGCTGTCCCTGATGCACCGGTCTTCCCACAGAGCAGTGGCTCCCAGCCTGTGTGCATACACCCGAGCTGGGTCCACACCACGGCTGGCCACATTACTGCCCATACTGGCAGAGGGCAGAGCAGTTGACAGACTCCTCTAGGGCGCACTCTTCTCAGAACTGCCCTCACCCCCAGGGTATGCTGCTTCCCAGTGGGAATCACTACTGTAAGGAGTTATTTAGATGAAAAAAAAAAAAAAATGAGGAAAAGAAAGGATAATTGTCATTTAATGACAATACAGAGAACCGTGAAGAATTCATTTCTATTATCTCATAAGCCTAATCAAGCCCTCTTATTTTCTGCTACTGTCAGGTTCCCTGATCCCTATCCAAATATTTGTTTTATGGTTATTCTTCTTGTTATCTGAGCAAAGCCCAATTATTATGAGCCATTAGGTACAAAAAAAATAAGAGCCTTCAGCTCCGTGCTGTAGTTTTAAATCAATTAAAACCAAAATAAAGTTTCATTAGAGTTAATAACATCTAATTACAACTTAAGACAGGCTTAATATATAAATGATATAACCTATTAATTGAAATTTTCTTAGAAAGCAAATTCTCTACTTAGAAAAGTTAAAACTGCACAGATATAAGAATTACTAACATGACTACTTAACTATCAATAAAGACTAATATATTACTTACAAAACAGATCAGTTCATTTGATAATGCAATACCAATAACTTTGACAATCTAAAATAATAGCTCTGTGGAGAAGGAAGTGGCAGCCCACTCCAGTATTCTTGTCTGGGAAATCCATGGACAGAGGAGCCTAGCAAGTCTGTCCATGGGGTTGCAGAGTCAGAAGTGTGCACACACGTGCACACACATGCACCCGACTGCTCAATTCCTTGATCTTAAGAAAAGTTTCCTCAGGTGCTTCCTCCTCACCATTAATGCCTCCATTTTCAAGAAAGGGAAGAACTACCTCTGTGTATTTTTTCTCCTCCTTTCCCAAAGCATGAGAAATAAAGTTCAACACATCAAAAAATAATAGCAGCTCTGAAAATATTTTATATTTTAATATAAAATGGTTATAATATGGTTATAATGCTATAAACCACTTTACAAATGAAAGGTATTATCAGTTATCACGTTTATCTGATGAATAAAAATACAAGACAAAGATCATTGCTGAGTGATAAACACTAGAAACTGAGGGGTCATTTGTGCATTCATTCATTCACTCAAAAATGTATTTCCTAGTGAGATCCTCCAACACACTAGCACCACACTTAGGACTAGGTAATACAAGTGGAAATAAGACATAGTTCTTTCCTAAAGGAGGTCATAGTCCAGTGGGAGACACGCTTAAGAAAGCACGCAGTTAAAACACAGCCGACTAAACAACTCTAGGAGTAAGCGCAAAATGCCACCTACCAGGCACACTGAAGGGACAATTAATCCAGCCTGGGGAAACTTTCAGGAAGGAACAATAAGCTTAGGCTTACAAAATGTGCATTAGCTAGGGAAAGCAGGAAGTGTGTTATGAGTAGAAGGAACAGCAATGCAAATATCTGGAGGTGAAAGAAAGATGAAGCTTTCAAAGCCTTCAGATGGATCAATATTACTAAAGAATAGGAGGGGAAAGAGGTGAAGCTAAGGAGGCAAGCACGATTAAATGAATAAATAACTAAACAGTGAGTAATGTAAGATTAGTTGAATAAATTATATCCATATAACAGAATACCATAATATGCAACAATAAAGTATGATGCTAAAACATATTTGATAACATGGAAAGTATTCTTTAAATAAGTATCTATTGAGCTAGTTAGACCAAAAAAAAAAAAAAAAATTCAAGTTGCAAACGAGTATGTTCACATATGATGTAACTCTATGGAAAACATACAAATGTCCTTGAGAACAAAGATAAAAATACAAAATGCTAACAGCATTACCATTGGGAAATGGAGTTACAGTTGATTTTTTTTCTTTATCTTTATTTTCTAATCTTTCCCACTTATTATCATAGTACAAATAATCCAAAGTAGATTAGAAGCCTTTCCATAGGGTCAAGCGTAATTTAAAGAAAACTACACAGGTAAATCTTGTGTCACAGGCTCTCACACAGGGCAGATACCTAGAGTTGTATCTCTGCCTTGACAATAATTATCCAACTAAACTTTATTGAACGCCTGTCTTGTCCAGGCACCAAAAAACAGATACAAAGATAAATGAGGGACAGTTCTTGCTCTGAAAGAGCTCACAGTCAAATGGAGAAGACAGACATGCAAACTGGAAGCATGACAGGGTGAGGGATGCAGCCGAGATGACAGTGCTATGGGAGCACTGAGGATAAAGACTGTGAGAGGTCAGGGCTGTGACACACACACTGCTTCCAGCAATGCAGCAGCAGCCCAGTGTGTGCCTTAAGGTTCCCCAAAACACTGAAAACAGGACTACCATGTGGCAACCAATTCCACTCCTGGGTACGTATCCAAAAAAGCACTACTATAATTCGGAAAGATTCAAGCACCCCAATGTTCACAGCAGCACTATTTACAGTTGGCAAGATATGGAAGCAACCTGAGTGTCCATCAACAGATGAGAGAATAAACAAAACACAGTGTGTACACACACACACACACAGAATGTTGCTCAGTCATAAAAAAGATGGAAGCTTTGCCATTTGCAACAAAAGGGAAGAACCTAAAGGGCATTATGCTAGGTGAAATAAGTCAGAGAAAGGTAAGCACTGTGTAATATCACTCATATGTGGAATCCAAAAAACATGACAAACTAGAGAATATAACAAAAAAGCAACGGAGTCACAGATACAGAAAACAAACTAACAGTTACCAGCGAGGACAGGGAAGGGGGGGCAACATGGGGTACCAGATTAAGTGGTACAAACTACTAATAAACTAGCTACAAAGAAATATACTACAACACAGGGAATACAGCCAATATTTATAGTAACTATAAATGAAATATGACCTTTAAATGGTGTGAATAACTACATTGTATACCTGAAACTTATAGTATACATTAACTGCACCTCAATTTCTAAAAAGGTGCCACACGTACCCAGTAAGGCACATTTATCCCACATCACCATGACCAGTGTTTCTCAAGAAAACAAAGGTGGGAGGGACTGGAGGAGAGAGCAAATGACACAAACTAACGGGGCTTAGGACACAGTAAGCCTGCTTCACAAGGAGCCTTTGTGGGAGTGGCACAGCGGCCTGCCCAGAGGATCAGAGCCTCCTCCAGTCCCCAGCACTCTGGAGGTCTGGCAGACACGCAACTGGGCCCGAATGTATGGGGACAGGGACTGTTCTAGTAAAGCCAACCTGCCAGAAGAGAGGCAGCCCAGTATTACCCACCTTTCAGTGAAAGAATACAGAAAAGAGGGGTAAAACAAAAGCCAGGAAAGAAGGCTAGTCTGCTCTTATTTCAACTGCTAAATAAACCAAAATAATAATTTTCCTTTGCTTTCACCCTAAATCATCACTAACGCTTGAAATAATTTAAATTTCCTACATTTGTTTTGCCTTTTCAGTTCACAGACACTTCATTTTTCTCCTTTACCATACGACTTCCACTTTTCTTTTAAATAAGGTAGGGAACAATCAAATATGGCCACTTTGAATATTTAAACCTTTGTTATACACAAACTTTGGAAGAAATCTTTCTTTCCTACAAAGTGCAAAGAGAAATAGGAAATGGCGTAACAATGTAAATCACATAGGCAGTTGCAATTTATTACTCAGGTCAATCACTTGACATATTAGAAGGAGAAATCCATGACTCATATAAAATTCAAATATTGTAACAACTGTGGCAATGAACCTAATTAAAAATCACACCTAATTTTGTTCTGATGTAGTGAATATTAATACTTAAAATGATGTGTCAATTCACAAAACACGCAGCTGGGAGACATGACCTCTGTCACTGACTTTGTGATTGTCTACTGCATGTTCCTGAAGATCCAAGTTGGAGGTGAGACCTAACAACACAGGTGCAGCAATGCTCTGCTGCTACACACACACACACAGACATACACACATATACACACACACACACACACACACACGCCCCCACACACACAGACACGCCCCCACACCCACAGACACACACCCACACACCCACACCCCCACACACCCACCCACCCAC
>SJYA01002878.1:258802-567415 GCA_006410615.1 Neotragus moschatus
GGAGGAGAAGGGGACGACAGAGGATGAGATGGCTGGATGGCATCACGGACTCGATGGACGTGAGTCTGAGTGAACTCCGGGAGTTGGTGATGGACAGGGAGGCCTGGCGTGCTGCGATTCATGGGGTTGCAAAGAGTTGGAGACGACTGAGCAACTGAACTAGAGCTTTTCTTCCAAGGAGCAACCGTCTTAATTTCATGGCTGCAGTCACTATCTACAGTGATTTTGGAGCCCAAGAAAATAAAGTCCGTCACTGTTTCCATTGTTTCACCATCTATTTGCCATCAAGTGATAGGACTGATGCCATGATCTTTGTTCTTTGAATGCTGGGTTTTAAGCCAGCTTTTTCACCCTCCTCTTTCACCTTCATCAAGAGTTTCTTTAGTTCCCCTTCACTTTCTGCCATAAGAGTGGTGTCATCTGCATATCTGAGGTTACTGATCTATCTCCCTGCAATCTTGATTCCAGCTTGTGCCTCATCCAGCCCAGCGTTTCTCATGATGTACTCTGCATAAAAGTTAAATAAGCAGGGTGACAATATACAGCCTTGACCTACTCCTTTCACAATTTGGATACAGTCCATTGTTCTGCATCCAGTTCTAACTGTTGCTTCTTGACCTGCCTACAGGTTTCACAGGAGGTCTGGTATTCTCATCTCTTTAAGAATTTTCCACAGTGTTTTAGAGCTACCAAAGAATTACTTACAATATAAAAAAACTGGAATCCCATTGCTTACCCTAAAAAATTGGATGAATGTACAGCCTTACAAGTTAATGATGCATAGCTGCTATATTATCAGATATTTAATGATACGTAAAATATTTACAATGAAGCAAGTGAAAAAGGTATTTCCAAAGCAATATGTGTAGCTCCTTACATGTATAACACATATTACACACACACACACACACACACACACACACACCCTGAAGGTTACACACTGGAATCCTCTATCTATTATCAGGGCTGGTTCAGGAACAGGCAGGTCACAATATCCACGTCAGCTGGAGACAAAGGTTTACTGGGAGTAACTGCCCAGTTTGGTAACTCCAGATAAGGAAATACATAAATTCTCTAGACTTTTCTTGAGACTTTTAAGTTTAAAATTATGTCAAAATGAAAACTTCCAAAAAACCTGAACTGNCTGGTTCAGGAACAGGCAGGTCACAATATCCACGTCAGCTGGAGACAAAGGTTTACTGGGAGTAACTGCCCAGTTTGGTAACTCCAGATAAGGAAATACATAAATTCTCTAGACTTTTCTTGAGACTTTTAAGTTTAAAATTATGTCAAAATGAAAACTTCCAAAAAACCTGAACTGACATAAATGGCAAGGGTATTTATTGGGCCAATGAAAAAGCAGGCAGTCCTAGCGGCTCCTGGCAACTTCTACAACCTCAAGAGCACCAGCTTCAGGACAAGGCAGACCCTGTGGGCTACACAGTGAAAGGACAGAAGGAACTGGCTATTTCCTAAGACAGCTGAGTCACTAAACCAAGCTAACCCTAAAGCCCACATCTCTGGACTTCCAGCTCTTCAGCCAATAACACCCTTAGGATTTACATCAGTTTGAGTTTTTCTGAACTTTTCATTTATATATAAATTTAAACTTACAAAACAGTCTCAACAATAGTCCTAACCTTTCCTGTATACCCTTCACCCACATTTCTCAACAGCTAACATTTTGCCCCATTTGCTTCATGTTCTCTCTCTCAAATACACACACAATCTTTAGAAACCATGTGAGAGTAAATTACATACATCATCGCCCAGTCTACTCCAAATATTGTAGCGTTTATTTCCTAAAAATAAAGACCACAGTTCAATTATCAAAATCAGGAAACTTAACACTGACACAATCTAATCCACAGTTTATACTCAAATTTCACCAGCTGTCCCCAAATATGTCCTTGGCCTTTATTTCTCCTAACCTAGGGTCACACATTCCATCTGCTGTCATATCTCGTCAATCTCCTTTACCCTGGGGACAGTTCCTCTGTCTTGCCTGCCAGTGAAAACAGGAAGGAGCACAGCCCAGATTCTCTCTTTGGGTTCTGCACACCCAGCAGGATGCCTGAAAAGTGAGGCTGTGTCCCTTTCCATGGGAAGGAGGCACAGGTGCTATGATGTGAACTTTCATACTGTGGCTGATGGACTTTGAGGTGGCCCCAGTAGCCCAACCTCTGTGTTCATATCCTGTGTGCCCTCCCTTGAGCGTGGACAGGACCTGTGACCTGCTTGTAACCAAGAGAACAAAGATAGCAGGATGTTCATGACTATAGTAAGCGATTACATTCCACCTTGCTGCCTGTGAGGAAGCCAGTGCCTATGCTGGGGAGGCTGCCTGCAAACAAGCAGAGACAGCCTCTATGTGCAGAAGGTATCCTCCACCAATGGCCAGCAAAATAGAGCAGCTGTCAATCTTTAACCACAAGGAATGGAATGCAGCCAACAAGCTGCCAAGCAGGAAGTGGGCCTGCCAGAGCCCAGAAAGGCCAGCCCCGGCTAACACCTAGATTCCAGTTGCACCAGAACCTGAGCAAAGAGAGGACCCAGCAAAGCCACACCCAAGCCTCTGGCTAAGAGAAACTATGAGGTACTTTGAAGTTGCTATATTTGTGGTAATATCTTCCTGGGCATTGTTACACAGCAATAGAAAGTAAACACAGTCACACTTAAGGTAGCTCTGCCAGATTACCCCAGTGCACTATATTTTCATTTGAAATCAATATATAATTTATGGAAAAATCCTCTGTAACTATGCCAACATCATAGGCCTCATTAAACTTTCACAGCCTTAATGATCACTGGTGATTCTTGCCTCAGCCAGCTACTACCACCATGTCTGGAAATGATGATGTCCTGTCCATTCTTCCTTCTGCATTTATTAGTTGGCAAAATGTGGAAAGAAGAACTTTCCCTTACCCCATTTGTTTAGTCATGTACTTATTTACACATCAAACACACTCATACTTATTTCATTCCCTAGCAGATTTAATTCACTCTCAGGATTTACTGGGATATCGAGATAACCAGATTCCAGTGGGAACTAATTCAAGCTAACTCCTGAGTCCTTCTGACAAGTCCTATAACTTTTTTTAAACTTCCTGAATGAGGTGTCATTTACTTATCATAAAATTCACTTATTTAAAGTATACAATTGGGTGATTTCCAGTATATTTACAAAATTGTGCAACCACCACCACAAGCTAATTCTCAAATTTTAATTTGTTATCACTTCCTGCCCCAGCCCCTGGGATCTGCCATTTCTCCAAGGAACCTTGGCTACTTTTAGTGGGGAAGGCTGTCTGGAAACCAAGATCTAGGTGGTTAGAAGTGCTCAGTGATACCAGGGTGCCCCTACTGCTTCCAGGCCCTTTGGTAATATATGTATGTGTACATGTAAATGTGCTTCTATGAACACACACACACATATACACAATACAGACATACATAAAAGGCTGACCTACTTTTTGTTTTTTTGCATTNATCTAGGTGATTAGAAGTGCTCAGTGATACCAGGGTGCCCCTACTGCTTCCAGGCCCTTTGGTAATATATGTATGTGTACATGTAAATGTGCTTCTATGAACACACACACACATATACACAATACAGACATACATAAAAGGCTGACCTACTTTTTGTTTTTTTGCATTTGAAAGCATCCTAGCTCACACAGACAGCAACATCAGAGATGAGATAAAAACCCCTTCCTTTCTCCAGTTAAGAAGGAAAGGGCAGTTCAAAAAAAAAAAAAAGATTAGAGTTTTAATTTCATTTTTATAGCTCTGCACAGTTCCATGTTTTTCAGATTTTCACAACGGGGTCTGTGATGCCCAAATGGTAAAGGACCACTAACCCAATATATGTGTGAGTTGACACAAGTCACTTAATGGCCTCCAGGGTTTGCAGCTCAGTGTTTAGTTCCATCATTTATTTCCTCATATGTCTGAGTGTCAGACAATTTGTAGAAATAAACACAAGATCTCTGCTTGAGAAAGAGAAGAACCAGAGTGCAGTCTGTTTTTATGAACAAAAGACAGACCAGATCATACTGCTCAAAACTCTCCAATAGTTGCGCATCCACAGCAGTACTATTTATTGATACAATGGCCAAGGTGGGGAATCAACCCAAGTGACCACCAATAAATAAATGAACAAAATGTGGTCTATACATACAGAGGAGTATTANGTGCAGTCTGTTTTTATGAACAAAAGACAGACCAGATCATACTGCTCAAAACTCTCCAATAGTTGCGCATCCACAGCAGTACTATTTATTGATACAATGGCCAAGGTGGGGAATCAACCCAAGTGACCACCAATAAATAAATGAACAAAATGTGGTCTATACATACAGAGGAGTATTATTCAACTCTAGCAAGGAAGAAAATTCTGACATGCTACAATGCGAATGAACCTTGAGACATTATAACAAATGAAATAAGCCAACCACAAAAAGACAAACACTCTATGATCTCACTTATACGAAGTACCTAAAACAGTCAAGTTCATACTGACACAAAGTAGAATGTGGTTGCCAGGGACTGTGGGAAGGGGGCTTCTTGGTAGTGGTTCAGAGTTTCACTCTTACAGGATGAAAATATTCTGGAGGCCTCCTGCACAACAATGTGAACACAGTTAACACTACTCAACTGTAAACTTAAAAAGGGTTAAGGTGGTACATTTTATGTGTTTTTTAAATCACATTGTTTGCTAACAATCCTAGAGGACAAAACGAATTTCCAATAACAAATCAGCAATAAGAGAAACACTCAGAAATGCGATTAAAAATCTCATGCATTACCAATTATCAAGATAAGTGACCTGTATGTAATTATACAATTATATTCTGTCAGCTGGATTATTCCTAGGTAAGAGGGAATATGCAATAGGTCTGCAATAAATCTCTGCTGCACAGGCACATCTGTGTTTGTACCAGTGAGAGCAGTACTCGCTGCTGTAACAGATGCAGCTCGCTGGGTGAGCATGTCCTATGGCTGCTGGGCCCTGCAGCATCAGGCAAGCGGCTACCTGGCTGACCTCACCGCCAGCTCACCAAGCCACACTGGCCGCCCTGACCTTCTGTGACCACCTGGAACCTTTCCCTGCAGGGTCTTCACATTCGCTTTCTCTCCTACCTGGCTTATTCCCTCACCTCATTTGATCTCTGCTCTACTGTCACCATAAAAGACACTTCACTTCCAAAACACACCCTCTCTTCTCTGTCCACTCCACCCCCATCCACGTATGCTCTATCCCCTTGGCCTCCTTTATTTTCCTTCATAGCACTTAATGCCACATATTATTTTATATACATTTATT
Organism: Neotragus moschatus; assembly: GCA_006410615.1. Lineage (NCBI taxonomy): Eukaryota > Metazoa > Chordata > Mammalia > Artiodactyla > Bovidae > Neotragus > Neotragus moschatus. The sequence goes on from SJYA01002878.1 coordinate 264,129, forward strand.
TAATCCACTTGAGCAGAAGTTTCATCTGTCTTGTCAAGTATTATGCTCTCAACGATGAGAATGGTGTCCAACAGGGTAGGAGCTTTCCTGTAGAATGAAGGAAAAGGAAAGAGAGATACAGGAAGGGAGGGAGGAGGGTGAGTAGGAGAAAAAGGGAGAGGAGGGATGGAGGGCAGGGGAAGGGGGTGCCTCTGTGACCCCCTAGCTCAGGACTTCTCCCCTGGTCTCGTCTGTTCCCAGGGCTGCTTATTTTACTAAAACCAGTCAATTATTTTCTCCCTTTAATTACCTGACTTTCACAATTAACAAGGCTAATGTTCACTTCTATTAGTACTATACACATANGCTGTGACCCCCTAGCTCAGGACTTCTCCCCTGGTCTCGTCTGTTCCCAGGGCTGCTTATTTTACTAAAACCAGTCAATTATTTTCTCCCTTTAATTACCTGACTTTCACAATTAACAAGGCTAATGTTCACTTCTATTAGTACTATACACATAATTAAAAATATGACTTCCTCTCACATCTGCTGAACAATGTAATAAAATATAACTTTGTTAAGACATGCAAGCTCAAGGTAAACAAATTTCAGAAAATATTTTAATTATCTGAGAAGTCATCTGATATAAGAACCACACTGGATCTCACGGCTTCGTTACTGTACTTGTTGAACTGTGACTCACGCACTGGTTTACATAAGATCAAATTTCCTGCTTTCTAACTGCTTGAGTAACTTGTGACAATCATGAGGTCCTGTTTCTTGAACATGGACTGTGCTAATTCAACAATATTCCTGGACAGACTTTAAAGGAAACAGCATCTCTTTTTAGAAAGGCCTGGAACTAACTGCTCACTTTCCCTCGTGTCTCACACGCTTTTCTTTTGAGTCACCTTGACAGGTGCTTTCCGCAGCCCTATTTTGATTTTCTCTACTAGTGAAAATAATCGGAATTCCTAAGGATGCTGAACTTTATGGGAATCAGCTAAACTGTTACTGGCCTGTAGTCAGGCTCTAAGGCTCTGAGCATGGCTCACTGCACCCCCTGCTCATCACCGGCTCAGTCACAGGACTGGGCCTGAGCTGGGACAAACAGTGCAGACTGCTCGAGTCATTCGGGACTAACAAGAAAACAAGGTGTATGGTCACCTCACATACCTACTCCCCACCCAACACACAAATAAATACACACCCATGATATCTCTTATTACAAAAGCAAAACACATCCAACGTAAATCTCAGAACATACGAGAAATTAAAAAGAACATTATAGGATGAACCTAGAGATTATCATAGTAAGTGAAGTCAGAGAAAGAAATATACCATATGATATTGCTTATATGTGGAATCTAAAATATGATTCAAATGAATTTAACTATTAAACAGAAACAGACTCACAGACATAGAGAATAGAACTGTGTGGTTGCCAAGGGGCGGGGGGTAAGGGAAGGATTGGGAGTTTGAGGTTAAGTAGATACAAACTTCTATATATAAAATAAACAAGGTCCTACTGTATAAGACAAGGAACTATACTTCCATGATTCCCTAATAACTCAATGAAAAAGAATACATGTATGTATGCATGCATGACTNGGTTGCCAAGGGGCGGGGGGTAAGGGAAGGATTGGGAGTTTGAGGTTAAGTAGATACAAACTTCTATATATAAAATAAACAAGGTCCTACTGTATAAGACAAGGAACTATACTTCCATGATTCCCTAATAACTCAATGAAAAAGAATACATGTATGTATGCATGCATGACTGAATCACTTTGCTCTGCACCAGAAATTCAGACAACACTGTAAATCAACTATGTAGTGGTGGTTTAGTCGCTTAGTCATGTCCAACTCTTGCAATCCCATGGACTGTAGCCTGTCAGGCTCCTCTGTCTATGGGATTCTCCAGATGAGAATACTGGAGTGGGTTGCCATTTCCTTCTCCAGAGGATCTTCCCCACCCAGGAATCGAACCCGGGTCTCCTGCATTACAGGCAGATTCTTTACCAACTGAGCTATGAGAGAAGCCCCTATAAAAATCAACTATAGTCAAATGGAAAAAAAAAAAATTTTAATGAAAAACATTACCCAATAAATGGAAGCATAATCCCTAACTTTTTAAAAATATATTTTCAACATAAAAAATTAAGTAAAAACAAAAGAACTTTATATATATATATCATATATATCTCACTGTTAAGTTTTATTATATATCTCACTGTTAACAGTTTTATTATATTTGTCCTGTGCATATGTTAATAAAAATTGGATCATTNGAGACAGATCCCTAACTGTTTAAAAATATTTTTTCAACATAAAAAATTAAGTAAAAACAAAAGAACTTTATATATATATATCATATATATCTCACTGTTAAGTTTTATTATATATCTCACTGTTAACAGTTTTATTATATTTGTCCTGTGCATATGTTAATAAAAATTGGATCATTAAGTACGTACTATTTTATAACCTGTTTTATACCATACAGACCATCTTTTCATATTAACAATTCTATTCCATCCATTTATTTTTAATACTGTAGAGTCCTCTGTTACACTACAGTTTGGCATCTAAATAGATGCTAACTTTCCTCTTATAAAAAGTGCTGCATTAAAACTGAATCACTTGCCTGTACACCTGAAACTAATGTAACACTGTTAATCGACTATGTTCTAATATAAAATTTTTTAAAAATTAAGTGCTTTAAATAAATATCTTCTTGCTACATTTTTACACACATTGAGTTATTTTCTTTGGAAAAGTTCTTAGCAGTAAAATTAATGGATTAAATCCATCATTTTTGATGTGTGATAAACTGCCCTTCAAAACATTAATTGCAGTCTCTCCTGCATCTGCATGTGAAAATACAGGTATATACTCGAGCTTGTGAATTCTTTGCAAAAAAGCTTTACATTAAGGTGATGATGATAATAATCCTAGCAGTAGCATCTGCCATCCCAGGAGCTGTGGAAGCACTTTTCCCTACCTTATCTCTAATCCTTATAGCCATCCAGGCCAGCTTGGACAAAGAGTAAAACCCTTGGCTGACAGACAGGAAACTGGGGCTAAGGTAAGGGTTAAAAAGAAGCCAAGCTGAGGTTTGATCCCTGGTCCAGGAAGATCTCACATGCAGTAGAGCAACTGAGCCCATGCTCCACAACTGTTGAGGCTCTGCTCTAGAGCCTGAAGACACAACTACTGAGCCCAAGTGCTACAACTACTGAAGCCCATGAGTCAGTGCTCCCCAACAAGAGAAGCGGTCACAGTGACAAGCCACCCACTGCAATGAAGAATAGCCCCTGCTTGCCACAACTAGAGAAAAGCCTGAGCAGCAACGAAGACCCAGAACAGACAAAAATAAATAAGTAAAAATTTTTTTAAAAGTAGAGTTGAGGATTACCCCTAGTCCCAGGCCTGCCTAACTCCAGAGCTTCCATTGGGGCGAAAAGACTTCAAAGAGAAGACAGGAGTCAGCCCCACAGCACAGAGAGTACGGCAGAGCCCACCTTGTTGGTCAGGAGCCTGGGTGCAAAATCTCAGAACTTTGGAGCTGGCTGGTTAAACTTCTGATAGCTTAAAACTGGCCAAGTGGCAAAATTCAGATCACAGAAATCAGTGCTGTTTTGTTCTGAAAGCCTGTTCACCAACACAACAAATTCAAGTAATAAACTCTGACTTCACCAACCTGGATGTTACCCAGGAGAGAAGCGCTGCTCATCTTTTCCCTAAGCAGCTGCTGGCTTCACAGCCAGGGAGGAGCAGGGTCCCCATGTGCAAGCATCACAGGGAGCCCCAACCCCTGCCCCGGCACCTCACCTGCCATGAGTGCACCAGCACTAAGACCTCCCCTGCCTATGTTCCACTGACAGCAACAGGACAGAAGCCACAGGCCCCATGACGTATCTTGCCACCTCACATCCCACAGGGCTCCACAGGCCCCCCTCTAGGTCAGCGCCCACTCCTCCCTACTCTTGGAATCCTCCTGTCATGCACACTAGGGGTTCCCTGTACCTTCATTTCTCTGAGCCTCCCCCTTCCCTGCTTGCTCTAACCTGAGTCTAATCTCCCCAGAGGGCAGTGCTGCCCCTGGCTGGCCTTTCTGTAACAATTCTAATCACTGGCCTGGAACTAGGAAGATGTGCTCCTTGCTTCCCAGGTGCTTCTTCACTTTCTCTCTGCCTCCTCTGTGCCTCCTCCTTGAAGCCCTCCAGCTCTCCCTCTCCCATCCCAGACCATATTCACACTCCTCTCAGCACCAGGATGTGACCTGCTGTCTCATTGTCCTGCTCCCCCTCCACTCTCCGTGATGTCAAAGGAACCCTTCACACCCTGGCCCCTCCTCTGCTCTAGTGAGGTCTCTTCCACCCAACCTCAGCCAGCCAGTGCCATGGCAATATGGAGACTTCCTCTCTCCCCAAAAGTGCAGCTGAGTACTCATCACCCCCATCTCAAGGGTGCCCCTCCAGCTTTCCAGTTTACTCCCTCTGCTGCTGCTAAGTCACTTCAGTCGTGTCTGACTCTATGCAACCCCACAGACGGCAGCCCACCAGGCTCCACCATCCCTGGGATTCTCCAGGGAAGAACACTGGAGTGAGCTGCCATTTCCTTCTCCATTATTCCCTTTAGGATCTGACTAATCATTTCTTGACCCCACCAGGACTTATGATCACCAATCCTGTGCTCTTTTCACTCTCTCACCTTCTTTGGCTACACCACACTCTGCTTAAACCCCACTCTTAACCAACTCACCACCTGCCTTTGACAAGTGAATGTGGCTGGAGTAAAACAGAAAACTATACCAACTGATCTTGCTTTCAATTCATTTAAGTTTACAATCCTGCAACTTACATGGCTGGTTAATGCAGCCCAGAAGCTACCAACACTTCCTCAGCCCATCAACGGCCCCACTGTCCCGCTTCACCATCTTCCTGCCTCCTCTCCCATCCCCCAAGCACCAACAAGGACCCTGCTGCTAAGGACACTGTGAGGGCTGCAGTCCTGAGAAGAGCACATCCACAAATGCCGCCATCCCGTCTGACCGCCCTGAACACCTTCCACACACATCTCTCTGTCTTCCTTACTCTGCATGGACCATCCTCATCCTGTGTGATTCCAATTCCCAGGGCCTTCATTTGTGCTCGACCCCCACCTGCCAAGGACAATTCTCCCCTCTATTCTGCACCAGCAGTATTCCCTTCTATGCTGAATCATTCCTGGATCAAGGTACAAATACAGTTACTTCTTTTATTAATTTTATTAATAATATTATTATTAATAAAAAATAAACCAAAGCTAGCAACTATTTGGGCTCCCACTTTCCTCTCCAGCTTTCATCCCAACTCCCCTGCTGCCCAGGGTCAGCCGCACTCCGAGGTGGCCCAATGATCCCCATACCTGGCTCCCTTACTCTTACACAGTCCCTCCCAGTGTCCCCGGGATCTACAGAAAAAAGCTCAGGTGACGGCCTGTTACTTCTATGGCCAGGTCATCAGAGACAGTCTAGCCTCTGGATCTCTCAGATCACATGTCTGGGAGGAAGCCAGCTGCCATGCTGCCAACTGGGGAGCCTGTTCAGTGAGGAACCAAGGCCCCATCAGCAGCCACAGGAGGAGCTGCCATGGAAGAGAGCCTCCAGCCCTGCCGAGCCCTCAGATGACTGCAGCCCTGGCCAATATCCTAATTAATACCTCCTGAGAAACTGGGCCAGAAGCACTCAAAAGAGCCATTCCTGAATTCTCGACCCACAGAAATGGTGGCAGAGCAAATTTTTATTGTTTTAAGCCACTAAGTTTCAGAGTTATTTGTCATATAGTAGATAACTAACCTACAGTTTACAGAAAAATGCCTCAATAAGCTTTATTTACTGTCTCCAATTTCTTTTTTCTTTTAAATTCACTCTAGTATAGCTTTACCGCCACACCACTACACCAAAACCACTTGTCTGGAACCACCAAACTGTCAAACTCAATAATCAATTCTTAGTTCTCAACTTACTTATCTGTTAAACAACATTTCATACAGTAGATCTCTTCCTCCTGGATAGACTTTATTTATTTGGTTTCCTGGACACGACCCTCTAATGGTTCTTCTGCTTTTCTGGTCGATTCTCCACTGGTGTCTCCTCATCTCACCACTCTCTTAATACTAGAGTATCCCAGTAGCCCCTTCTCTTCTCTGTCTCCCCACATTCCTTCAGTGACCTCAAAAAACTCATACTCATATAGTCCGACAATGGCCTTTAAGGTCTCACATCCTTGCTAATCAAAGTGTGGTCCATTGGCAGCACCATTACCTGAGAGTTTATCTCTGGCTCCACTCAAAACCAACCAAATCAGAATCTAATTTTAACTAGACCTCTGGGGGGTATGTATGCATATTAAAGTTTGAGAAGCACTGCCTTTGTGATCTGGTACCCCATCACTCTCTGCTCCAAACACTCTGGGCTCTGGCCATCTAGGATTTCAGCAGGTAAACGCCCACCCTTAGGACCAGAACAGTACCATCCCATCTGTCTGAAATGCTCTTCTCCAGATACTTGCTCCCTAATCTCCATCAAGACTTGGATCATTTGTAACCACTTCAGGAGGTCAAGGCTAATCACCTTGTTAAAAACTACAAACCCACCACCATCACTACTACCATCATGCTCCCCATCACAGTTCTCCATACAACTTTTCTCCAACACACACATAACCTTCCACACACTAACTTTTACTTATTTATCATATTTATTCTCTATCTTCTCCAAGTATAATGCAAATATTTGTGGGCTGAGACTTTTGTCTGTTCTCTTCACCAGTGTATCCCAAATCCTGAAGACAGCCTAGACACAGCAGGTGCTCAAGAAATGTATGTTGTGAAAGGACTCTAGCCCTCCATAGCTTCTACCAGGGCTTGGCCATCGACTCTGACTCGGTGCCCCTGAAATCACTTCCTCCACTAGCACAGCTGTTCACGCCTGTGATCCCTTCCCCCACCTGCCTGGAACCAGTCAGTGTCTTTGAGACTAGCCATCTCCTGCTTCACCAGGCTTTAACCAAGCCCCTCAACATTCTGTTAACGGCCTCCCGACTGAGCCTCACAAATGTTTCAAAGATAATTCAGAACTAAAACTTTTCTGGTCCCTTCAAACCCCTAAACATTTCCTTTCTTCTCCCTATTCCATTAACCAAACGTGGCTACTGAGCACATGAAGTGTGGCTGCCCAAAGTGAGAAGTTAAAATATACACCAGACTGGGAAGACTTGATACCAAAATAAGATACAAAATAGTTCATCAATAATTCTCATACGATTACATGTTGATATGATAATTTAGAAATACTGGGTTAATGTGGCTGATTCAAGTCAATGTATGGCAAAAACAACCACAATATTGTAAAGTAATTAGCCTCCAATTAAAATAAATAAGTTAATTTAAAAATAAATAAATAAATAAAAATAAACTTCTGAAAAGCCGTTCTGGCATTTGTCCATAAAAGAAGGAAGTCCTAGACAACTTTTACTTTTGTCCCATTTCTTAATTCTTAAGACAACTTAAGAATTCTTCTCACTGAAGAAAAATCTGTACCAAAATCTACCCCTCAATAAATACAAAGAAGAAGAAAAAAAAAATACTGGGTTAAATGAAATATAATTGATTTCACCTGTTTCATTTTATTTTTCATGTGGCTCCCATTATATTTCTAATGGACGGCACTGCTCTAAACCATTTTCAAACAAAATGATTCCTGCCTTCCTGGAAGAAATTCTTCCCCTACCTTTTAACAAGGAGGAGACTACAAAAGAATGTGAGGAAATGCAACATGCAATTTAAAAATAAAAACTAAACAAAACCTGTAATGCTCTGAAATTATCATTTTGATCATCACTTGAAATTGAATATTTTAAGATAATATTTTTCAGACACATATAATAATACAGTATATTTAAGTGACATTATAATTCAATATGATCACTCTGTAAAAATTCATGAAGCTGCTATATATAACCTAATGATTCATGCACTTTTCTCAAAGTCCTATACTTAAATATTTTAATGTTATACTATATAACACCACACTAATTTAATCCAAACTAAGTGATTCTATGTTTAAGGAAAAAGAAAACTCTTGCTTTTGCATGCTTCCTAAAATTTAAAAGGAGTGAAATAAAAGCACCCTCCTCCTTTCATTTCCTCCTTTTAAAGTCAGAGTTCAGTAACAGACCATTTAAATACTGTCCCTGCTCACAGGAATCTCCTTAGCAACCTTTAATGGCTTGTCATGGGTTGCAAAATTTTCCCAATCTCCCACTCTTGTAAAGGCCCATGTCCTGTCGAGAGCAAAGGAACTTAAAACAGAAAACAAGCTCTTTAAATGAAAATTTTAAAGAGGTTTCACAGTCTCCTTCAGTTCTTTGACAGTTCCTTTACTCTAAGCATGCTGCCGACCTTCCTTTCCAAGGTAAAATCAGATCTGGTAGCTATGGCCTCTGCAAAAACAAGAGTGGACACTTCTAACAACACCTGCAATTATAATTAAAGGTCATAGCTGTTGGTCCATACCATGAGATTCTAAGCCCATTTCACAATTACAGGTTGTTGGTCCATTTTTCAATTTATTCAATTTAGTTCATGTATAAGCTGTATAATAGTAATAGAATGTATCTGCAAACAGCTTAATAAGTATCAAATAATACAATTATTGTCTTGCTCATTTTTATTACATTGATATTAACTACCTAATTAGTCATGCTGAAGAAAAAATGAAATTCCAAGTTTAATAAATCAAAATTCATATAAATAAATTGAAGAAAACAGATACTACTGCCTCTAGAGTAAAGAGGGAGTATTTCTGTCCAAAGCATGTACTAAATTAGGGCCAGTGCCCAGGCTCCAGTTTTATGCCACACCCCTAAAAGCATCATTTTCTCCTATCTTACCTCTCTGGGCTTGAATGTGAAGTAGAGGGGCAGCCACAGGAGTAAAGGGTAGAAAGTCACCTCATATTAAAGTAAGTGAGACACATTCACACAGTCACCGTGCCACCAATGCAAATGGACAGGCTGGTGGGCATGGCCTTGTTAATATGATTCCAATGATTTATTTATAAAATCTAACGGAATAGAATGCATTACCTTATCAACAGCCACCTATATACATACACATACACACATACACATACACACACACACACACACACACACACACAGCATCACTCTTCCCCACTATCTAAGAAGAGTTCTCCTTTTGCCAGTCCAGCAGAAGCCAATTCCCCCTAAAACTGAGTTCTCTTGCTTCTCTCTCTCTACAAAACTTTATTCCCCTTCTTGTCCTGCCCCCTGTTTCCCTCAGGATTGAGAAGCATCAAAGAAAAAATAGGACTGGATCCAACCAAAACCTTGTAGGGCTTTCCCGGGGACAAAAGCCCCTGTGTCCCAATTCCTATTTATAGAGGGGAAAAAAGAAGGCTTTAGTCTCCCAGTCAGTCAGTTGAGTCGTTCAGTCGTCTCCAACTCTTTGCGATCCCATGAATCGCAGCACGCCAGGCCTCCCTGTNTGTATAATCATAAGGGATTTGATTTAGGTCATATCTAGTCTCCCAGGCCTTCCCCAAATTCCAAAGAACAGGCTTTAGCAGTTCATGATTAGGATAACCAAGTCACCTTACTGTCCACGCTCCACCTGAAGGAATACAGGTTGTTAGACCCTGATGCATACCTGTAAGATGTTCTGTAGAAACTAAGACCCTCACCCAGGTGGAAGATGGTGACCACATGCTGATTGCAGCATGCAAAACCCAGCCTGGTTGGAACATCACCCCATTCCTCACAACAACCCATCAGAAGGTACACCAGCTGCTTGTGCAGCCTTCAACCCTCTCCCCTCACATCATCTTTAAAAACCCTGAAAGCCATTGGGGAGTGTGGGTCTCTGGAGTATGAGCTGCCTTTTCTCCTTGCTTGGTGCCGGCAAATAAATCCTTTGCTGTGAACACCCAGTGTCAGAGTTTGGCTTTCTGGACCGCAGGCACAGGAGCCCTTGTTAGGTAACAGTTTCTAACGTTTTTGAGAAGCAGAATCGAGACAACAGAAAGAAAGACCCAGGACCAATGTGAAGGAAGAAGAAAAGGAAAGGGAAAAGGAAACAAGATGTCAGCACCCTGATTTTGGACACTCCTTTGGAATGGAGGATCTAGATATCAGTTGAAATGAAAGAACAAATGCAGAGGAAAGAGAAGGTGAAGGACAAGTGTGCCTTCAGGGAAGGAGGGGGGTGGGCTGGGGTAAGTGGAAGGTTCCAGAGTAGCTAGCAGGATGAGGGAGTTAAAGAATTTTAAAAAGGAAATTTTGATAATTTTATTAAATGTTGTTATAACCTATAAACTGTATTCACTATAAGATCCTTTCAGAGACTCTTCTTAAATACACTGCTTAAAGCACACTGCTACACTATGCTTATCTGCTACGCTGCATAAGTAGCAAGCACGGGAGAGCCTCAGGACTGACCAAGTGTCTGAATTCAAAACCTACATGAAGGAAAAAGTAAAACTAGGAAAGACAGTGGTTGATTGAACAAGTTCAGACTCTGTCCTCCTATTCAGCTACATAACGTCTTCACTGTGCAGCCTTTTGTTAAGATTCCTAATAAAGCAACAATTCTTTTTACTCATTTTATAAAGGTAATTCTCTTGCAACAAGATTTCTCAAGGATAGCACTGTGTCCTGATGCCCAGCAGAGTCCATACGTAACAAGAGCTCAACCAGCGATGGTTGAATTAAGCAAAGTTCTGACTTGTTTACCTTTAATTCCTCCTCCCTTTCACAACTCTTCATTTTCCTAAGATCCATTTCTATTTACTCATGAAAGCTTCCCCCAGATAATAATCCAAACCACAAAGCAAGGTGCTTATTAGTTATCCACAGATATGAAGGCCACAATCTTCACATCAATAAAACTGCCTCATGAACTTGCTCAAGAAAATAAGCAGTTATGTCATTTAAAACCTTTATGAATAAAACCATGGGAGTCCAACAAGCAAAGTCAGGCACCAATCTTATATTCTAGAAAATACTCTTGCAATAAATTTGATACTCTAAATAGAAAATGATCCTGAGGGGAAACAAAACAACAGCTCTAATTTCAACTATACTAGACCAAACTAATGAGAAAAGATCCTGATGCTAGGAAAAACTGAAGGCAGGAGGAGAAGGGGATGACAGAGGACAAGATGCTTGGATGGAATTATCAACTCAATGGACATGAGTTTAAGTAAGCTCTGGGAGATAGTGAAAGACAGGGAAGCCTGGCATGCTGCAGTCCATGGAACTGAAAAGAGTTGGACATGACAGAGCAACAGAGCAAGAAGACCAAACTAAAGTTTGTCCCAACACATAAAAAAATTTATATTTCTACTTGAAATATAAAGTATATAAAGATTATCTACAAAGTCCTTGATTCAGTATTCAAATATCTAAATATTCTCTCACAAAACAGACCTGGAGGAAATTATCTAAAGAATTTGGGGATTCACTCTACTGTGTGTGACTGTGAGTCACACAAAAACAATTTTTAAAAAGAAATAGCAAGAAAACGAAATCAAAGACATCCAAACTGGAAATAAAGATGGTAAAGCTATCTCTTTTCATAGATGGCATGATCCTGTACAAAGGAAATTCAAAGGGATCTACTGAGATACTTTAAAACTAATAAATGAGTTTGGCAAGATTGCAGGGTACATGATCATCACACAAAAATCAATTGTATTTCTAAATATTTGCAGTGAACAATCCAAAAATGAAATTAAGAAANAATCAAAGACATCCAAACTGGAAATAAAGATGGTAAAGCTATCTCTTTTCATAGATGGCATGATCCTGTACAAAGGAAATTCAAAGGGATCTACTGAGATACTTTAAAACTAATAAATGAGTTTGGCAAGATTGCAGGGTACATGATCATCACACAAAAATCAATTGTATTTCTAAATATTTGCAGTGAACAATCCAAAAATGAAATTAAGAAAACAATTCCATTTATAATAAATAGAATCAGATCAACTGATTTTTGACAAGGGATAAAGAAAAATAGTCTCTTCAAGTATCTTCAAGATACAGCACTGAAACTTAAGAGAATGAACTTATTTGTGGGGACTAAGGGAGAAGGATGTGGGTAAGGGGCAGCTAAGGAGTTTGGGATGGGCATGTACACACTGCTGTATTTAAAATGGATAACCAACAGGACCTACTGTACAGCACAGGGAACTCAGTTCAATGTCATATGGCAGCCTGGATGGGAGGGGAGTTTGGGGGAGAATGGATACATGTTTATATGTGTGCCTGAGTCCCTTCACTGTCCACCAGAAACTATCACAACACTGCTAAAAGACTATACTCCCATACAAAAGTTTTATTAAAAAAAAAAAAAAGATACAGTGCTGGAACAACTAGATACCCACATGCAAAAGAATGATGTTGGACCATTACTTACTTCATACCATATCCAAAAATTAATTTTTATTCATTTTTTGGCTGCACCATGTTGCACGCTCTTAGTTCCCCAACCAAGGATCCAACCAAGGATCACCAAAAGTGAAAGTACAGAGTCTTCACCACTGGACCACCAGGGAAGTCCCTGCCAATGGATTTTGATATCCCACCAAAACAAGAAAGAAAAAACAGAAGGAGGCTCAGATGGTCAAGAATCCGCCTGCAATGCAGTAGACTGGGTTCAATCCCTGGGTTGGGAAGATCCCCTGGAGGAGGGCATGGCAACCAACTCCAGTATTCTTGCCTGGACTCTCCCCATGGACAGAGGACCCTGGAGAGCTACAGTCCACAGATTCGCAAACAGTAGGACATGACTGAATGACTAAGCACAGCACAGTACTTCATCAAAATTAAAAACTTATGTGTTTGAGCTAAAAAAAAAAAAAAGAAAATGAGAACTTGAAAAAAAAAAAAAGTAAATCCATCATTGAAACAAACAAAAAACTTATGTGTTTGAAAAGATACCATCAAAAAATTTAAAGAAAACCCACAGAATGGGGGAAAATATCTGCAAATCATGTATCTGACAAGGGACTTGTAGCTAGGATACATAAAGAACCGTTACAACTCAACAGTAAAAAGACAACCCAATTAAAAATGGGCAAAGGATCCAAATAGACATTTCTACAAAGATATACAAACATCTAATAAGCACATGAAAATATGCTCAACTTGATCAGTCATCAGGGGAATGCAAATTCATATCACCCCATGCCATTTCATACCCACCAAGATGGCCAGAATAAAAAAGTAAGATGACAATAGGTGTTAAGCAAGGACTACTGGTGGAACTGTCAAATACTGGAGCTACTCTCGTAAATGGTTTGGCAGTTTTTCAAAAGTTAAAACAGAGTTAACAGTTGACCCAACAATTCTGCTCTTGCATATATACCCAAGAGAAATAAAAACTTATGTCCACACAAAATCTTGTACAGAAGTGTTTGTGGGAGCATTATTCAAACATGGAAGTAATGCAAACATCCATGAGCTAATGATTAGATTAAAAATATACAGTATATCCATTCATCTGAATGTACAGAAATAAAAAGGAATGAAGTACTGATACATGCCATAACACGGATGAAGCCTGAAAACATTATGTTAAATGATAATCACGATCAGTAACACAAAACTGCATATTATATGATTCACTTACATGGAATGTCCAGAATAAGCAAATCTATAGATAAAGAAAATAACTGCCAAATTCAGACTTAAATTGAAGAAGGAGGGAAAACCACTAAACCATTCAGGTATGACCTAAATCAAATCCCTTACAATTATACAGTGGAAGTGAGAAATAGATTCAAGTGATTAGATCTGATAGACAGAGTGCCTGTTGAACTATGGACGGAGGTTTGTGACACTGTATAGAAGACAGGGATCAAGACCATCCTCAAGAAAAAGAAATGCAAAAAAGCAAAATGGCTGTCTGAGGAGGCCTTACAAATAGCTGTGAAAACAAGAGAAGTAAAAAGCAAATGAGAAAAGGAAAGCTATACCCATTTGAATGCAGAGTTCCAAGGAAGAGCATGGAGAAATAAGAAAGTCTTCTTCAGTGATTAACCCAAAAAAACAGAATAAAACAATAGAAAGGGAAAGACTAGAGATCTCTTCAAGAAAATCAGAGATACCAAGGGAACATTTCATGCAAAGATGAGCACAATAAAGGACAGAAACAGTATGGAATAAACAGAAGCAGAAGATATTAAGAGGTGGCAAGAATAAAGAACTATACAAAAAATATCTTCACGACCCAGANAACAGAATGGGAAAGACTAGAGATCTCTTCAAGAAAATCAGAGATACCAAGGGAACATTTCATGCAAAGATGAGCACAATAAAGGACAGAAACAGTATGGAATAAACAGAAGCAGAAGATATTAAGAGGTGGCAAGAATAAAGAACTATACAAAAAATATCTTCACGACCCAGATAATCATGATGGACATCCTGGAATATGAAGTCAAGTGGGCCTTAGGAAGCATCACTTCGAACAAAGCTAGTGGAAGTGATAGAATTCCGGGTGAGCTATTTCAAGCCCTAAAAGATGATGTTGTGAAAGTGCTGCACTCAATATGCCAGCAAATTTGGAAAACTCAGCAGTGGCCACAGGACTGGAAAAGGTCAGTTTTCATTCCAATCCCAAAGAAAGGCAATGCCAAAGAATGCTCAAACTACCGCACAATTGCACTCATCTCACACGCTTGTCAAGTAACACTCAAAATTCCCCAACCCAGGCTTCAGCAACACGTGAACCATGAACTTCCTGACGTTCAAGCTGGTTTTAGAAAAGGCAGAGGAACCAGAGATCAAATTGCCGTTGGATTATTGAAAAAGCAAGAGAGTTTCAGAAAAACATCTATTTCTGCTTTATTGACTATGCCAAAGCCTTTGACTGTGTGGATCACAATAAACTGTGGAAAATTCTGAAAGAGATGGGAATACCAGACCACCTGACCTGCCTCTTGAGAAATCTGTATGCAGGTCAGGAAGCAACAGTTAGAACTGGACATGGAACAACCGACTGGTTCCAAGTAGGAAAAGGAATATGTCAGGGCTGTATATTGCTTATTTAACTTATATGCAGAGTAGTACATCATGAGAAACACTGGGCTGGATGAAGCACAAGCTGGAATCAAGATTGCCAGGAGAAATATCAATAACCTCAGATACGCAGATGACACCACCCTTATGACAGAAAGTGAAGAAGAACTAAAGAGCCTCTTGATGAAAGTGAAAGAGGAGAAGGAAAAAGTTGGCTTAAGACTCAACATTCAGAAAACGAAGATCATGGCATCTGGTCCCATTACTTCATGGCAAATAGATGTGGAAACAGTGAGAGACTTTATTTTCTTTGGCTCCAAAATCACTGCAGATTTTGAATGAAGCCATGAAATTAAAAGATGCTTACTTCTTGAAAGAAAAGTTATGACCAACCTAGATGCCATATTAAAAAGCAGAGACATTACTTTGCCATAAAAGGTCCGTCTAGTCAAGGCTATGGTTGGTTTTTCTAGTAGTCATGTATGGATGTGAGAAATGGACTATAAAGAAAGCTGAGCACTGAAGAATTGATGCTTTTGAACTGTGGCATTGGAGAAGACTCTTGAGAGTCCCTTGGACTGCAGGGAGATCCAACCAGTTCATCCTAAAGGAAATCAGTCCTGAATATTCACTGGAAGGACTGATGTTGAACCTGAAACTCCAAAACTTTGGCCACCTGATGCAAAGAATTGATTCATTTGAAAAGACCCTTATGCTGGGAAAGACTGAAGTGGGAGAAGGGGATGACAGAGAGTGAGACGGTTGGATGGCATCACCAATTCAATGGAGATGAGTTTGAGTAAACTCTGGGAGTTGGTGATGGACAGGGAAGCCTGGTGTGCTGCAGTCCATGGGGCTGCAAAGAGTCAGACATGACTGAATGACTGAACTGAACTGAACTGTTGGGCGCTGATAGGGTGGAAGATGGGGAAGATACCTAACAGCACCCAATTTCCTTCAGAGGTGACAAAAATGTTCTAAAAGTGATTGTGGTGATGGTTGCATAATTCTGTGAAAATACCAAAGACCAATGAGTCACACACTTTAAAATGGTCTGTTGACTTGTAAAGTTTGTGAATTACATTTCAGCAAACTTCTAACAAAAAATTAACAAATACTAATCATCAAAAGACAGGTAATTATCACAACACCAAGTAAATACTCATATTTACTGATACCAAATTTTTCTAAGTATCTTTTAAATATCTGCCAAATATAGTAAAACCTCTACCAAATTGAGGGAAGATGTTAAAAGACACCACTTGAAACAGCAGTTCTCTTAATCAGCCTTTATCTAGCTGACTGACCTATCTCACAGTTCTCAGTCCTCTAGCAACCAGATTGACTGATCTCCATGACAACTATAGACATGAGTCACCAGTGCATTCAGGTCACCTGGTAGAGGAGCTGAACTTTTACCACACATCAGTTGGGTCTGTTCCCAAATCTATTCATGCAACTCTACTGATATGATTACAAAAATAGTTCAATAAAATGGTGTATTAACTGATGAAATGTATACATGCATTCACATTTCCCTGCCAAACTACATGCAAACAGCAAATGAAGAATGACCCTGTGAAACAGAAGAAAATTTCAGAAAGAAATGTTTCTTCCCTTGAGGAAAAACTGGACCTACATCCAATCTTTAATACAGCATATAAGCCCTTGCATCAGACTTCCCTGGTAGTCCAGTGGTTAAGACTCCGTGCTCCCAATGCAGAGGACCAGGGTTTGATCCCTGGTCAAGGAAGTAGATCCCACATGCTAAAACTAAGAGCCCAAATGCTGTAACTATAGATTCCACATGTTGCAATGAAGATCCCACACTTGGCAACTAAGAGCCAGCAGAGTCAAATTAAAGAAAAAAAATCACTGATCTAACATTAAAAAAGAGAACTGGCATCACTTGTTCCCCTCCAATTCCTACACCTTCCCCTCACACACACCATGCTGGCATCCTGCTGTTCTGTTAGTTTCAAAAACAGCTTGCTCTCTGACACTTCACAATGATGTCCTTTTGCCTGGAAAGTTCCACTTCATGTCTATAAACCCTTTCCATCAGCCTGGCTGACTCCTTAAAGCCAAGTTTGTCATTTATTCAAAGATGCACGTACCCCTCAGAGCAGCACATAAAGGATGCTCGATGGTAAATCACCTCTATCATGTACATATAGGAAGAAATGTCTAGAAGAATATTCTAAACACTCATTATAACTAGATAGTAGAGTATGAGGTTATTTTTACATTCTTCTCTGTATCTGTCTGTGATATAAAATACAACAAGCAATTTCTACAAACAAATAAAGGTACTTTGAAAAGGAAATAAAAGTCGAGCCCATTACCACTTTGATCCTATCAAAATAAAAAAAAATTGATTCATCTTAAAAACATTTAAAATTCAAGCTATTCATTAAAGCAGATTGATCTGGCCTCTGGAAAAGGCAATTATTAAGAAAACTTTCTATTCTATTATCCAAGTACTTAGAAGTGCTTAAATTACTTGAAAGGTAAATTTTCTGTTCCTTCAGGAATAAAATGTTTAATCTCAGATAATTTGGTTACTCTGAAATCCTTTGCGAGACAGAGTACAACTGTCACTGGTCTTCAAATACAGTAAAAACTGTACAAAGGAACACTACTTGTTACAAATTTTGTGTCCTGTGGTCAAACAATGTTGCCAGTATTTAAGACATCTATGACTGTACCAGAGAAAGGCCATTTTGGTAATAAATATTATCTGAGACAGACGGAGAAGAGAAAAAAAAGAAAGGACAGAGGAGACAGAGGAGAGAGAGGAGTTGCCACAATGGCTCCAGTCTGCATATGAAGATACACGAAATCTAACTGGAGATTTAACTATTTACCACATCATCAATATCTCACTACCAACCTCTGTTAGTATTGATACTCAGAAGCAACAACTCATGGGTAGACACAATTTACCCTAAGGACACACAAACCAATTTCCAGGCCATTTAAGTTAATGTCAATCAAACAGCCATATAAAATCAGGCATGTTTGAGGTCTTTAATCCAAAAAGAGGAAAGAGAATGTATGTACTTCTTGTTCCTTTCAGCCTGCTGACCAAGGAGAAAATGCTGTTGTCACCAACAATTAAATAACATTTACCCTCCCAACCCTGTTAAAGAACACATATCATTTTAACTTCTTGCCGCACAATCCTATTTATAAACACTTGATCTAAATCAAGGTTTTAGATCAGACAAAGCCTTCCAATAAAAGGGTAGGTTGATAGTAATTTCTTTGTATTTCCGCTAGATATTCTTAGATCATCTTAGTTTGGTATCAAATACTAATTTTACAACCATATAAAACAGGCTCACTATGCAGCTACAGTTTACACAAATATTTCTGTAAAAATATTACATACTTCTTTCATGCTAATTTTTCAGTTACTTTTGAAATTAATTCAGGGCTATCAAATATCAATTTAAAAAAGGACTACTCATCAAATTATCACTATAAGTCTATATGAGCCAGATGTAAAATCAAAGTACAGGGGCTAATTCAGCTAAAGACAAAATGGGGAAATTCCCTGGCAGTCCAGTGGTTAGTACTCTGTGTTTGCACTGCTTGAGGACCTAGGTTCAATCCCTGGTCAGAGAACTAAGATCCCACAAGTCTCGCAGCCAAAAAAATTTTTTTTAAACAAAAAAGAAGTTTTTTTGTTTTGTTTTATTTTGTATTGTACTCTGTTAAAGCAGTCAGCACTCACATACTACCTTTGGCAGTTTATTTTAGGCTGCTCAGAGAACATGAAAAAATTTCACATAGTCCAGTTTCTGTCAAAATCTGTATATAACAAGAATGGAGTAAGTCCAAATACTACCTCTGATGTGTTCCTTGGTTCATTTCCAAAAGCTCTGGGTTTCCCCACAAAGCAGACTAATTTCAGGTGCGATTTCCCAGGAGGTTCAAATATGCAGCAAAATTCTTGAGTCGTTCTAAGTAATTCAGAATCAGTCGAATTCACAAATTGCTCCATTACAGACTGTGTTCACCTAACAGTGGGGCTGGGAGTTCACAGACAGAGTCTGTTCCTTCTTTGTCTGGTTTCCATCCAACAAGAACGTATTCCCTCACTGCATAATGCTAGGACCAAAAGAGTCATAGGCGAGAAACATACAAAGGACAAGGACAATTTCACGGGCACAAAACTGTCAGCGTTCTGCAGATGCAGACAACCAAGGATTGGATTCAGACAAACCTGAAAGAGCCAAGAGAGGTGACTGTGCAACACGCTCGCTGGCTTTACAGCCCTGGGCAAGTCTCTCAACCTAGCCATACCTCAGCTTTCATTAGTAATAGAACCCACTTCATAACCTGGTTGTGAGGATTAAATTAGGTATCTAACAGTACTCAGCACAGAAGAAGAGCTAAAGTGTTTTTTAAAGATGTGGGAATGAAAGACAGTAAGTACTTATATATGGTACTTTATTTGAACTTTGTAAATATGAACTTTATTTCTAAGATAGGAATATAAATCTTTTCCATATTTCCTCTCAGTAAAGCTTACACTTTCTGCTATGCTATGATTTTTACAAACTAGCTCTATCCAGATTAAAGGATCCACAAAAGTTATCTAATTTCATATAATGCTTTAACCAATTTCACACAAAATACAGCAAATCCATCAAGGAGAACAGAACAGGGTTGTTCTGGTTACTCAATCGACCGTCTTGCCTGCTAAAGGGAAAGGGCCTCTGAGTGCTACATAATTAACTGTAGTTAATAGAAGACAGAATGGAATGAAATTTAGAAAGCTAAAAACAAGGAAAAAGTCTCAATTAAGATACTTGGAAATTCCAGTCTTTTATGTTTTATTATTAAGTGCTTAGCCTTTTCTTCAAATGTTAAGAGTATCACCCACAAGAGTATTTAAGTAATGGCAGAAGGAAAAACTTGTAAACTAGGAGTGAAATTTTTCCTAAACTATGAATTGGAACCACTTCCCTTGACAAGAAAATTCCAACTACAGGTAAGTCATGTGATAGTTTATAAATGACCACTCCCAGAGAGGAGGCCAAGGCAGGTAACACACCGTGTACATTACAGGTCCTCCCCAAAACCAAAGTGACAGAACACAGATTAGTGGTTATTGGGGGGTTGGGGATGGGAGGAAGACAACAAAGAGGAGTAGGGGGGACCCTAGGGGGTGATGAGACTTGACTGTAGTGATGGTATTTGCCAAAACTTAAAGAATTGTAACTAAAAAGTTTAAATTCTACTGTATATAAATTATATCTTCAAAAAAATAGAAACAACAGTGTAAGAAAAAGTTAAATTGCTTATTAAAGTAAAAAATTTTGGCTTCATCCACATGCCAAGGCTTTCCTCACTTTCCACCAACCCAGCTCAGGGCTCTGGTTTGACCTCTCCCGACCCTCAACTCCATTTCTCAGGAAGAAGTCTCTCTGCTCTCCTGACCCAGCCCAACTCTAACTGGTTAGTTTTGGGGCCCTTTTACTTTCAAAAATTACCAGAGAGTCCAAAGAGCTTTCATGTGTATGAGCTATAATCAAACATTTACTGTATCATAAATTAAAACTGAAAGTTTTTAACTGAATTGTTCAAATTAGATTGTTCAAAAATAATATTGCTGTAGAGCAGAAATTAACACATTGTAAAACTACACTCCAATAAAATTTTTTAATAAAACAAAGAAAAATAATGCTATTAAAAATGTTAATACATGTAACATTTTTATAGAAAGAAATGCTAAAAATTTTCCCCAAAAAATAGACTTCCCAAGTGGTTCAGTGGTTAAGACTCTGAGCTTTCAATGCAGGAGACTCGGATTTGGTCCCTGGTAGGGGAACTAAGATCCCACATGCCACTCAGGGTGGCAAAAAAAAAAAAAAAGTCAATAAAATAGTGAAAGGGAAGGTTATGCTTAATAAAATCCAGCTACATCCGCTCTTCTGCAGCCACTCCGATAGGACAGTCAGGGTCATGCACCCATGAAGCCTCTGAAAGCACCACTGTACACTCATTACAGAGTAAGAGTAAAAGGACAAATAATATCTCAGTAATACTGTGAAGATAATCTGACCACAAAATGGTGTCAGAACCCCCCAGAGCCTTGGAGAACCCCACTGTCCTTGGAGAACTACTGCTCTAGCCCGGCCACCTCTAGCTGCAACCACTTCTGGTGTTGGCAGACATCCACTCTCCCTTGGATCTCTCCCTCTCCACCTCTCTTCCCACCCCCTCTTTCTTTCCCCTTCTCTCTCCCCTAACTTCTCACTCTCTCTTCCTCTTTACTACCACTGCATGCGTGCAGGCATGCTCAGTCACTCAGTCATGTCTGACTGCAACCCATCAGGTTCCTCTGTCCATAGGATTATCCCAGCAAGAATACTAGAATGGGCTGCCATTTCCTCCTTCAGGGGGATCTTTACCACTGAAGCACAAGGGAAGCCCTTACTATCACTGTGTGTGTTAGTTGCTCAGTCGTGTCCAACTCTTTGCAACCCCGTGGATTAAGCCCTGCCAGGCTCCTCGGTCCATGGGATTTTCCCGGCAAGAATATTGCAGTGGGTTGCCATTCTTTTCTCGAAGGGATCTTCCCGACCCAGGGGAATGAACTTGGATCTCCCACATTGCACGTAGACTCTTTACCATCTGAGCCACCAGGGAAGACTACCATTACCAGCACCAAATGGACAATCTTCCCCAATCTAAAAAACAAAACTTCCTACTTAAACTATCTCCTTCTTCACTAGAGTAAGTTTTTTTTTTAAGTTCCCACTCCTCCTACTGCCCCTCCTTTTTATTATTTTAATTACCAAAGTAATACAAGGAGACTTTGTCACTTCAAAAAAATCTAAGTAATAAAGATAAATCACCATCCAAACCTCAATATCTTCCCTAGAGGTAAAAACCACTGTTACTGTAAAAGATACTCCAAACTCACTTTGTAAACTATCAGACCAAACTTCTCATTTTCTCATGATCTTCCCTCTTCAAATAGTTAGACCAAAAAAATAAAAAGTTCTGAAAGAGTTCTGTTTAGATTTCAATTCTTTTGATGATAAGTTATGGATCAAAGGATACAGCTATCAGGTAGGAGATGACAGAGTGACATTCCTACACAAACAAGTGTGAAACAAAATGTTACAACCATGTTAATTTTATGACAACAAAACATAATGAGACTTATGACTATGCCTTGTATGTAAAGTCCACACATTTCATTACCTAAATGCAGATCAATGCTGATTATATTTGTATCAATTTGATATCAATAAAAGCGTCTTCAAAGTTTATAAAACATTTTCACCCATATAATCTCTTCAAAATTTCACAACCCATGAGATTAATAGAAATTATCTTTAACATTTAATAAATAAGAAAGCCAAAATCACGAGAGAAAAAGAATTAGTTGTTCAAAACTACATAGCTAGAAAGATGCAAGTCAGAAACCACAGACAGGACTTTTATTTTTTGACTCAAATCATATCCCACTCCTTTATATCACATTGAACAATACATCAAAAATTGTCACAATAAGGCTTCCCCTGTGGTCCAGCGGTTAAGAATCTGCCTGCCAATGCAGAGGACACAGATTAGATTCCTTGTCCAGGAAGATTCCACATGCTGCAGGGCAACTAAGCCCAAGCACCACAGCTACTGAGCCCGAGAGCCCATGCTCCACAATCACAGAAGTCACCACAACGAAATGCCCGCGACTACAACCAGAGAGTAGCCCCTGCTCACCGGACCTAGAGAAAGCCCTAGCAAACAGCAGTGAAGACTCAGCACAGCCAAAAATAAAATAAAATAATTTTTATAAAAAGCTGTCAGAAAACAAAAATACTAAGTTCTTGCATATTTTTCTGGTAACCTGGAAGAAATTTTGTCTACTTCTAAAGTTTAATAGAATTATAAAACAAGTTGAATAACTTCTGAATGCAAAAATTAAATTATTTTTGCTTGTTAAATAACTTCTGAATGCAAAAAATAAATTATTTTTGTTTGTTATACAATATAGTCCCTTGGGAAGCTTACATCTTACTTAAAATAAAAATCAAAATTTAATAAAACTTACATCAACCTGTAGATGCATTATAAAATTAGAAAAATAACCTCTTAAATTCTTAATTAGGTATTAACATAAGACCTAAAACTCCACATGTAATGATGTAACAGCTCCAGACAGAAAATACCTCCAATTATACATAAATCATTGATGCTGCCCTCACACTTCAGTGTTACCACTGAAATTTCTGCAAGGGACATATGGAGCCACATGGAAATCCCTTAAATTTCACAAACTGAATTTTAAATTATTTAAAAAATAATAAACATACTTTTATAAACAGACAAAGCATTTAATTCATCAGTAATGTTACTGAATGACTTCCTAAGTCCCTATTTTTTCCCACTCCAAAGCGACTCCACAGGAGTCTGACACATTTTAATGATTTATATGACATACTAGATGAGATTATTTTAAAAACTTACCCTATTTCTTGTTAAGGGCTCTGAATCCTAACTCCATTTCACAAACAAGACAGGAAAACTTTTAAATTATGATAAAGCTTATCTTTATAATATACCTTGATATTTTAAATATATGGACATGATTAACTGATTTTTCTTTACATTTTACTCTTTCTAAATATAATAAATATATACTTGTTCTCAACACATCCTTATCAGAAGACCAAAACCCATACTGAGACATTTCAGTACTCAAGGTAGTGTAAACAGAAGTGTAAAGCTGGGTTATTACTAAGAAATATTTTAACATTTCTCTTACCTCAGTTTCTGTACAATGTGAATATTCCACTTTACCTGTAACAAAAATACAAAAAGTTACTTTTCAGAGGATTTGGGGTGTTTTTTTAAATCACTAACAAAAAAATATCTGAGTTATTCTCACTACAGCTTCATTATGTCTGTGAAAATCTGTGCCACAAAAAGGTTCTAGTGTGACCAAATATTCTAGAAGTTCCTGCTCAAAGTTTAAAAAAGTTTCATAAGAGAATAATCAAGAAAAAGATGGAAAGAACACACTTAATTGTAATAAAATATAAAACATATTACACATATATAAAGAAAGCAAAACAAAAATACTTTTTCTTGCTTTCTTTAAAGGCATTTAAAAAGCTACCATTTAAAATACTTTTAAGAAAAGTCTTTAAAACACTCTTGGTATCTTCCCTAAATACATTTCCAGCTTAAAGGTACAGTGATCATTTCAATTAAGGCAGAAATGTTTTAAATTCTTATTTAACATATAACAGTAGTTTTTCTATAATATATAGACACAACACTATAACTAATTAGTAATTCTCCCAATAGAAGATCAACTAAATAATAACCAGACTGAATAATATTTTGCCATGCAAACATTAATATTTTCTCATCACTGAGACATAATACCAGAGAGCACATATATATTTCTGTTAACTTGGGTGGTTAAAACAAAGTTATTTTAAAGGAGAACCATTTATGAAAATGTTTTAACAAAAAGAGTAAATAGCATATATTTACATTGGATAGTAAAAAACTTAATTTTCCCAGTCTACATGTCTTAAATCTCATCATCCTAAGTTCAAATACACATTTATCTCAACCTCTTTCCCTCCCCTCCTCACTCACTCCTCCTCCTCTCCAGCCCAGGACCCCTACACCTACCCCACAGGGAATGTTCATCAGTCTGATTTATATACCTTAGAGTCTACAATGATACTGCTGGCTCTGTGGGCTCACCAGTGAGTAAGATTAGCTGATAGCCTCACAGAGCTAACACTCCAATGTCTGTCCCCACTCCACCACCAAACCCTCCCAATCTATTTTGTCACACCAGAGGAACCAAATATAACAGCCTGTTCTGAAATGAAAGGTCTAATAATACGCTTTGCTAACTATCAAGAGTGTAACTTTTTTCTATTTAGCAACCTTAATTAACGAAACTTTATATTATCTCATAAAACAAGTCTCATTAAACGACAAATATTTTCCACTGAAAATAATTACTTCAGTTTCAGCATATTTTCAACAAAAGTCAAAAATTATCTTTGTCTACTTCACGTAATTTGGCAACACTTAAAGTCTGCATAGCACAGAGGTTTCCCTTCAGTGCAGATTCTAGCTGAAGGGTAGTGGCTGTTCAGCATGCTGCCTCCAGAGTTCTGAGGGGGAGTGCAAGTAAGAGCCCCGGACCACTCAACGATATTTCCACTGGCACAGAAGGGACGGGCCCTGCGGAAGCCACGCTTCTGACACTCCTGTGCTGGGATGAGATGACCAGAGTTGCGGTTCTTTTTATGTACAGTGTGAATTTGTGTTAACAAAAATTCCCCTTGTGACATTAATCCAAACAGTAACTGTCTAAATTTCGTGGGACTTCATGGCACTATATCACTTTCTTCAAGAACAAGGAGAACTTGGAGGGGAATCAAAATTGACAGCAAATCATAAAACAAAGTCAACTGGCAAGTGTTAATCCCAAATATTCTAGTGCTTCCTAGCAACATATTCTCCTAAGAGTCCCCTCCCCACGGTGGCCTCCACTCAAGGCCGAAACCCTCCCAGCCAAGAGCCACCTCCTTTAGATACAGCCTAAACTGCCATCCAGATCATCTGCCCCAGTGAGCTACCTGTCCTCTATAGGGATTGAGTATATCTGATTTACACTATGAAAACTACCTCGCAAACATCTCACTATTTAAATTTTGCTATATATATACACACACTTTTATGAGTATTTTATGAGTAACATTCTAAGTTCTTCAAATGCAAATAGAATCAAAACAATTCTTAATCATGAAAGGAGGTCAGAGTTAGGGAGCAACTATCATTAGAGAATTTTTAAACAGATTTTCATCATTTCCCACCAGTATAACTTAATTTTAAAAACATCAGACAACAGAATGAGCGAACTGTTTCTTCGAAACGTCTTGTCTTACAGTTCTCAAATGAAATTGGTTCCAACAGTTCAGGACAAAAAGCTGTATTTACATTCTTTTTTACTGTTAATGTAAATAAGCTCCCCAATACTCTCCCAAGGATTTAAAGAGGCTAAATTAAAGTATGAATAAGTGACTATCAAGTTAGAAAGTGATACAGTGAAAGAAAGCTAAGTTCAATATTATATGATTTTTCGATTTAAAGCTAGTATACATGGTGGTCAAACACAAAATAACTTTCTCTGACATTCTGCTAAACTCTTCTCAGACCCTTATAATCTATACTAAAACCCTAATGCAAGACCTAAGGCAACAAAGATCTAATTACAATATGAAAAACAACACCAGAGTTTTTTCAAACTCAAGAATCACTTTATGGACTCCAAATATATACATTTACGTAAGACTGTTTTAGTAGTTCTTTATCAATATGGAATCAAAGTATCTTGAAACATTCATCTTTTTATAAAGGGAAGAAATGACTCAGTTAAAACATATGTGCAATATATGTGTTGACAAAATACCCTTACATAAATTTTTTCATTTGATTCTCCTAACAATTTTGTAAGAAGGGCTGGACATATATTATTTCCCCTTTACAGACAAAGAATGGAGAAGGCAATGGCACCCCACTCCAGTACTCTTGCCTGGAAAATCTCATGGACGGAGGAGCTTGGAAGGCTGCAGTCCATGGGGTCGATGAGGGTCTGACACGACTGAGCAACTTCACTTTCACTTTTCACTTTCATGCACTGGAGAAGGAAATGGCAACCCATTCCAGTGTTCTTGCCTGGAGAATCCCAGGGATGGGGGAGCCCGGTGGGCTGCCGTCTATGGGGTCACACAGAGTCAGACATGACTGAAGTGACTTAGCAGTAGCAGTAGCACAGACAAAGAAAGAGTCAGAGGGGTAATATGGATTGCCTGAGGTTAGAACTAAGTGATAGTCGCTAGACCAAGAATCAAACCACATCTTCTACAGGCAACTCTTTATCTTCTTACCACAATACCATGTGACATTAAACAGTTGATTTGCAACCTTTCGGAAGAGCTAAGGAACTTGATAGGAATCAACATGACTCCATAAGAAAAATATTTTTTCTGTGCCAACTTAGTTTCCAGCAAGAGTTAAGTCATCATCTTCCCAACCCTTCCTGTGCATCCCACCCTCCCTACCCCGTAAGCACCTAGGCGGTAAGCCTGAGAGCCTCCCAAGATTCCTTCCTTCTTCCCACTGCCACGTCAAAAACTAAACAGCCATGTGCCATTCTACTTCTTAAATCACCCTCAGACTCTTTCTCCCTATTCCATTACCTCTGGTCTGAATAGCCATTAATACTCCTAACTGGTTTGGTAACTTAGAGGCTACTAAGACCTAACGATAGTATGAAATTCCCAGTGGTGTCTCTGCCCTCAGCTTACTTAGTTCAATCCATCTTCTATAAAGCTCATCTTCCCAAACAGAGGAGTCTGCTTACATCATTTTCCTGCTTAAAATGCTTCTATAACTATCCACCACCTATACAGACAATAAATACAAACTCAGTCGCGAGGCATAAAAAGGCCTTCATCACCTGAGCCCTCCCACATACCTTTCCAGCTGATCTCCTCGTCCACCCTTCCCACACACATCCGACGCTCCAGGCACAGTGGACGCCCACTGCAGAGAGGACAGACAGGTTCAGTCTCATGTGCCAACTCCAAACAACTGGCAGTGACTGCCTGAAGCACCCTACTGAGAACTGGAGATACTTATAAATTTAGCAGCAAAAATGTGATGAATGATTACGCAGCGCCTGCTTTTGGTATGGGGACGTGGGTGTCACACACATGCCATACCACAATTCGTGTATTCCTGCTGACAGTTCTCCCATGTTTCTAAGCCTCTGTGCTCACTGCTGCTTCTGCTGAGCATGCTCTTCTCCTGTGATCCCACTGCTCATCCTTCCAGATCCCATCAGCAGAGCTCCCCTGTGAAACCTGCCTGATGTCATACCAGCAGAGTCAGTCCCTCTCTCCCTGGACTCACATAGCTTTCTGTATGTCTCTACTATTTGGAATCACTGGACTGTTAAGTGTTCACTTATGCTCCTGTGACCTTCTTGAAGATATGAATGCACTTCCTTTCCCTCTGTATCTTCAACATTTAGTCCAGTACACTTAGAAGACACCCAAGTACTGGTGAAACGAATACATGAAGACATTAATGGGGATTCCTCTAACACGCTATTTCACTAAAATCCAGGAAGATATGGCAAAGCCAGGACCAGACAACCTATGGGGACTGTCACTGGCATTCTACCACTACTCATCATATATTTCCATATGTATCTATATCGCTCAGAAATACAAACTACTAAGAGAGTAGACTAGATATGAATTTGGCTTCCAATTAGATTAATCAGTGGAGAAAATGGGAAATACAAGGGGGAAAAACTGACTCAATTTCTTTAAAAAGTGCTCTAGCACAAGTAATATAAAAAGATCTAAGAGTCAGTTTTCAGAAGCTAAATATGGACCACTAAATCTTATTATTATTAGGGATACAGCCTTTCCATATACTTGACACTAGTCAAATCCTTATTATACTTACCCTAATGCCACTGCAAGGGGCCTGGGTTTGATCCCTAATCAGAGAACTATAGGGTTTCCCTGATAGCGCAACTGGTAAAGAATCCGACTACAATGCAGGAGTCCCGGGTTCGATTCCAGGGTCGGGAAGATACGCTGGCAAAGGGATAGGCTACCCAATCCAGTATTCTTGGGCTTCACATGTGGCTCAGTTGGTAAAGAATCTGCCCACAATGTGGGAAACCTGGGTTCGATCCCTGGATTGGGAAGATTCCCCTGGAGAAGAGAAAGGCTACCCACTCCAGTATTCTGGCCTGGAGAATTTCATGAACTATATAGTCCATAGGGTTGAAAAGAGTCGGACACAAGTGTGCAACTTTCACTCACTTTATTTTAATTGGAGGCAATTAATTTACAATATTGTGGTGATTTTTGCCATACATTGACATGAATCAGCCATGGGTGTACATGTGTTCCCCATCCTGACCCTCCCTCCCCATCCCATCCCTCAGGGTCATCCCAGTGCACCAGCCCTGAGCAACCTGTCTCATGAATCAAACCTGGACTGGTGATCTATTTCATACAAGATAATATACATGTTTCCTTGTTATTCTCTCAAATCATCCCACTCTCACCTTCTCCCACAGAGTCCAAAAGTCTGTTCTTTACATCTGTGTCTCTGTTGCTGTCTCATATATAGGGTCATCACTACCATCTTTCTAAATTCCATGTATATGCATTCATATACTGTATTGGTGTTTTTCTGACTTACTTCATTCTGTATAACAGGCTCTAGTTTCATCCACCTCATTAGAACTGATTCAAATGTATTCTTTTAAATAGCTGAGTAATATTCCATTGTGTATATGTACCACAGCTTTCTTATCCATTCATCTGCCAATGGACATCTAGGTTGCTTCCATGTCCTGACTATTGTAAACAGTGCTGCAATGAACACTGGGGTACACATGTCTCTTTCAATTCTGGTTTCCTCGGAGTGTATGCCCAGCAGTGGGATTGCTGGGTCATATGGCAGTTCTATTTCCAGTTTTTTGAGGAATCTCCACACTGTTCTCCATAATGGCTGTACTAGTTTGCATTTCCACCAACAGTGTAAGAGGGTTCCTTTTCCTCCGCACCCTCTCCAGCATTTACTGTTTGTAGACTTTTTGATGGCAGCCATTCTGACCAGTGTGAGATGGTACCTTATTGTGCTTTTGATTTGCATTTCTCTGATAATGAGTGATATTGAGCATCTTTTCATGTGTTTGCTGGCCATCTGTATGTCTTTTTTGGAGAAATGTCTGTTTAGTTCTTTGGCCCATTTTTTGATTGGGTCGCTTTTCGGGAATTGAGCTGCAGGAGTTGCTTGCATATTTTTTAGATTAATTCTTTGTCAGTTGCTTCATTTGCTATTATTTTCTCCTATTCTGAAGGCTGTCTTTTCACCTTGCTTATAGTTTCCTTCTTTGTGCAAAAGCTTTTAAGTTTAATTAGGTCCCATTTGTTTATTTTTGCTTTTATTTCCATTACTCTGGGAGGTGGGTCACAGAGGATCCTGCTATGATTTACGTCAGAAAGTGTTTTGCCTATGTTTTCCTCTAGGAGTTTTATAGTTTCTGGTCTTACGTTTAGATCTTTAATCCATTTTGAGTTTATTTTTGTGTATGGTGTTAGAAAATGCTGTAGTTTCATTCTTTTACAAGTAGTTAACCAGTTTTCCCAGCACCACTTGTTAAAGAAATTGTCTTTTCTCCATTGTATATTCTTGCCTCCTTTGTCAAAGAAAAGGTATCCATAGGTGCATGGATTTATCTCTGGGCTTTCTATTTTGTTCCACTGATCTATATTTCTGTCTTTGTGCCAGTACCATACTGTCTTGATGACTGTGGCTTTGTAGTATAGCCTGAAGTCAGGCAGGTTTATTCCTCCAGTTCCATCCTTCTTTCTCAAGATTGCTTTGGCTATTTGAGGTGTTTTTTTTTTTTCCTTTATTTTATTTTTATTTTTTTCATTTTTTAAAATTATTTTTTAGTTTGTTTTGCCTTACAATACTGTATTTATTTTGCCATACATTGACATGAATCAGCCATGAGTGTATATGAGCTCCCAATCCCAACCCCCCCTCACCCCTCCCACCCCACACCATCTCCCTGGATCATCCCCATTCATCAGTCCCAAGCATCCTGCATCCTGCATCGAACCTAGACCAGCGATTTGTTTCACTTATGATATCATACATGTTACAATGCCACTCTCCCAAATCATTCCACCCTCTCCCTTTTCCACAGAGTCCAAAAGGCTGTTCTATACATCTGTGTCTGTTTTGCTGTCTCGTGTACAGGTTTAACATTACCATCTTTCTAAATTCCATATATATATTGGTGTTTTTCTTTCTGGCTTACTTCACTCTGTATAATCCGCTCCAGTTTCATCCACCTCATTAGAACTGATTCAAATGTATTCTTTTTAATGGCTGAGTAATACTCCATTGTGTATATGTACCACAGCTTTCTTATCTATTCATCTGCTGATGTACATCTAAGGTTGCTTCCATGTTCTGGCTATCACAAATAGTGCTGTAATGGTTTTTTTTTTATTTCCATACAAATTGTGAAATTATTTGTTCTAGTTCTCTGAAAAATACCATTGATAGCTTGATAGTGATTGCACTGAATCAATAGATTGCTTTTACTTCAGAGAACTACAATCCCACAGGCCGAATGGTGAGGCCAAATAAATAAAGAAAATTACTGATTCTAAAAATCAGTATTTATATTAAATGTAAATAAAATACACAATCCAACTTAAATTACATATGATTACATTAGATAAAAAACAAATCCAAACTATATCCTCCTTGTAAAAGGCACACCTTATATGTAAGAACATTAAAAACTGATAGTGAAACTATGGAAAAGGAACATACTAAGTAAATTTTAGTCAAAGAAAGCCAATATAACTGTACACACGTTAACTATAAACATACAAACAGATCAATCTACCAAGAAGTTATCACAACTCTAAATTTTATGCACCTAAAAATACAGAGGTAATTTTATGCACCTAAAAATACTCAGTAGAAATAAAAAATGACATAATAATCCATGTATCGAAGTAGAAATTACAATGAAAACTGGGAAAATACTTGAACTTAATAATAAAATGTGATGATATACCAAAACTTCTAGGAGAGTGATGTCAGAAACAGTGAAAAACTTCTCTTCATCAAAATACAACACTAACAAGGTGAAATGGAAAGTCACAGAGCTGGAGAAGGTACACATAGCTGGCAAATGGTCAAATCCAGAGTATACAAAAATCAGAACATGTGAAAATAAGAAAAGATAAAAAATGTAACATAAGTAGATTAGCAGTTACCAGGGGCTTAGAAAGGGAAGAATGGACAATTATTGTTTAATGGTTACAGTTTCAGTTTGGGTGATGAAAAATTTTGGAAACAGATGGTGGTTTTGGTTGTAAAACACTGTGAATGTAATTAATCCCAGTAAGTTGTTACAACCATAATTTTTATATATATATGAAAAAACCCTGGGACTTCCCTGGCAGTCCAGTGGTTAAGACTCTGCCTTCCAGAGGAACAGTGAGCACTGGCTCAACTTCTGACTGGGGAACTAAGTTTCANTAAAACACTGTGAATGTAATTAATCCCAGTAAGTTGTTACAACCATAATTTTTATATATATATGAAAAAACCCTGGGACTTCCCTGGCAGTCCAGTGGTTAAGACTCTGCCTTCCAGAGGAACAGTGAGCACTGGCTCAACTTCTGACTGGGGAACTAAGTTTCACATGCAGAGAGGTGGGTGAGACCAAATATTAAAAAATAATAATAGAAAAACTGTCAAAAGACCTGAACAGGAACTTCGCAGTTCCTTTTCATCCTTATGAAAAATAAACATAAAAAAGCACTCAACCTGACTAGCCATCAGATAAAGGAAACTTAAAACCATTCAGTTCAGTTCAGTCTCTTAGTTGTGTCGACTCTTTGCGACCCCATGAATCGCAGCACTCTAGGCCTCCCTGTCCATCATCATCTCCCGGAGTTCACTCAGACTCATGTCCATTGAGTCAGTGATGCCATCCAGCCATCGCATCCTCTGTCGTCCCCTTCTCCTCCTGCCCCCAATCCCTTCCAGCATCAGAGTCTTTTTCAATGAGTCAACTCTTCACATGAGGTGGCCAAAGTACTTTAAAAGATATGTACAACCCAAATAGCTACACTTCTCATTTGTTAACCACATTTCCAAGTATTAGGGTGGATGCAAAGCAACAGACACACTGCTAGTAAGAAAGGTAAACACACACCAGCACTTTGTAAAACTGCTTGGGCACATCTACTAAAACTCAAGAGATACATGCAACAACCCAGCAAGTCTACTAGATACACACCTAACAGAAGTACATACGGATATTCAGAGGAGTTCATAGCAATCCTATTTGAAATAGCCAAAAACTCCAAACAATTCATACGTCTATCAGCAACAGAACAGGTAAATCAACTTTGGTATTTTCATACAACTGAATACTATATAGCAATAAAAACAATATAAAGCAACATGCAACAACAAATAATTTATCTAACAAGATGCTGAACAAAAGCAGCCAGCCAGCCACACACATACATCACAAAATGTAAGATTCCACACAAATAGAGTCCACAAGCAAGCAAGTCCAAGGTATGGTGATAAACTAAGACACTGATTAAATGTGGACGGCTACTCGTAATATTCTTTTGTTCTTAATCAGGTTAGTATTTACAAGACTGTGTCATTAATGATTTATGCACTTCTCTGTATGTATACTGAACTTCCAAAAAAAAGATAAAATAAGTTTTGAGGAGGAAATGTCAAAGTAGATTTTTAGACAGGAGAGAAGTGGTCAATGGTTTAATTATTTTCAAATAGACACAACACATACCGAAGAGTCTTTAAGAGATTCTGATTATCAGCCTATCATCACTAAAATAAAAAATGGCTTTGAACTCTTGAGCACCTAGGTGAAACCTGCTCAAACTGCATAAAAATCTGGTATAACATTTTCTTGATGTATTTACTTTGTATGATGAGGACAGTGCAAGCAGCAAAACAGTATGTCTATTTAAAATCAATAGAATCCCAGTTAGATACTGCCCTGAGAACAGCAAAGTCTGGACCAGATAAGCTGAATAAACTCAAAAGCCATGCAACAACAACAAAAAATCTTGTCTAGTCCTGACCTTATTATCCTGCCACTCAAAAATAATTACATAGAAATTAGAAGTAGGGAAAACATTACTACCTTTCCTAATAAACTTGCACTACTATTTATACATATCAGTATTTTTATAATCTCTAAGTAATCAAGATCCCATGTAATGGTATAAAGTATGTAGACAAAACCAAAAACCATTTGCCCAATGATACTTAGTTTTCACCTCTTTTGTTTGGTTTAAGACATCAAGATGAGTATATTTTATCTGCATGTTGCACTTCAGAGCTGTATGAAGACACATGTTCACAAAACAGGGAACTACCTCACATCTGGTAGTTGTGTTGCTAAGTTGCTTCAGTCGAGTCCGACTCTGTGCAACCCCATAGACAGCAGCCCACCAGGCTCCCCCGTCCCTGGGATTTTCCAGGCAAGAGTACTGGAGTGGGGTGCCATTACCTTCTCCGGTAGTTGTGTTACCAGTCACCATTCTGCATGGTTCTGCTGCTGCTTCAGGGACACCTCTAGCCCAGAGATGCAAGAAGGACTTGCAAGAGGGAGGCCAATGTCCCCAAGATTTATCCCAAACCAGTTCTTGAACATCCAAGTATCTCAGTTAATCCAGACGACCCCAAGCCACATTTCACTGACCTCCCATCAGCTCCAGTCCATCCAAGTTTGTACCCCAATACAGGCTCCTCTGGCTTCAGCTCCCAGGTATCGCTCGCTTATAATAAACAGCTTGGGCAGACTGCTCTCTGAACCTTCCTACTCAACTTGGCTCTGTGGTGTTTAGTAAACAACAGCTGAACAGAGGAATGAAAATACAGGCAGACAGTGGTGCAAGCCAGTAAAGGTGAGGTACCAGACAGAGATATTTTTCAAATCTAACGAAATCCAAACAAAAGTAATGAAGCCTTTTACCGCTTCACTCTTCTTCTGTATTAAAAATAAAACAACCTCAGTAGCAAAAGGGACACCCACTCCTGAGCTCCTTGAAGATACATCTAATTCCAGGGCTGGGGCAGAAAATATATAGGATAAGCCCTGAAATACTGTGTAGTACAGAAAGTAAGTGCTTAACACAAGAGAGAGGGGCATAGAGGGACACAGGAGCCAACGTGAAGGAATCTCCAATGGTGACAGTGGGAACAATTTGAGCAACAAAGGAAATAACCTGGTAACAGGTAACAAAGTATAAAATATACAAGATTCCAGACTTAATAAATGATAGAATAAATAAGCAAACAGGGAGAAGAGTCAAATCTTCCTTATAAAAGAATTTTAAAAAATACTAAATATTCACCACTTCAGAAGGAGACCCCGGTGATTGCAGCTCAAAAGATAAAGTATAGAAGAGGCAAAAACAGTAAAAATGTTAGTGGAAAAGCCTGGCAAACAAGATTCACATTGCTAGAGGTGTTGTCTGGACACCACATACCCAAGTCCGATGTGACAAGGGGTGCCCTGCCCCTTCCTAGTACTCTCTGCGCAAATGCAAAACATTAATCCAGTCAAGAAAACATCAGGCAAACCTAAACAGAAGGACATTCTGCAAAACCCTCAGCCAACCCTCCTCAAAACTGTGAAGGTCATGAGAAAACAAGGAAACTCTGAGAAACTGCCACAGAGCAGAAAAGACTAGTGAGCCATAATGACTAAATGCACTCAGCTGTTCTGGGCGGGACTGTGGAACAGAAAAACGACACTAACAGAAAACTAGGGAAATCCAAATGAAGTCTGGAGTTTAGTTAACAGTAATATGCTGATGGTTAGTTTTGACAAATGTACCCAGAAATATAAGAAGTTAACAAGGAGGGAACAGGGTAAGAGGCACACAGGAACCCTCTGCACTATCTGTGCAACTTTTCTTCTAAAATTATCGCATTTTAAAAATTACTTTAAAAAATTACATTTGGCAATTTGGCAACAGGGATATCTTCCTCATAGTTTTAAACAAGTACTGTATCTGGGAGAGGGAAGTTTCCTTTTTTCTACTTAGCCAACAGGAAGCAAACAGGAAATATCATAGGACTCAATGACACTACTGTGAAGGTGGGATGGGAACTGTTGCCATTGTGCAGAAATCAACTAGGAAAGTGATTTCGAGTTTACAGACAAAACAGGCAGAGTGCAACTGTCTCTTATCAACCCACAGTCCTTGACAGATCAATGATTTTTTTCTTCTAAACTTAGTCAAAAACTCTTAGTAAAGCAAATAGCTTCCCCACAGAGTTCCAACTTACTTATGAACCAGTATCGATATATGACTAAAACTTGCCCACCCTCTGCATGAGGCAGAAATACAGATACAAAACCACAAACCAATTATTTCAAGACCTTAATGTTAGTCGCTCAGTGGTGTCTGACTCTCTGCGACCCCATGGACTATAGCCCGGCAGGCTCCTCTTTCCATGTAATTGTCCAGGCAAGAGTGGGTTGCCATTCTCTTTTCCAGGGGATTTTACTGACTTAGGATCAAACCCGGGTCTCCTGCATTGCAGGCAGGTTCTTTACCTAAATCTGAGCCACAGCGGGCTCTCATTATTCCAAAATCTCTTCC
The DNA here is from genome assembly GCA_006410615.1 of Neotragus moschatus. Taxonomy (NCBI): domain Eukaryota; kingdom Metazoa; phylum Chordata; class Mammalia; order Artiodactyla; family Bovidae; genus Neotragus; species Neotragus moschatus. The sequence continues at coordinate 300,487 of SJYA01002878.1, forward strand.
AAAAGTGTCTGTGGCCACTCTCACAAGACCCAAGTGGAAGGTTGTGAGTGTGTGTGTGGGCTCAGTCATGATAAACTCTGTGACTCTATGGAATGCAGCCTGCCAGGCTCCTCTGTCTATGGGATTTTGGTTGTTGGAAAGTAAACTGGAGCCAATGATGACAGCAATCTTAACTGATTACAGCTAAAATATCTTAATCTTGCAAACAATCATCTCAACACATAGTTAAAAACCCCTTCCAGAGGCCTGGAAGGGGACTGTATGAGAAGCAGGTTCCAAATTCCGCTGTGTTAGCTTCATGGTAAACTGGTCACTCTGTTTATGTTCTATTTTCTCCTCTATAATGACTAAACCTATTTATGTTTACATCACCCATAGAAACTTGAACACTGCGTGCACACAGAAAGGACTCAATGCATGTTTTTAAAATTGAATTAAGCCCACATATCTGGACATATTGTTCAAATGTAATAATTCTTATCTGTTGATATAAATGACAAGGTATTTCACCAACCCATAACACTGTCATTCACCTCTACCCTGGGCACATACATCTCAAGTATTCCTTTCATTTAACAATAAGGATGCGTACACTCAAGAAAAAATATGAAGAGTAAAAAAAAAATATTTTAAAACATGTTTTCACTACTTAACCTTTCACTACTTTTCACTACTTTGACAAAAATTAGTGTTTTTAAACATGTTTGCACTACTGTCTTTCTTTAAGTTTAAAAAGGATATTATTCAATACCCACCAAATGGCATGAACCCTGCCGAGAAGCCCCACTGATCACATCTCTTCTCAAATTCCAAACAAAGCCCCACTGGCCCCTACATCAAGGGATGTCTTTAATAATATGCATTCCACTGTTCTTCCTGGGAAAACCTATTACCAATCTTACCATTATTTTAAACCAAGATGTGCTCATAATTTTGAAAGTGTTCTTTATACATCTAAAGCTAAATGTACATCAAAAATATTTTCATCAGATGGATATTTAAGGTCCACAGGGCTGCTAAGATCATACAGCAGTTCTCAGATCTAGAACTACTGTTAATAACTCCCATGGATCACAGGAAAAACACATTCGACTCTAGTGGAGCCAGGAATACAAACTAAATCCTATCAATGACTACTCTCTAAAGAACAGGTATATTAAAACTGGTCTGAAGGTCAGTCAAGTGCACCAGTGATAAACAGCAGATTGTGTATCAGGAGCCTGAGTGTCTAACTTCTGAATTAATGATGTGAATGAAAACTTCATCAACATGTATATAAGAAACCTTTACCAGGCAATAAGGTCTTTTTATGACTACAAACACATAAACACTGGGGAAAATTAAAATTTTAAGTAAGCCACCTAAGATAAATCACATAGCCTCTTGATTCTAACCAACAAATCACCCTCCCGTCATCATAGAGATACTTCATAAACATACTACCCATTTTAAGATCCTGATTCATAATATAATTTTCTGCCTCTTAAAATATTCTCTAAAGAACTAAGTTTTTCTTCTTCTTTAATCTCCTTCAGCCCTATATCACGCTACTGTCATGGACACATTAGTAAATGATTTAAAGTTACATCTGAATGCTAAATAAAATTATCCATTCTTGTTTTCTTCTAATATTGGTTTTGTTTCCATGCCTCCTACATTTTTATATTTCTCTTACAATGCATTTCTAACTTTTTAATTCAACCCAAATGGGGATATTCTGTATGTGCCGATATTATTAAAAGAAAACAAGGACTAAAATCAATTACTGCTACTACATTCAATTTCAAAACCAAGAGTGAATGGGAAGTGCTATTTCTTTCTATGGGACTAAATGGAGTGACACTGCTGATAGTGGTAGGAATCAACTTATTCAACAACAGCAGAGGGAACAGTGACCAGTAGAAAGATTCCCCATAAATACCACCTGTCACCTCCCAGACCAGGGGTTCTCAACCAGGGACAGCTGGCCAAGCCTGGAGAGGGGGTGGGTGATGACCAGCATCTTGTGGGTAGACACCAGGGATGATGCTCAACACCCTACACAGGCACAGGAGAGCACCCAAACAAAGAGCTATTCAGTCAAAAATGTCAGTGCATAGGCTGAGAATCCATAAACTCGACATCTGTCCCAATTCTGGGTAAAAAAAATACAGAAGCACGATGGTGCTGTGAAAGGACCACAAGATCAGGGAAGGGAGGGAACTATATTTTACTGAGTAGTTGCTACCTATATCAAGCCTTGCATTAGGCACTATACACATACCATCTCAGTTAAACCTCCATCCCATGGGAGAAAAGTGATCTAGTCTCATTTTACAGATGAGAAGGTTGAACTCAGGAAAATTAAGGAACTTATTCAAGGTCACTCAGCCAGAAATGGAAGGAATCATGATTCCAAATCAAACCAAATCTGTTCCTTTCCACAAAGGCCAGAGGTTAAAAGACCAGGATTTGATTCAAAGAGTTACCAATATGAATTTGAGCACATCACTTAACTTCCTCAACCTGCATTTAGAAAGTAAGTCAATGGATAACATCTGAAAATACAAATACTGTCAAATGCTAACAATTATGTTAAACATCTTATAACAAAAAACAAAGTGCTTCTTAGAATGGAAGTTCATGATTACCATATTTCCTTAAAAGCAGAATTTATACAAGGGTGCAGAGTACCAAGTTGTACAGCGTTTTTAAGAATCAAGAGTAAACGTTCAAGATATGGTGCCTTCCACCACCACACAACTACTCTTAATACTAGAAAGAAAGAAATTATCTAATATAAACAGTATTTTTGTATGAACTTCCCAGATTTTCAATCAATTGACCCAAAAAGCTGAAGACTATTTCAGCAACTTTGATGGGGCTCTCTCCACAACAGAGGAGGAAAAGGATGGATTACAAGTCCAGTACTGCTGCTGTGGGAAACAATTCTGCCATTCTCTCCAGAGAGCCAGAACGTATTCCAAGAGATCAATACATTATGATTCATACCAATGATACAAAATGTAAATCATTTCAACATAAGGTTATGACTTTTTAAAAACCTACCACCAGAATCCATCAATCTTTGACAACTAAACTACTGGTAGGTTCACAAACACAACTTGAAATCTGGGATTAAATTCAAGGATAATGTAAACAAAAAGAAGTTTGTTCTTTCTAGAAATCATCACAACTAATGCGACTTCTAAAAGCAGACTGCACACAAACACTTTTCCCCTTGAAATCTTGGATCTCCAGGCATGGTTTTGCTGTATTTTATAAAAGTTTATTTTCATATCATATTAATACACTGTAAATAAATTATAACTGCAACTATTGCCCACTAATATTGTCCAAGTTTAAAAGCAACAGACACATCAAATAAACTAAAAATTTGTTTGAAATAATTTCAAAACAATCATTAAAAGACTGGCTTTAAATAAAATTCTAAAAATCTGTTTACCCAACACCAAATATAAATAATCAATGTTCTGTTGGAATTGACAGAACTGATAACACACTCTTTTGACTGTTCCCTATTCTAATCAATTAAATAAGAATTTTCATTAAAACTCTATTCTGAAGTTCATCTTTCACTTTAAGCATTCTGACACTTCCATCAACCTTCTAAAACTGATGTTTTTAACATATTTGTCTCTCAGAAGACTGAATTAAAAACTAATAGAAGAAACATATTAGCAATCTCTTTAATATCGACAGATATTTGGGTAAACTGCAGCTACACGCTGATGGGCAGGTGATAATCTCAAAGAATTTACATTAGATAATAACCTAAGTAAAACCCATTCTATCTGACATCCTGTCAACTTTTTACTTTACAAGCCTGTTCTTCATTACAATAAATTTTAACGTACAGGGAAATCGTATTATATTGTCTGTTTTTAACCAGTCTCTTCATTTCTCCCCAAATAGCAGAATTCCCCACAGGGCTCAGATTTCTTTACATTTCCATCGAGGGAATATCGCTGCCCATCTCTGAAAAGCATGGTCTGCTGACAGCTCCCCGCGAAGGCGCAGCGGCCAGGGACCAGGTGCGGGCGAACCTGGGCAGCGCCAAGTGCATCCCACCTGCGTTCGGCCGCAAGCCGCACGAGCGCGCGTCCCACGACCGACCCCGCTCCTCCCCCGCCGACCGCCGGCTGGTGGCCCCAACAGGCCGAAAACTGACCCTCAGACCCACGCCCCCTCCTGGGGCCGCCTCCAGACCCTCGCCCACGCACCCACTCACTCCGGCAGCGCTCGGCCGCAGACCTGGCCCGCGTCCCCGGCCTCCCGGGGCGGGGGAGGGGGCGCTGTGGGGAAGGGCCCGGGGCCTCGGCCAAGGTCCTCCAGTGGGATACTGAAAAGTAAGCAGGGCAGAGGGCCGAAGGCTGGGATAGGGGAGGGTCCTGGTGGGGCCGGCGCCCGGGTGAGNGTTTTTCCAGTAGTCATGTATGGATGTGAGAGTTGGACTATAAAGAAAGCTGTCTGCTGAAGAATTGATGCTTTTGAACTGTGGTGTTAGAGAAGACTTTTAAGAGTCCCTTGGACTACAAGGAGACCCAACCAGTCCATTCTAAAGAAAATCCAACTTGAATGTTCATTGGAAGGACTGATGTTGAAGCTGACATTCCAATACTTTGGTCACCTAATGATGGTCAACTGACTCATTTGAAAAGACTCTGATGCTGGGGAAGATTGAAGGCAGGAGGAGAAGGGGATGACAGAGGATGAGATGGTTGGATGGCATCACCGACTCAATGGACATGAGTCTGGGTAAACTCTGGGAGCTGGTGATGGACAGGGAGGCCTGGCGTGTTGCAGTCCATGGGGTCACAAAGAGTCAGACAAGACTGAGTGACTGAACTGAAAAACCATCACCAAATGAGTTAATCAACTGAGCAGCCCATGAGCCAGACACCTGGTAATCCTGGCATAGGGCAGTAAATAAATCTCAGGAGAACAATGACAGAAAGAAGAGAGCGAAAGTGAGGAAAAGAAATCCAAATTTTACCTTCAATGTTAACTTTAAAAGATGTAGTCTTTAAAAAGATTCACAACAGAAGGATTATTTTCCCTTCCTAAGTGATAATTTTTTAAAATATGAAGATTTTAGCAAGAAAAATATTTTGGCACTAAATCACAGGAATATACAATATTACATACAACAGAAGGGCTTTTATTTTTGCCAAACAAATTCATTACTGATATATTGTGTTTAAATTTCTTGCCTTTGTGAGCATATGTGGAATTAAGTTGTGGCAAGATTCTTGAGAGTCCTTTAGACTGCAAGGAGATCCAACCAGTCCATTCTAAAGATCAGTTCTGGGTGTTCATTGGAAGGACTGATGTTAAAGCTGAAACTCCAATACTTTGGCCACCTCATGCGAAGAGTTGGCTCATTGGAAAAGATCCTAATGCTGGGAGGGATTGGGGGCAGGAGGAGAAGGGGATGATAGACGATGAGATGGCTGGATGGCATCACCAACTTGATGGACATGAGTTTCAGTAAACTCCAGGGAGTTGGTGATGGACAGGGAGGCCTGGCGTGCTACGATTCATGGGGTCGCAAAGAGTCGGACATGACTGAGAGACTGAACTGAACCAAACTGAAGATGACTAGTTAAATGTTTGATGTTCCTTTTGTATGCAGAAAAAGTAAAAGGTAAATCCTTAAAAATCCTAGCTATCTTCTGTTATAAATCCATTCATTGTATACCCCGAACACTTGATGCTTTTTTATACAGAGTGTAATTGTGCTAATTTTTATATAATTTTTCAGAACCCTTTGCAATCTGGATAAGCCCCAACTGTCCATCACCCCCAGGACTCTTAAAAAGTGACCACTGACAACTCAGAGGCTCTCAGAGGCTGACACCACCTCTGTAGGTTCAACCAACACTGTAGAGTAGCTCGGAACCTTCCCAGTTTCTCATTCTCAACTCAATTCAAACATCTTTATGTACAGTATACTTTGTTCCAATTTCTGTCATTGATTTTCTTATTCTGTGGCTTCACCACCTTTAAAAAGTCACTCTATGTAGTTAAAATGTCTGCACAACTCAGATCAACATTTGAATGCCATCTTCAGATGCTGTGAGGTCTGTGAAAAGTGGTGGTCTGTGTTATTTACTCTGAATATAGTTTTAGTTTTTATTGATTTTGCTTATATATTTATTAAACAATGGAATCCTTGAGATGTTTTATCATCTTATATTTACTTATCATTTTTGCAGAATAAATGTACTTCGTGTTTCACACTCTGGACATGCTGGCTGAGCTGCTCCGAGTCTTTCAGGGAGCACGGCCTTTCGGGGGACACACTGCCTGTGCAGCCCACGCTTATCCCAGACACTCTCAGACAACTGCTCCTAAGAGGCACATTCACCTAGAAAAGTGCACCAAAAAGGAAAAAAATAGAACAGCGTATTTTTTTCAGTGTTATCACCTAAATTTTCTCTGCCCACAATTATAATACTTTATGACTTTACAGTGACTTTTTTAATAGTTTCAAAGTGCTTTCCTCACTTATACAACTTGAAGGTCAGATATTACTTATCTTACAGATGACATCATAGATAAAACAAAACACAGGGCTGGTGACTAAAGATGCAGGACTGGGATCCAGACCTAATGACCAGCCCAGCTTTTGCTGCTGCACTAAAACATCTCTCTCAATTAGTCCAGAGCACGAAAAAAGTCCTGACACTTCATCCCACGTGCACCAATCAAGAGTACAACAAAAAGGAGATGCTGTAAAATTTGTATCTACCAATATGATCAGTTGAGTCAGGAAGATCCCCTGGAGAAGGAAATGGCAACCCACACCAGCATTCTGGCCTGGAGAATCCACATGGATAGAGGAGCCTGGTGGGCTACAGTTCATGGGGTCACAGAGAGTCAGACACGATTGAGCAACTAAGCAGCGGCAGCAATTAAACTTTTGATAGTTTAAACACTTTAAATAAATGATGTGATGCCCCATCTCCCTGATGAATTCATCAGCACTTTAGTTTTACCCAAGCAGTTACCCCCAGAGCACTCATCTTCACCACCATCTACATGACTCCATCCCCATATCAAAGGCTATACATGATCACTCCTCTAAGGAGGTGAATTCTATCAACAATTCTAAATGCAATTTGAAACTCATCCCTTGTCACTGGGTTATCAGACTGAAGATTAACCAAAAATCCTTCAAATTAGTCATGCAAACCTTATATGCAGAACTAGAAGTACACTGGCCCAGGTAAGAACACAACAAAATTGTTTTCTTCAAGTCTATGAACTTGTAAAGAATTAGCTTTTTTTCTTTTTTATGGTAAAGAAATATGATTATTGGAAAACATGTAAAAAAAAATCCATTACTGTCCTTTTACTAAATTATAACCTAAACCAGTGTTTTCCCACAACATTTTCTGTATCATATGTTATGTTTACCTAACCCACCTTGATGAGATGAAGTTACACATCCACCTATAAAAAATGAGGAAAAGTAGAGCAGTAAGGTGAAATATATGAATAGTAGCATATTGGTATGTCCTTGGGGAACTCTGGAAAACCCAAGGTCAAACAATAGTTATATTTCAACTTCTTAATGTGATTCTTCTTTGAAACAGTTAGTTCTAAACCAAGAAAGAAAGATGGTATTCTTATCATGAATGTTAGTGAAATTATTAGCTTCAATTAGTTAAGATTTGATTTGGAAAAGATCTCAAGAGACCTAAATTTTTAGCCAAGTCACTATTTCACTTAGGGAAATTTGAGTCTGCAGGGGTTGTATGATTTAAATTACTGCCAGTTGCCAAAGTAATCCAAATATACTTCCTGTAACATAAGCTTTCCAGATCCTCTTTTTCAGCCATGTTACCTTAAAGTTCTCACTGGATTTCAAAAGTTAAGCAGTAGCTTCTTAATCCCAATGGGAAATAGAAAATAACACATGGTACAAAAATATCTGTATTTGATAGACAGATGTTGATGTTTAACAGTAATTACTTGAAAATGTAAGTTCTCAACAAAACTTTTAAAAGACCAGCATTTCAGGTTGTTTAAGGTAAAGAGACATAATCCATTTGCAAACTAGTCATACCTTACTGATAAGGTGAAGCTAAACTATTTTTTTCAAACCTCTGTTAATATCTTTATAAAAAAAGAAAGAAAGAAAGAAAACTGGCCCTTTCTTTTTACTCCAAAAACCTTGTCTTTTCTCCTAATGTACACAGACAAAAGGTGGAGCTGCCCTCAGGTCTAGAATTTTTCTCTGGCCCCGTGAAAGGCTCACTTCTTTTCCAAAGTCAACACGTAACCAATACACATATGGTTCCCTTTTAATTAAATTGAGCAATGAATGAACCACCTTCTAGTTATCTTTTAAGCCTTGCCTTGGTGATTTTTGTGCAAGGTTATGGGTATAGCTGTATTTTCATGTCTATTCACTCACTGTCCTGAGAACCTGAATTCCCGTGGCCACTTAATCCTTTCTCAAGGGTCATTCATGGAGCACAATGTCTTCCTTTCTGCTATTTGCTATGCATGCTCATTCGTCTCAGGAGCTGAAAAGTGCAATCCTTGCTCCTACTTTCTGCCTAGTCATCAAACCCTTTTACAGAGTCTTTAGAAGAAAATCACTGACATTGAAATTCATAAAGATATGACTTCCAGATTTCAACCTGAAGTTCTACAATATTTTAAACAAACTTCCTAACTACTCTTTTAATGGTATTATTATTATTCCCTTGCAAGATTTGGTAAGTAATGATCATTCTTCACCTGTAACACTTTCAAAATGCCATTGACATTTTCAGTTTTAACTAAATTATCTTCTTTTTAGCAGAAGCAAACTTTAATTTTACTTATGTTATAGGATTATAAATATTGGGTCAACTTTCCTCATCTAAAGCAGAGCAGTGAAATCAGCATTCAGATACTTTATGCCAATTATTCACAACCTTTATTCTGATTTAACACATAAGATGGAAGACACTTATTTTAAAACATTCCTACAAGCACATCTAGGGATATGTGAAATTCTCAGCTATCTACCTACTTATACCTACACTGATTTTTCTCCACTCAGTAAAAAATGTCCTCATGCAAGACAATGAACATGACAAAATGAAATGCCTAACAGCACAAACTTAGCATCTTAAATTTGCCTTATTTTAAATACAACATTAAAACTGAAAACTCTTTCAAAGCACCTAAAAATTTGTAAAATAACTAAGAAGAGTTTGTAACATAAAAGAAGTGTTGTAAAAGATGACAAGGGATTACCCACAACTCCAGGCAGGGCCCTTCCCATAATCCCATTTTATAAACAGGCAAATGAGTCCCAGCCCAGAGAGACCAGCCTGCTGCTGTTACAGTTATCAAGTCAGACATGAGACCTCCGTCAGGTCTTATCTGTACAGATTACAGCACAAAAATTTGCATTTTCTAAGAACCACCAGTTGGTGACTAAGTAGAGTACCAACTGATTAGAATCTTATTATACCTATTTTAGAATAAAAATATACCATGTAAAGACATATTCAAAAAGACTGCAATTAAATCTGAACATGTCTTTGAAAAAGAACCAAGTATTTCCATGGAAAATTACAAAGAAGGAACTATTGAATTAATTTCATTTACCATATTTAAAATAACCTCTACTTAAAATATACAAGTTATTTAACCAATTCTTATGATCAAGTTTATTAAAAGCTGAAAATTCCAATTTAACATCTTTTAACTAAACCAAAGACACCAGAAAAATAAACTACAAATGAGTATCACTTATGAATACAGACACAAAAATCCTAACAAAATAGTATTAACAAAATGAACACAGCAACACATAAAAAGAATTATACACCTTGACCAAGTACAATTCATTCCAGAATTTCAAGGTTGGATTAACATTTGAAAATCAATTTATTTAATACATCATATCAACAGAATAAGAAACAAAAATCACATAATTACCTCAGTAGACACAGAAAGAGTATTTGACAAAACCCATTTGTGATAACATTTTTTTTTAAACTGGAAATAAAATGGAAATCCTTCAACCTGATAAAGAGCATCAGTGGAAAAAAAACAGTTAACATCACACTTAATAGTAAAAGAATAGATGATTTTCCCTGAGATCATGAACAAGACAAGGATGTCCACCTTCACCACTTCTATTCAACACTGTGCTGGAGGTAGCAGCCAGGGCAATTAGGCAAATAAATAAAAAAATAAGTAAAAGACATCCAGATTGGAAAAGAAGAAAAACTCTCCCCTTGTAGACAACATGATTGTGTATAAAGAGACTCCTAAGGAATCCAACAAAAGACAAAAAAAACTTAGAATAAATGAGTCCAGCAAGGTTGCAGTATACATCAATACACATAAATCAGTTGTATTTCTATACACCTGCAATTAACAAACCAAAAAAAAAAAAAATCCAGTTACAAGAGCACCAAAAAGAATAATAGGAATAAGTGTAACAAAAGAAGTATAAAACTCACACTTGGAAAACCACAAAACATCACTGAAGGAAATTAAAGATTTAAAACAAATATGAAGGCAACTCATGCTCATGATCCTAAGGCTTCGCATTCATTAAGGCAGTGACACTCCACAAAACAAGGCACAAACTTGAGACAACCCTACTACCCTGCCTGCCTTTATGTGGAAATTGACAAGCTGATTATAAAATTCATATGGAATTGCAAAGTACCCAGAACAGCCAAAACAATCTTGAGGAAGGACAAAGTTGGAAGATTCTCAAACTTCCCAATTTCAAGACTTGTAACAAAGTAGTGATACTCGAAATGTCAGGTACCAGCACAACAGAACAGCCTGGTACAGCAGGAATACGAGTTGGTGATTATAACTGAACTTGCACTTCAGACACTGTGCTATGAGCAATAGGAAAGGTTCTTCAAAATTGGATGCTTTCTAGTTTACGTGTTTGGTTATTTTGTTAAGATTTTACATAGGTTTTGGCTAGTCTCAAATAATTTCTTAGCTACCAACGGCTGGAAAGCAATGCTACTTTCATTGGTATAAAAGGTACACGCATGTTAAAAACAGATCTAACTCCTGTACTTCCCTAAAGTAGAAAGTACAAAACTGTTATCTGAGGTAAAGTAAAAAAATTACGAAACTGTAGTCTATTTTGTTTAGAAACCAAAAGTGTGAATTAGTTAGTTTAAGCAACTCACATTCATTAACTAATGCCTTCTAATGGTTAGATATCAAGCACAGGATACTATTTTATGAGTAACACTATTTTTCAAATATAAACCCTGCATTTTTGACTCAACTCCTGTCTTTGTTAGGAAGTAGAAAAATGGTTTTCAAATGTGTTTATCTCCCAGAACTGACAGGTTAAAGATGTTTTTGTTCATAGCTAAAAATCTCCACCTCATTGTTAGAAACAATCTTAAGGGCACCTGGAGTGTTCAGTTAGTTGAAACTGAATTTTATAAGTTCTATTCAACAAGTTTATGCTTGAGTAATGAAGTTTCTCATTGGAAAAGACTCTGATGCTGGGAGGGATTGGGGGCAGGAAGAGAAGGGGACAGAGGATGAGATGGCTAGATGGCATTACTGACTCGATGGGCGTGAGTCTGAGTGAACTCCTAGAGTTGGTGATGGACAGGGAGGCCTGGCATGCTGTGATTCATAGGGTCGCAAAGAGTCAGACACAACTGAGCGACTGAACTAAACTGAACTGAACTGAACTGAATGTAGATTCTAATTTCTGACATTCTATTATATAAATACTTATTATATATTATATATGTCTAGAGAACTATGTTAGTGCACATACTGTCAAAATGAACACATTAGAAGCATATTTTAAAAAGTTTACAAGTTTAATAGAAAAACAATTTATGACAGAGCTAAATATACAATGTAANAAACTGAACTGAACTGAACTGAATGTAGATTCTAATTTCTGACATTCTATTATATAAATACTTATTATATATTATATATGTCTAGAGAACTATGTTAGTGCACATACTGTCAAAATGAACACATTAGAAGCATATTTTAAAAAGTTTACAAGTTTAATAGAAAAACAATTTATGACAGAGCTAAATATACAATGTAAATTTAATTTTTAAAAAGAAATTGTAAGTAAGAAGAGTAGCAGAATTCTAGTGACAAAAAGACTGAAATAATATTTGGAAATAAACCATCTTTAAAGGAAAATATTAATTCATGCCAGGCTCTATTAAAGTGCATAAAAAGGAAATTTATTTTAGAATTTACACCAAAGGTGCATTACAAGTACATGTGTTACCCTGGTACAGTAATGCAGGAAGCCCAGCCTCAAAGAAAACTCAGCTGTGATCTCATGTATCAGTTCTGCCTCCTAGTACATGCCTCACAAATAGTTTGTTCCAAAAGTTGAAAATTACAAGCAATTTTCCCTGTTGATAGCTTTGCAAGTAACTCTCGTAACAAACCAAAAAGTCTTAATTCTTATCTTGCTAATTCTTTAAAGTCATGTCAGTCTCAAGAAACTTCTGATTTCTGATCATTTTCAATAAAAATTGACATGAGAGATTATTTTCAGACTTTTAAAACAAGTTATATCATAAATAATTACATCTGTAAAATTAAAAAGCAAATTTTAGAGTATCTTTAGATTTTAATTTCTAAAATATCATTTTATTCGCCATGTTGAAGTAGCAATGAAAAGCATAACTTGCACAGCCACTTGGTATAGTCACTTTCATAAGAAGCACAGTGGGTGCAGGAATGAATGAGAGCTGTACAGAGAGGCGGGTGGATGGCAAGGCAATCCCATCAGGCAGCTTCTCACAAAGTTTAAACCACTACAGCCTCTTCAAAGTGCACTGTTCTCAACTTAAAAACAAACATCAGCATGGAGGCACTCACAGATGCTCATTTTTCAGTAGCCTCACATAATGATTCTCTGATTTACATTTGCCACATACACATGGATGCTTTTATCATAAAGTGAAAAGAAAGAAACAAAAACTGTGATTTCAAAAGACAGACTCCATGAGAGGCTAGTGAAGAATGCTGTGACTACAGAAAATCAGCAACAGACTGCCAATATTAATTACAAAAAACAATTTTCAACATACAACTAAAAGGTATAATAAATTTTTTCTAAAATACTCAAATCAAAAATAAATAAGCAAAAAAAATAATAAAATACACAATTCACTTTTACAATGAATCAAACTAACAAATATTTATAAATTATTTGTATACTTTCATGTGTGGTTTGTTATTAATATTTATGCTTTTCTAGTGTGAGTGTTCTCTCTGCTCCTGCATCCATGTCTTCCCGTAACTCTCTAGAGAGTCACAAGTATCCCTGTAGTTATGAGTAAACCACAAAAGTGGTAAATTCATCAAAATGTATTTCACCTATGTAATAAATAAATGTTGTGAAGTTAATTTCTCCTAATTTATATAAAATAATCCCATTACTCTATGAAAAATAATGATCGTATTAACTTCACTATGGCTCAAATCCTTAGGCAAATAACTTTCTGATTACCTGTTAATGCAAAGAAAACTTTCAAATTTAAGCTACTGACTACTTATAAGCAAAGTAGTATTTATTAAAATAAGATAAACACTTAATTTATACTACCATCCTCTCAGATTTATACAAGTTTTNTTACTCTATGAAAAATAATGATCGTATTAACTTCACTATGGCTCAAATCCTTAGGCAAATAACTTTCTGATTACCTGTTAATGCAAAGAAAACTTTCAAATTTAAGCTACTGACTACTTATAAGCAAAGTAGTATTTATTAAAATAAGATAAACACTTAATTTATACTACCATCCTCTCAGATTTATACAAGTTTTTCATCCTTAATTTTTAAACACACATCATGATACTTTTCAAACATTATTAGTGAGGCTTATACAAAAGTAAAATATGACATTGAAGCCAGATTCTGATTTTTAAAGTAATGAACCTCAAAACACCTAGTAGTATTATCAATACCATGTGTAAAATTCTAATAAAACACAGGTATAGTTTTATAGAAACTTAGTCCTATAGTACTGAGCGATATTTACAAGCAAACATGATCCAAACAGCACAAGCAGATTCAGGGTAAGTAAACACACGGACACGAACTGCCAGGCGCACCTGGTCTCCACGGCAACAGATGATTTCTTCACAGAAAGGAGACCTTAGAAGAGAGAAAATGGATTCAATTAAGAAAGGAATTTAGGTTTTACCTTATTTCCAAGAAAGTCGGTACTGAAAATGATTTTTAAAAATCCTGTCTCTGTTATCAAGGACTCTGCAACTGTGGTAAAACTATTCCAATTATAAACTATTTCCTCATAGCCTATTAAGTTTTTAAAATTACACTAGACAAGATCAATGATCCTCGACAGAATCACTGGGGAAATGACCCTGAGGTCTCCAGAGCTACACTCTGGCCCTAATGAATCACAGTCTGAAGCAAGAGGACAGGTCACTACAGAAACTCCCTGTGTGATTCTGAAGTCATTCCTAAATTAGTGCCACGTGTTCACTGAAATTACGTCAAAAACACCAAGACATCATAAATTCCACCTTACCGAAGACACGTGGCAAATGCGCGCCTTGCATTTCTATACACAAAGTGTATTGGGAACCCTTTAAATGTGTGGCCATCAGGCACAGCCCTTCTGATAGCATCCTGAAACTCTTCATTGCCCGCAGATATGCTTGTCGTACGCTCAAATTCATAAGACGCCAGAGCTGGTGACAGGAGATAAGAAAGCTGGTCTTCCCAGACTGTAGTGAGGCCAAGGTCCTACAGCAATTGAAATGGAAAAAGCAAAATATAATATTTAAAAAAACTAATTATAATGTTGATTATTTTAATGTATGCCGAGAAAAGATTTTTAAAATCTGTCATAATTTTCTTAACTTCCTATTTAATTATTATAAGGATACAAAGAAGTAAAAATTATAAAAGGAAAAACAGGTATCAGGTTTTACTTCTTAGAGAAATAACAAAAGGCAGCCAATGCAATGATGTTAGTGAGGACTGCAAACCCAGTACTCTCTTAATATCCACAAGGAAAGACCATAAGGAACTGTCCTACTGAGGAAGACAACATGTCAAGGAATTCTGGGGTCAAATTTTATTTAACTTTAAAGACTTTCACAAGATTGAATCTGCTTAAGCTGATTGCTCCCACTATCAACTGAACTGTAGTAGGGGAGAAATGTCAACAAATCGCGCATATAATTAAACTCAAATATTTACTGAGCATTTATTCTGTAAAAGGCACCAAAAAGCAGAAGCTACAGGCTCTCTGGGAGCTTAAGACATGCTGAAGGCAATTATAATTTCACTATGACATCAAATGAACCATTGCTACCTTGACATGTAATTTTTTTAATGCTACAAACTAAAAATTCTAAATATTTTGATTATTATAACAGATTTAATCTCACATTCTGTTATAACTGATTTCAAGTGATCCCAAGGGATCACTTATCTTCTTCCTGTGACTCTTACTTGTGGACTTATAGACACCATTAACTTAGCAAGCAACCATCTATGGCATCCAGCTCAGCTCTGTTCTCTTTTTTCTAAACAAGTAGTTCTTATAATGTATTAAAATGTCAGTTTCATTTTCAAACAAGAGCTAAGAAAGTAAAAGGCAATACAAGCAATGGAGGTAGGAGATGGAGCCCCGGCCTATCTACTGCTGGAAACACACCTCAAGTGCCACATTCAAAACTTCCCAAAACACACTCCTCAACACCCTGAGAAGTCGGCAAGTAGGTTATGATTTCAGAGGCTAAAGCTAAGAGGAACTGGGAGCCCAGAGAACACAGCTGATAACTCAAGAGTGTTGCTGATGGTCTCAAGGAACATGAGAATCAGGGCTCACCCAAGGAGGGGAGTATTAGGGAATCCCAAAAGGTGAATTAGAAATCAACCTTCTGTGGAAGTTCTGGACTCTAGTCTTTGGTTGACTGTATGCATGGCAATAACTTTTACCACTCCAAGGCTGCTTTTTCACTCTCTCAATGATTTCTTCTGATGAAAGTAACTTATTAACATACACTAATCTTTTCAATTATGATCCGTGCTTTTTTGTTTCCTTTAAGGCCCTTCACAAAATCTAAATGGCTACTAAGAAGCGTGATCTTGTTATTAATCAGGGAAATGTAAATCAAAGCCACCATGAGGCTATAATCTTACATCTACCTAGTTTAATGTAACAGAAAGACAAAACAACTAAACAAACCTGGAAAACAAATGAAAATGAAAAAATGTAACCCAATATTGTCAATTGGGAATGATTTAAATAAGTACAAAGAGAAAATCCAAACAGTAGTATTCACAAAAGTCTGAACAAGTCCACCGTTCTTCATTCCTATAAGGACAAGGATGTAATAATTTCTGTAAGTACTGGTGAATTCAGAAAGTTTTCAATCTCAGAGTTTTACTCTTCTGACTTTCAAAACCACAACTTTCATAAAGGAAGGGACTGAATTTGTTTTATTTAGGGCTAGAATAGTGATTGAAATTATTTTACATGCCAAAAAATATATATCTTTTAAATACATAAACATGAGAAAAAGGCAGGAAAGCACAAACCTCAGTGTTAATTACCTTCCTATGTTCCGACACGAGCAGCCTGAGCTGCATTTCTATCTCATTGCTTGTCACAGAAGCATCGATTGTGGACGCACACAGCGGAGGGAAGGGAGGGAGGGACGTGGTGGCCCCTGGAGCACACACGGATTTAACTGCTTCCTCACTCATGGGTTTCCACTTGGACTCATCATTCAGATCAAATACACAGCTTTCCACTGAGTCAGAGGGCTGACAGTTTCCCAGGAACGTCTGATGATTGAAAACACAACCAATTGTTCGATACGGATACAATGGTTTGGGCTGTTCGGCAGCTGGAGGCTCATCAGGGTTGACAGGTTTGTGGAGGTACCTAAAAAAGGTTAATCATAGTTTTATAGAGTAAGAACTCAGAAATTAAGACGACAGCAGCTTACTGAGGAAAAAAATTATTCTAACACTTAAGGTCATAACTACTTCCTAAGACTAGAGTTTAATATTTGTTTCTCCTTGTATTTCCACAATTTGATTACACCACATAGACTGGCACATCTTATGATAGAGAAAACAATTTTATTTCTTCAACATAAGAATATATTCCATGCATAGCATTAAGATCACAAACATTATCCAGGTAAAAAAATAATTTAGCCACACATTTTTAAGCACAACTAACTAAAATGATTATCAACCAGGAAAGAGAAAATCCAGGAAAATGAGAAAAGGGTTCAGGGCTGTGCCTTCAGGAACTCCCACATCTGAGGCAAAATGAAGGAAAACAGAGAACAGCCAGAGAGGAATTACAAAAGCTGAAACACAATGCTATGAGAGAAGCTAAGGAAGAGAATGTTCCAGGAAGGAGGGAACATTTCAATCTATCAAAATCTGATGACACAGATAAAATGTAAACTGGATTTACCAACAAGGAGTTGGTAACCACGTCAAATTTTCAAAAGAAATGATTTACAACTTGAATTTATTTTTAGGCTTAGGAACAGTCATCAGAAAACACATATGCCTTGACTTCCTTGGCAGTCCAGTGGTTAAGACTCCATGTTTCCACTGCAGGAGGCGTAGGTCCAATCCCTGGTCTGGCTACTAAGATCCCATATGCTGCATGGTACTACCCCCACCCCAAAAAGAAGCCCAAAACTATATGCCAATTATACAAAATTAAAAGTAAGCATAATTTATTTTTTTTATTAGTATCATGTTGATAAAGAATATTTTAGGTATACAAATTTTCTTAGCTTAGCTCATAGCTATCTTGAGGTAATTTTTTAACATATCCCAAATTATCAATATGTGCCTTCTGATACCATCAATAAAACAGAACGTACAGTTGACAACATTTACACTTTCATGCTAATATCCCTATAAACGTGGCTGACAAACCTGTGTCCTGTTAAACTGTCCCAAAAAGTGACGGTCCCATCAGTGCCACACGTCATGACCCATGCGTGGGGCACGCCCTTGGCCTTGGTCCCAACACAGACAAAAGCTTCCAGCCCGTACCCGAGCAGGAGGCTGCATAGAAGGTTGGCATGATCTTCACAGTCTCCCTGCAAATGAAAGGAGTAACAAGAAGTACTTACTCTCTCACATGGTTTCCACATTAAATATTTAAATACAAAATTGCAATTAAAAAGTATGAACTAAAGTTTTACTTTTAATCATTTAGTCCAGTGTAAAGCTAAAACAATGAGGGGGGAAAAGAATGTGCATTTTGGAAGCACCTGTTTTACAAAGTCAGTGCCTACAAAATCGACAGTCGTAATATACACTTCAAGATTCTATAGTTTACAAAGAACTCACACAACATAGAAGTAGTAAGAATTTTTTTTTGATGTTGACTGTTCTTAGTCTTTATTAAGTCTGTTACAATATTGTTTCTGTTTAATGTTTTCATTTTTTGGGCCTCAAGGAATGTAGGATTTTAGTTTCAGAGACCAAACCTTCATCCCCTTAACCACCAGGGAAGTCCTCTGCCAAAGCAGTAAGAATTTAAAGATAAATAGCTAAAGGGAAAAAAAAAAAAAGCTAAAGGGCAGGAACACACAAGATGACAGATCATATAGGAGGAAATTCCAATAAATGGGAAAACACTCAAACTTAAAACAATGATTCAAAAAATATCTAAACTTTATCATTTTAAGGAAATACACAAAAAAATGACTGGATAAAAAAACAACAATGGCTGTCTTTAGGGCAGGTTATATAGAGCTTCCCTTTTTCTTATGTAAACTCTCTTTGATAATGTTAGATTACTTTCACAATTAAAAAAAAATTACAAAAACTACAAAAGTAATAGAAAATGTCCATTTTCTGTGAAAACCTTGTTCAAATATTACACAGTAAGGCTATAATTATACGAAAATACGTACTTAAGTGTAGGACTACAGGTAACATACAAAAGCAAAATAACTACTGATTTAAGAGTTAGAATGAGGGATGAGCTCTCGGCTCCCAAATTCTGCACTGGTAGCTCTACACTGCTATCTTTCAGTTAACAATAATAAAACAAACAACATCTGATAAATGTTAAACTGATTTTTGAAAACTATTAATACCCAACCTTTTAGACCTAGTCAGTCATTTCTGTACAATGAGATTCTGTATTAGGGAAAAAATCTCAAAAGAAAAAAATAACAATACAACCAAAGATATTCAATGCAAACATTCATTCATAGTGATATCAAAAATTTGGAAGCAAGCCTAACTTCGCCAAAAGAAACAGTTCCTATGATGGCAAAACCATTAGGGAGATTTCATGTATCACCCAATAAAAATTTCATTCAGACATTCAAAGCTGGAGATCATAGTATCTCAGCAACACATGGGAAAATGTTCACAGCATAAAGCTAATTTATAAATCAGGGCACACAATTCTATTTATATCAACTGCAGTTATGAGAAAAATATATACACAGGAGAAAAACATAAAAATATAAAAATAGATGAAAAATAGAATTATAGGTGAAATTTCACCTTCACTATTATAAAACTAATGTTTTTTTAAGAAAAATATTTTTAGTAATTTTCAAAGTTCAAGATGTGCTTTCTCCTCAAATGAACTCAAGAAAAGAAAATAGTGAATCAAAAGGGGTGATTATTTGTTTTACAAAAGACTTATTTGGGTAGTCATTTAAAATATGTACAATATATTCCTACTATATTTGAAATTTTTAAATTTAAATCTATACATACAACTTTTGGGAATTACAACTTGGAAATAATTTTTTCAATAAATAATGTTTAACTGTTTTCAATTGTCTTAAGATAAAATCCTTCCAATTGACAATCAATCTCTAATATAAGTGGTTTTTCCCATTCTGTAAGCTCTCCCTTGTGAATATCTATATGTACTACTTATACAACTTCAGACTAAAAATTATTTCAAAACAATAATACATTAAAGAAATTTTTTTTTCATTGTTTCAAAAGAGTTGGAATGCTGAAGAATCTAATTTTTATAATACTATCAACAATTTTAGAACACTGGAAATTAGAAAATACCCCAATACATACTTTTTCCTAAGTTAATTCTTTTATAAATATACCATCAACTCACAGTAACTACAAGATACTGGTTTTTAGTTCTAGTATGTGTGTAGGATACCTTGTTTCTACAGAGAAAGGCCAGCAGAGTGCACCACTGCTCCTGTTTACCTCCTCCTCCGATAACAGGGGCTCGTTCATAACCAAGCACATTGACAAATCTTGCTGCTTGCCTTGGCGTGTCCAAAAGCCTTCCAGCTCGAAGTGGTTTGACGTAAGAACAAACTGGTCGGTTAATCCCATTTTCATCCTGGAAGGGAAGGGAAAACATTATCTGTAGTGACAGTTAATCATTCCCAATCTTAACATTTTGTCTCAGAACATATCAGAGAGAAAATAATCCTGGACACCACTTGAGCACTTGCTTACCTGCATCTAGCACTAGGCTACTGAGTGTTGTACATACAATTTTTCTCTTAATTCTCGTAACTTCTCTTCAAAGCCTACGACATTAAGAACTTAAATCATCATACAACCTGGCAACCCACCCCTGGATATATGTCCAAACCAACTGAAGTCAGTGTCTCAAAGACACAGCTACACACCAATCCCATCGCTGAAGCATCACTCACAACCGCCAAGGCATGGAAACACCTAAGTGGGTGTCAAGGGATGAGCAAATAAAGAAGGCATGGAGTATTATTCAGCTCCTCCATGGGCCCCTTCTCTGGTCCACTTTCCCATCTCTCCCTGTCCTCTCTGGTCCAACGGTGAATGACTACACTCCAGACTATACAAACAAGAGGGAGCCAGTTATATTTGGGCTGGTTTCTCTTCACCTTTGTCCCAATGTCGCTGCTCCCTTCAATGTACAGACAAGGCTGTTAGGAAGTCAGAAGACATTCCCGCATTTCCATCACCAACCAACTACGCCCTCCATTCCCAAGCTCCTCATCTAGAAAGTGAACCACCTTTAGCCTGTCCTAAAAGCTAGGGAGTATAGGGAAAAGTTACATAAATGTACAGGATCTGAGCCACAGTACTCACAACACTACACTCAGATGCTTTCATAGCACCTACACAAGACTGAATACATAGAAAAATATCTGAATGGTTCCTCAGAAGTTATAAAAGGATCTGATTATTTATGTTGGTTTACTAATGAGAGAAAACGGGCTTAGGATACAGAAAAAATAGAGGCAGAGATATATAACTGAAATGCTACAGTTACATATGATTGGTCATCAAGCTTAGAAATCTTGGCTGAACAGACTTATTACATGTCATATTCTTTGTCTTAAAAAATACCCTAACAAAAAAATACATGCCTACACTTCCAATTCTGCACCTGAAAGCTAAATTTACATGTAAATTGCAAAGTGTCCTACTACTTATCTAGTACAAAGTATCAACGAAGGACACACTCCAAGTTAAACAAAATGAGTTTTCATGTAGTTTAAATTAAACATGTTCAAAAATGGTTTAGAAAAACAATAACTGAAAATAAAAAGAAAAAGAAAACAAGGATTGTGATATATCACTCACCTACTCACTACTGTCAGATTATTACAAAATCAGCATTTTGTTTTACAAATAAGTTTTCACTTATCTGGAATAAATACATTTTACAAATTAAAGTTAATTGAAGTCTACAATCAGTAAATCTCAAATATAGCTGTGAAAATTTTCTCATACAATTTACAAACCTGTGCAAAAATCTTCACCAGTCGTGAATTGTGTGAGGGTCGAATTTGCAAATATTCTCTCCACCACTGCTTAGCATACACAAGAAATAACCGCTCTTTCTCTGCAGTTTTCTGACGTTCCAAAGCAAGCTTGAAATTTAAAAAATATACTTATCAATTTATATTCATTCTCTTCAATAATGATCACAAAATATGGAACAAGTCTACACACCTCCTACTTCTTTAGCACTACTCAATCAGAACACCATCATCTCTCAACCCTAAGGCCCCTAACTGGCCTCCCTGTTCTCACACTTCCCAGGTCAATCCAGTCTTCATGCCAATGGAGCTAATCATGTCTGACTCTCTCTGACCCCATGGTCTCTGACCTGCCAGGCTCCTCTGTCCATGGGATTCTCCAGGCAAGAATACTAGAGTGGGCTGCCACTGCCTCCTCCAGGTTATCTTCCCGTCACAGGGATCAAACCCAAGTCCCCTGTGTATCTTGCATTACAGGCAAGTTCTTTACCAGTGAGACACCTGGGAAGTCCCCATACCAGTCAGAGCTACCTTTTTTGATCCCAGACAAAAATTTCTAAATAATGTTATACTATCATTCTCTTGCTTACAACTAATAAATGATAATTTTCTAAAAAGAGAACACTTCCTAGGATTTATGAAAACAAAGAAAAGAAACTCAGGAGTATTTACCTGTGTGTTCACTACTTCTTGAGATAATGTTTGATTGAGCGGTGGGTACATCTCAAGTTTTATATTTAAAATCCCCACAGAAACTTTTGATTCTGTGCCTGTAAATGTAAATAAATGTAACTTCAGAAGTTTCAATACTCGGTAATATTTAGTCAATCAAAGCTTAACCAAAATAATTTAAGAATTCTGTGCTTTATCACTCACATGGAATAAAGACAATATTCAAACTCACCTTTTCATTCATATTAAAAACGACCCAGCTTAAATTAGTTTTTATTTTGTTCAAAGACTTTTATTAAGTTATAAGGAGATTATGTTTTCCTAGCTTCTCAATCAGATTTTAAGGAACTTTTTCAGACCTAAAGGATTTATGATTCTTGATTTCTATCTTCATTAAAAACAAAGTCAAAGCAACTGTTAATGCCTCATTCTCAGAAAACATTTATACATTTTGCCACATATAGTAATTTCCATTTATCCCTTCCCATTTTTCACATTACATATGAGTACAAAATTTTAATTCACACCTGGACTTCAAGAATTAGAAAACAAATATACTTCATACCATAACTACTTAATATTTCTCTGATAAATAAGAAATTTCCAGGTCATTACTATGGTTATTGTGTTAGGCTTATATTTAAAAACAAACAATGGGTATCTCTTTTGAAAATAAATATGCTACATAAAGCTTTTCCCCTACTATTTACTTAAGGAAAAATGTATTCTGGGTCTAACCTATCGAAATCTAACTTACTAAAGCTCTATTGTTCACCAGTCAAGCTTAACTCTGTCATCAAATTTCAATACCAAAATAATTCCATTATATGTAGTGGTTACAACAGTGCAGCTTTTATTTTGCCTTCCATTTCACTAGCAAATATGTATTATATATCAGGGAATCTGCAAGAACCCAGGGACACAATGATGACAATACCCTGATCTCCAAGGGTACACTGACGACACCAACACTGAGCAAGTGAACACTTCTGGGAGCCCCATCCCACCTGTATAAGGTGAGAGGAACTCTACTCCACATTCTATAAGAACCTGCCCTGGCAGAGCCGGGGTACAAGCTATCATGTATGGGTGCATGCCTGCATGTTTGTGTAAAGAAATCTTAACTTTCTTTTTAGCAAATAAATTTGGAGAAGAAAAGCCCTCGAGATTTCTTTATGTATCTCCCAGAAATTTTTTTTTTCCCCTTAAAACAAGGCCAGAGTGACAGAGAAGTTCAGTATTCACACTACTCAGGACATTTCCTCAGATTCCAACACTGGAGTCCAACTGTAATTCCAACAAACTCTTTCTACATGTTTCCCTCTTGGTTTACAAAGGCATTTTTAAAACATAAAATGTATTTATAAACTGTGGCTATAAAAAAGGTAGCAGTGATATTAATCATCATACCTACACCCATAAGTTCCACAGTAAGATTGGTCACTCCATTTTCTGAACCCAACACTGATCGCCATTCAAGAAAATAGGATGCAACTAAAGTGGTCTCAGCAAATATGTCTGTCTTGATTAGCACCATATGAATTGGGTCACTTATTGATAACATTGTGGTAGAGTCAGCCATTCTAGTTCCATCACCTAGCAACATAAAACAAAAACATTACACCACATGACATATCCAGTTAGGCCAATGTAAAAGAATATTTTCACTGAAAAGGATACTAATAATAAACATATAAAACCAAACAGAATAAGTCAGCAATGCCTCAAAAGCACACAACAGAAGTGGGAATAAAAGTTTAGTCCCATTTCTGTTGCTACTTTTCAGAAGACTCGTAGAACTGTGACAAGTTATCTAGTTACTTAATGCATACTGGTGTTTTCTGACCTCTTTAGAGGTTAAGTCTATTCTTCAAAAGTACATAAATAAAGTATATGCTACCACTATAAAAATCCTTGAAATATGTCAACATTATTCCCCAAAATATCTTTATCCCTAAAGCTGCAGGAGTTGATGGACAGGGAAGCCTGGCGTGCTGTAGTCCATGAGGTGGCAGAGAGTCAGATATGACTGAGCAATTGAACTGAACTGAACTTAAACCTCTAGTGGAAAAAAAAAACTGTATTAGCTACACAAAAGTGAAAGACCCAGCACCTTGGAGCTACCAATTTAAGCCAGTAACTGCCTTATTAAGGTAATACTTTTCACCGGGTAAAAAATAATAAAATTTTAGTAGTGCCCTAGCCATTTCAACAATCTAAAATTCTGAATATATAACACTACAACTTTGTTAAGTTTACAAATATAAACATTTTGACATCCACAACTAAGATATGACATCCTTACAGGAAGAAACAATGTAAAATAATTATAGTAATTAAGTACCATAATTTTACAGTCTTAAAAATGAGTTATAGATTAACGTCTAAACTCTCACTTGCAAAAGTTACTAACGTCGTAAATCAAGTCATCTTTCAGAAATGAAGAGGATCCCCTCTCATTCTCCACCTAACAAGCATTTAAATTTTTACTACTAAAGAATCAACCATTAAAAGTCAAACTAGCCAAAAATAAAGCAAGAAGGTAGGTAGTAGTAATTTATGTAAGAAAAAAGCAGTGAGGGAAAAAACAAAACAAAAGACTGGGGAGATTCATCCATTATAAATCTCTTAAGCAAAAGTTGTTAAAGTTGTTCTGCAATAAGATCTAACAAAAATTTACAAAATTAAATGACAGTTTATCATTGCTCCTTACCTAAATTTTCTCTGTGTACTTCAAGTAAAAAGCCGTCATGAAAATCTGGTTCACAGGCACATGGAACAGGTTTAGAACGAAAACGTTGGTTTCGAAAATGTAAACATAAAGTAAAGGTTGAACAAGCTTGTCCGGGTAAAGGCTCAGGTTCTTGCAGATGTTCCAAGAAAGCTTTTCCACCCAAAACCTGAAGGTAAAGATACCTCCGTGTTGGATCAATATTAGCTGTAAAGTGTAGCAATACATATGAGGAAACTGCCAATCAACTTAAGCAATGTGATCAAGACAACAGGAAATAACTTGACAGGAATAAAACTTAAGATTTAAAAAAAGGAAAAGTAACAAATCTACTATGTACCAGGCTCATTTGTACCCAGGGAAGAAAAAATACATAATAAGATATCTTTTTCTGACTTATACTTTGGCTACTTTCTTCCATCTAGATAGGAGTTAGAGCCAAGGTTTAGGATATCTTTATTTTTTTTTCTTTAGTTTCTTATACAACAAATAATTTCAGATAATTACCAACTCAGCAAGTATACTTATAGATAATTACATTGCCATTAAAAAAGGCTGTACAGTTTATAAAATATATTAATAAGACATGAAAAACAAATAGTCCTGCTTTTGCTTCCACTCAGCTATACATTAAATCTTTGATACACTTCATGCAAAATAGAATCTAAGTTTTTTGGATGATTTATCAGAAAAACATAAGTACCTCATTCTGGAAAAAAAAAATGCTTTCTCTCAAATACAAAACACTACAGCACATCTATATGCAATACTATCCACAACTAAATTAATGTTAAAAAGAAATAAACATACTTTTTTTTAATAACGTTGATTGTCTGTCAGTAAAACAAACAGGTTGTTTTGGAGAGGAAGGGAGTTCTTGATCAACATTATCCTAGAATGGCAGAAAAAAAGTCAAAACAAATTAGAAAACAAAAATTACAGTTAAGAAAATGCCAATAATGGGACTAAGAACTGAACTAAAAGTAGACAGGATAAAGCCCCCTCAAAATGCCCTTACTCTCCTAGCACAGTCAGAATAATGAAAAGTCTGCTGAAACAATAATGCAACTAATTGGTCATTCCTAAAGTCTAGCATGAAGGAATTTATGATCTTCAAGCCATGTCCACAGAAGGCTAAAACAAATTTTTAACACTTTACAGAAGGTTAAACTTTCTCCAAACCTCATATGACATCTGGCTTGTGGTTCCACGAGGAACAGAACTGATTTTAATAAGGAAGTGGCATTCACACAGCAGAAGCTATTACTAGGTCAGTTTTTATAACAAAATGAGTTTATAAACCTCAAAAACCAAAAAAGGATGCTGGACTAAAATACTTATTCTCTGGTGTATTACGAAGTTCATCCATTTTCCACATTATGTTACCCAGGTATTGAGGTCACAGTCTCTCATTATTGCCTCACTTTCAAAAGACCTACTTACTAATTTGTGCAGAGAGGCATCACCTCACTACTGACCTATTTATGTGAAAAGAGTTGAAAGTTCTTATGCAGACAATTTATTCCTTAAAGAAACAATCTGTTCATCTTAGAGAACACAGCACCAAACAATGTGTTTACTTCAATAATAAGCTTTGTGTAGAAAGATTTCAGAGTATTAATTTAGAAAAAATACAGTTGGAGTGAACTAATTTGACTAATATACACACTTAAAGTTTCAGACTTAGAGAATAAGAGAAAATTCTCACTGTAAAGGGAATAATTAGGTCCATAATTTCAGTTTCACTGATACATAATCCTACCCACTCCACTCAAGGGTAAAGTAGCTCATTCCTGAGACACAGATATTACTAGACAAAATGGTCTTATTTAAAAAGTAGTTTCACTAAAGAGAGGCCCCAAATTGGACCCTAAGAGTGGTGTTAAACAGAAGAATGTACTTAAGACTCTCAAATGTCTTCCTCTAAAAGATTACTCACAGTAACAAAATTAAGTTCTTTCATCACATCATCAATGATTCCCCGGCGTTTAAGGGCTTTGATCAAATCTTCAGTTGATAGCTGTTGTTGATCAGGTGCCAATTCTTCCCGAATCGTCTCAGCAAGGATTTCTCTTATCCTGCCATGGACATCCATCTAGGTAGAAAACTCGCATTAGGACTTAAAACGTTATAGAGCAGTCAAAGATAGCCAACTAGCTAACATCTTTCCAAAATATTGACCCCAAAATAATAATGAGAGAGTAGTTAAATTCAGGAAGGTTTCTCAAGTAACAGTGTGGGATTGTTACCGAAATTCACTGAGAATAAAGTTAAGATTTTTTAAAGGAAAAAAAAAAAACTTTAAGGATAAATATTTTTAACTCTAAAAATAAGCTCTAAGTTTAACTATTACATTTGCTAGCACTTCCCCACAAATAACACTCGACTGAAACCAGTCTTTTGAGAGCAGAGCAGAGCAGTGGAGGAGCGACCAAAGGCCAAAAGTAAACTCTCAACCTTTTAGTTGTGGTCAAGGGTTAACGGAGTGACCCTTTACGCGTCTGGGGGAGACGGTGGGGGTCAGGACCGCCGCGGGGCAGAGAGACGCTAACACTCCGCACGGGGCGGCGGCTGGAGCCCCGACTGACCCCGAGGACCCGCAGCCCCTCCGTGCCGCCTCCCGTGAAGTGACGGCCTCCAGCCCCACAGCCCTCTCCTCGCGGATCCGCTGTGCCCGCTGGCCCAGCCCCCGCCGCCCGCCCGCCCGCCGCCTCACCTTGCTCAGCTGCTGGTGGATGAGCTGCTTCAGCTCGGACGCCTTTTCCGGCGGCAGCGACATGCCGGGCTCTCCCTCGGGCGCGCCGGCGGCCGCAGCGTCTCCGCGGCGGAGCCAGAGCCCGCGACCGCTCGCCTCGCGCGCTCCGGGGGTGGCCGCGTCAGGCCGGCGGGGGAACCGGGCAGCTCCAACTGCTGTTTCCAAACGGCGGCCGGGCTGTCCCCGCGCTGCCTGTCAGTCACCTCGGCCAGCGTCCCGGCTCGTCTCCGCCCGCAGACTCCGCGCCGTGCCCCCCAGCCTGTTCCCGCGCGCCGCCCCGGCCGCCACCCCCACCCGCAGCCCCTCCCGCGCGCCGCCCCGGCAGGCAGTGGGACGGGCACCTAAGGACCCCGCGACTGGGGCCTCGAAGGACCCCAGGAGCCATCCACCCGCACTTCCGGCCGCCGGCTCCTTGTGTAGCCGGCGAAGCCATGTTCGTCCCCTCCGGGGACTCGGTCCCCGACCTTGCGGGGTGCACCCTCCTAATGGTGAGTGGGGCAGGGGGCCGGCGTCAGAGTGGCCCCCGGACGCGCGCGAGTCTGCGGGGTCGGGTCCTGGTGGCTGAGAGCGGAATGTGCGGGGACGTGACCTTGCGCTCCGTTGGTGCCGTGTGGGCCGCTCGCTGTACCTTTTTTCTTGGAAAATCTTTTCTCAGCGAGCTCTGTACCGCGTTTAAGCTGGGGAGTGATTGTCATTAGTCGGGAAACTGCAGACGGGCTGGGAAAGACTTGCCGACAGCGCGCGATTCTATCGTGGTTCATTCATTGCCTCATTGAGCGTTGTGTTGTCAGAGTGTAACGGTAAGACCAGGTTCTGTGTCTCAAGGAGTTCGCAGTCTAGTTGGGAACACAAGTAAATAAAGTTAGAACGTTGAAAGGGGTACAGAAAGACCCTGGGATTTATTGGGAGGGATACAAAGACCTGTTAAGAAAAGCTTCGTATGTGGAATTTAAAAAAAAACAACAACATAGAACAGATTGGATGAAATAGGTGGAAGGGGTCAAAAGTACAAACCTTTAGTCAAAAATAAGTCCTGGAATGTAATTTGCAACGTAGTAATTATAGTTAACACTGTGTTGTATGTTTGAAAGTAACAGAGTAGATCTTAAAAAGTTCTCATCACAAGAAAAAATAATTTTGTGACTGGTGATGAATGTTAAGTAGACCTTTGAGGTAATCATATTGCAATGTGTACAGATGTTGAATCACAGTGTTGTGCACCTGAAACTAACTTATATGTATCAATTTTTAAAAGGACGATGGTAATAGAAAAGTCACTTTTTGACAATTTTCATCATAATGAAAGCAAGAAGTGTCAGTGGCCTCTTGGTCCAGTAACTAGTACTCTGCGCTTCCACCACAAGGGGCATGGGTTTGATCCCTTGTTGAGGAACTAAGGTCCTACCTGTGGTACGACTCAAAGCAAAAAAAGAAGTATCAGTGAATGATATAAGCAGCTTTGATAGTGTACTGAGGAAGAAAATTTGACTTCATACCTAAGTGTCTCCCTGAAAAATATTTGTTAATCACAAAAGGGAAAAAGTATTTTTGCAGGAGATACCTGGCAGAAAGAAAACATCATAGAGAAAATAATGTCCACAGGTCACTAGCAGTACCCTTGACGGTGAAGAGGGAAGCCATATTGGATGGAAGAAATGGGAGAAGATGTGGAGATGTGTATGTTTGTGCTTTTGTTCCTGAATTCAGAGATAAAGTTCCCGCTTGTGTCTTTGTGGACAGACTGTAAGGAATTTGGGCTCTGGAGGGACACTGAGAAGTGACAACTTGTGAAAAGGGAGTTTTTTAGAAGGAAAGATTTNAATGGGAGAAGATGTGGAGATGTGTATGTTTGTGCTTTTGTTCCTGAATTCAGAGATAAAGTTCCCGCTTGTGTCTTTGTGGACAGACTGTAAGGAATTTGGGCTCTGGAGGGACACTGAGAAGTGACAACTTGTGAAAAGGGAGTTTTTTAGAAGGAAAGATTTTAGAGGGTGTGAATATGCTGATGAGTAGAATCCAGTAGTGAGGAAGAAGCGAACGATACCGGAGAGTGAAGGTCTAACCAAAGTAGCCAAAAAGGGAAAGGGAATTAAAGGAGGTAACCAAGGGATTGGTATGTGAGGGCCCTAAAGTGGGAGGCTGCTCTGAAGGACCCATAGAGGCCAAAAACTAGCAGTTGCTGGAAGAGTGCAGAGGAGGAGGTATAGTGAAGAGAAACTTTGGAGACAGGATCAGTGAAAATTAGTCCTCTCCTGCTGTGGCTGCTGAGGGGAAGGGAAGCAGGTCCCTGGTTTAGGTAACTGGGTGAGTAATTGATGCTGTTTTCTGAAGTGCAAAGTAGGGAGCGGGTTGGGCAGATGCTTTGTTTTGTACCTGCTGGTTTTGACATAACTATGTGGAGATAGCCATTAGGCTTTGGAGTTCAGGTGAGTGTTTAGGGTGTAGGTAGAGATGTGGTAGTTGGCTATTTGAAGTCATGAAAGAGAGAGTGTGTGTGGGAGAGAGGGAGAGAGAAAGAGAGCGAGCAAGTGTGTGTGTGTGTGTGTGCAGCGTGAAAAGAAGCTCCCTCCGATCTTTAGGCACTAACGAAGCAAATGGAAAAAAGACCCAGGAACTCTGTTGTTCACACCTCACAGCCTCCACACCTGCTTGCCCACTGCCTGACCTCGTCATATCCCAAGTCTTGGTGTGACTGTCTCCATCACCTCTTTCAGCGCTGTAGTTACTGGTCAACTGAAGTGACTGTTTTCTTGACCACCCCTTTTGAACTTGCAGTCACCTATAAACACACACACCCCTACTGACTTAAATGTTTTCTATAGTACTTATTGCTATGTATTTTACTATCTGTTTTGTTTGCCACAGCAAACCACCCCCTCACTAGATGGAAATTCCACAAGGGCAGGAACTCTGATCCATTTGTTTACTGCATCCTCAGTGCCCAGAACAGGGGTTGACATATAGCAGGTATTCAGTAAGTATGCAGTCAGTAGTCTCCAGGTGGAGCTAATGAAAAGCTCAGAACCCACGTGTGATGTACCTGAGCATTGGTGTCCAATACCTCTGCTGTGACTGTCGTCTTCTGTCTAAACTTCTTAAAGTGCTGCTGATTTGGATAACTTAATGAACTTTTTTTTTTTACTGTTTCAGCCAGCAGTATCTGTTGGAAATGTTGGCCAGCTTGCAATAGATCTGATTATTTCCACACTGAATATGCATAAGATCGGTTACTTCTATACTGACTGTCTTGTGCCAATGGTTGGAAACAATCCATATGCAACTGNTGATTTGGATAACTTAATGAACTTTTTTTTTTTACTGTTTCAGCCAGCAGTATCTGTTGGAAATGTTGGCCAGCTTGCAATAGATCTGATTATTTCCACACTGAATATGCATAAGATCGGTTACTTCTATACTGACTGTCTTGTGCCAATGGTTGGAAACAATCCATATGCAACTGCAGAAGAGAATTCAGCGGAGCTCAGTATAAATGCTGAAGGTGTGTTACATCCTTCCACAAGGCAGAGTTGTGTCAAGTCACAGCCAGACCCTCCCTGGGTGTCCGTTGGCACGTGGAGTGGCTCTTTAGAATCCACAGCAGTGCCCTCCGCACACACCCTGGATTACAGCACCTTCAAGAGACGTGCTTTTATTTGTACCCTTGGATAGAATGATTTTTAACACGGGGTTTCCCCCTTTTATCTTCAGTTTTAGTTTCTGTCCTTCTGGCACGTGTAAGCATTGCTAACACTGGGCTCAGGCCTATGTGTTTAACGTGCAGCACCCCATGCAGGCTGAAGTCATCTGTCACACAGTGGTAGCATTCGTCGGAATGCACACTGACCTGGCTCAGAGAGGCGAGTCACTTGACTGCAGGAGGCCTAGGCCCTGCCCACACCACCCATCTCCACAGTTCCCTGCTGTGCTGTCAGTTGGGGTTAGTCAGGGCTCACAGCGTACAGACCAACCACTGTGTTCCTCTGGCCTCTATTTTCTGAAACTGGACCTAGTAGTAAAGCCTTGATTATTTAGAAGCTAAATATTTTTGACCAGAATACGTGAAAAGTGATGTTACATCACATGAGCAAGGTGCTGGGAAACAGGATCTTACCAACAAAACAAGATGTGCGTGAAGCTCTGGTGGAGAGCAGGAGCGCTGCTGCTGCTACAGAAGTGAGGCGTCATGGACGTCAACTCAGCCTGCCCACTTCCCTGGTTCCTGACCTTCCAGCTCCAGCCCACTTTGTCCCAAACACGCCTGGTGGTCAGCACCCTTGCTGATGGATGCTGCACGGTCCCAGTCATCCCACACACACTAGTGCAGTGAGATGATCTCAACAGACCTGTAGAATGGGAGAGACGTGACCCACCAGACACAGTGCCCTAGTCTCGGCTTGTCTGTGATGTTTACAGTGGCTGAAAGCTTAGCCCTGGCACAGAGGCCTAATCACGTGTTCTCGGAGACTCTGTATTTTGTTCTCGGGTCATTTCAGGGCTTCTCATTCTTGGAGGTAAACTTGGGCAGGGCCTCCTAAGCATCAGTAAAGTGGGCCCCTTGTAGACTCTGGTGAACGCTGTGGATCATCCTCACAGGATAAATTCACAAATATTGACTCACAGAGTTCTTACGTGTTATTTTAGGTCTTTCTGAATCTCCTGAAGAAAATAAATGTAGCTTCTGTGTTTTATCACACAGCTAACATTCGCCTGCATTTTACTCTTCCTTCTAACTCCAATGAGTGTGACTGTTCTCTAGAGAAAAGAGGGAACAATTCAGAAACCAAACCTTGAAAATGGGGTCATTTGTTACAAGGATAGAAATTTCCAGGGGAATCCTCTAGGTTTACAATCAAACAAGAAAAATAATTTTTGATAATTTTCTTATAGTTAAATTTCAGCAATGAATCTATTCCATAGAATAAAGCCCATGGGTGAATTCTGAGGTACTTTTAAAGTGTTTTAGCTAAATGATGTAGTCCATATGTTCTGTGTTTTAATTGGCAAAAATCTTTAGGGACTTCCCTGGTGGTCCAGTGGTAAAGAATCCACCTTCCAATTCAAGGAACACAGATTTCAATCCCTGTTTGGGGAGCTTGAGATCCCACAAGCAGCGAGGCAATTAGCCCTGTGTTTCAACTAAGACCAGATGCAGCCAAATAAATATATTTTTTAAATATTTAGATACAGAATTTTTCCTAGTTCAGTTTTATTAATTTCTCATGTATGACTCCTTAATTTTAACTGTCATATGGTTTCATTCTCTTATACTTGCAGTGTATGCATTGCCTTCAAAGAAACTAGTGGCTCTTCAGTTAAGATCCATTTTTATTAAGGTTAGTATATTGCTTTTGTTTTAAGTTTATTAAAGTACAGTATAATGAGAAAATACTGAGTCATTATTAAGATTCAAAAATCATTTCTTTCTTTATACAGTTAAGCAGTCTGAGTTTATAGAGAAATACTCATAAAATTTTAGAATTGTCACTGTTATTTCCTAAATATATTGAAGGGAATTGGGACATATAGCTTGGGTCCTGTATATTCCTGATTCAGGTACCATGGGTGAAAAAATTTAAGCATATGAATATTACAAATTTATTCTATTTGCATTACATTTCAGACCCGTGGCACCTGCATAAAAATTACGTGTATCTGAAAATACACTCTGGAATCCAGCTTCTTTCCCCTTCTGCTGTCACCACTCTGGTCCAGCCCATGTCCTCTCTCATGCCCCTGATTCTGTACCACCCGCCCCACAGGCTGTTCCACCCCAGGTCCTGGAAACCTCAGTCAGATCCTCTCATAGCTTCCTGTCTCCAAGCAAGTTCATAGCCCTCACCACTGTCTGGCAGGAATGTGTCCACACTGACCTGGCAGCCACTAGACATCTGGAGCTATTTAAATTTTGTTTCATCCACTGAAAGTAGAGTGAAAGGTCCACTCCCAGGTCAATCACCTGCTCACCTCTCACCACACCTGGTTGATCCTGTGTGCACGTGCAGTTTCCTTCTGCCAAACAGTCCAAAGCAGGTGTGTGCCAGCATCTCGTAACACACGTCTTACAGGAAGGAGAGCCTCCTTCACAACTACAGCACACCACACAGCTGAGAGATGAGCATCAGTGAATACTCAGGTTTCCCCAGCTGCTCCCCACACATCCATCAGTTCTGCATCCAGGCAAAGTTCGAGTATTGCCTCAGCTGTCACACCTTTTTAGCTGGTGAGCATGGAGCTGACTTCCTCCTGTGATTCACAACACTGACTGTGCTGAGGGACCCAGACAGGCAGTCTGCCTTCTAGCTTACCTAACTTGTCCCTGATCAGATTTGGGGCGGAAATTTATAGTCATTGTTCCTCATCTTTCACCTTCAGTGCAAGGACAATAAGTGGATCTCAAACTAACTATAAGTTTAGCATAGGTAAACTGTTAATAGTATCATCACAAAGACTGATGAAATACTACCTAGACTACTCTTGTTACAATCTGAGATCTAACTTTGTATTTTCATTGTACTCTTTCCATGGTATACAAAGTATAAATCAAAGTCATTCTGTGAAAAACTGCTTTCCTGGGTGAAAAGCAGCGGCTGCGCCAAAGTGGTGGTTCTTTCTAGCAGCCACTCATATCACCGTAATGACCTCCAGCTGCGCAGGTAGGTCTGTGTCTCTGAACAAGTATTTTTGTTAAGATGTGTACAGTTATTAGGATGATTTCTTTACTAAAAGGATAAAACAAAATTTTAATGCCATCCTTTTCTTTTCTCCCTGGAATTTAGAAAGAAGGAGGTGCAGATTGTGGGAGAATGGCACAGATGGGGAGAGTGGTGCAGATAGGGAGAGTGGCGTTGGGGGCCCTTGGTGTTCCCCAGGGCTGCAGCACTGGGGTCTACGGTAGCAGTGGGGTGCTTCAGGGGCTGCACTCTGCTGTGTGTGTCTCTGGGACTATGCTCTGCTGTGTGTGTCATGAGCCCACAGCACCTCAGGGCTCAGCTGATGGAGGGAAAGGAGAAAGAGTACCTGAAGTGTATCAGTTGATTGTCTTTCAAAGACTGGATCAGTGTTTCTATTTATTTCCATGTATTCAACCATTTGTATTTGCAGAACTCCAGCTGCCTTTAAGTACAATTTCCAGGCATGTCAGATTGAATTCTTAAATACAAGATAAAAGTATTCAAGAGTTAGAAACCCATACTATTTATTGCACTGTCATTTGCATACCTGTAAAATCATGAAATATCTGCAAAGAGTAACCTCTCAAAACTAGTTAATTTCTGAGACTGTCACAATAAACCACATTTCTGAGGCCCTTGTAAGAGGCCTCGTCGGGGCGTGGCCGTGGGGTCTTCATGCTGGCCTTGCCTTCGGTTGTTTTCCTGTCCCCAACACAGTCACCTAAGTATGTGAGTAGCAAGTCAGAGCAATCACTTTACATTACTCTTCCATAAACTGTCAGAACTTGCATTTTGCCTTCTGCAACAAAATATATGGAAAACAAGATAACTTTTGCTGAAAGAACTCTTGTCTTAATGTTCATATTTGTGAGTGTTTAGTTAATGATATGATTGTTTCTTTCCAGTACCCCCTTCAGGTACCTTCTTACACCTTCCATGCAAAAAAGTGTTCAGAATAAAATACAGAGCCTCAACTGGGAAGAAATGGAAAAAACCCCATGCATTCCTGAAATAGACGATTCTGAGTTTTGTGTCCGTGTCCCTGGAGGAGGGATCACAAAGCTGCTCTATGATGAAGGGTGAGTGTATCTGCCTGTGTCTTTGTCCCCAGGGTGAATGTGTCTGCCTGTATCTTTGCTCCTCACATGATTTGAAAATGAAATCAGGATACCTGGGAATGTTTGGATTACTTGCTGGAACTCTGAAAATGCCCTCATTAAATAGGTGCTGTGTTACTTTCAAGGGAAAGACTGAATGTGGTTATAGAATTGGTTCCTGAGAAGCCATATTTAATACTTTATTGTGTGTAGGATGTTCGGGGTCCTAACACTTATTCTCTGCAGCCTCTGTAGTCAGTTCTTCATGTGGTGGTGGTGAGATGTCCATAACATTAAATAAACCATTTTTAAGTGTACAGTTAAGTGGCATTTGGTACATTCACAGCGTTGGGTACCCATCAGCACCATCCACCTTCAGGGTTTTGATTCTAAATAGATCTGTACTCATTAATTAATAACTCCTTTCTTATATCTGAAAGTGTATTTCTTATTAGAACCATCATTTCCTCCAACATTTCTTTTGCCTAGTCTGTCTCCCGTCTTTCCTCTCTGGCTTACACCCACAGTATATTATTTCACCTCCTCTCACACCATAGCCCCGAAAGCCCCGGCTGCCTAGTCACTCCCACTTGCTCTGCAGACCACCAGCTTTGAACTGTTCTCTTGCTCTGTTCAGGCCCCATCACTGTGCCTACACTGGTGTCAGGTCATAGACTGCGGAGCTGAAATAACAGGAATGTGTTTGCTCACAGTTCAGGGGGCTGAACCAAGTTCAGGCGCTGACACAGCTGGAGAGGAGGCGGCACAGAACCAGAGGGGTGGCAGCCGTGGAAGAGGATCGATGGGTTGCCTGAGCCTCTCAGCCCTGAGCACACAGTGCAGGGTGAAACCATGAGGCCAGAGAGCAGTCCTTGGGCAGCTTTGTGACTCTGCTTACAAAGTTAGCGGCACTAGAGAAAGTACTGAGAGAAACACACTCTTCATGGAACATTTGGAAAATATAGACCCATCCAAACCAACAATATTTAAAATACTCAGCTGTGTCAACCAAAAGTAACTACCATGACTAACTAGTTTTTTGGTCTGCTTTCTTCCCATCATCTTTAAAATATAGTTGAAGTAAATACTTGGATCTGCAGGATGCTGCAGCTGTAGAGTCTATGCTGTTTAAAGATATTTCTCACAAAATTGATGTTCTTTTGGTTTTCTCACACAAATCTTGCTGTGAGGCAGGAAGGTGCATATGCCCAGGGTGAGTGTTACATGGCTCCCAGTTCAGTCTCCACACTTAGAAGGTGTGGCATCTCCTCACATACGATCTGGCTGATCATCTCTGTAGGAACACAGGCACAGTGGAACTGGCGTTGGGAAGCAACAAGAATACCTGATTGTTCTTTTCACTTGTTGTAGCTGTTCTAAAGAAATCCCAATCGCGATTCTGCTGAAGTTCGTTTCAGAAGGAGACAACATCCCAGATGCTCTGGGTCTGGTTGAATATCTTAATGAATGGCTTCAGATAATCAAACCACGTGTAAGTTTTAGTAAAGCTTAAGCCTGATTGTTCTGGTTAGGTATTCATAAACTTGCATTTTTACATACTATATAAGTAGACCAAATAAGTGAAAGTTTATGTTAATTATAGACATCTTTATATAAATTTACATTGAACTTTTGAAAAGAAAGCAGCTAACCATTAAGACTGATTTAAAAAAATAAAGGAAGATCTTAAGTACTTATTGTATTCATTCTTAGTGTTGTATTAATTATAGCAACTCTTTAGAATTCAGAATTTTTTTTTTTTTAAGTAAAACGTACAGTTATGGGAGCAATACCGTAGCTATTAGACATGCATTATAATTAAAATATATTCCCTATTACAAAATAAGAGCATTACACCAGGGAAATCAGCCTTTAGGCATAATAGAAGTAAACGAAGCCTGCTTTATATAGCAGGTGACTGTCTTTTTAATTCATGCCTTTTCACTGAACAAGCTGATGCAAATCATGCAACACTAATTTTTTTTTTAGCCCCTATTTCTTTTGAATTTGATTTTGTTCTGTGGACTCCATTCACAGTCATTCTGGCATATCTTTGTGATTTGGAATTTGAGGGAATTTATCTTCAGCTGCTATCAAGAGAGATTTATTGCTTTGTTTTTTCCTTACAATAAAAGCTAGAAGTGTCAAAACCAAAAAGAACAAATGATAGAGTTCTGCAGTATGTGTTAAAAGGAGAGGGAGCAGTAAAGCTGAAGGACTCAGATACTCTGTTCTTCACTTGCAGTATGAGGACCCCACAGCATCTTCCCTGCCCTGGAAAATGCCGAGTTCCTGGAGGTTACTCTTTGGCAGTGGTCTTCCCCCTGCGCTCTTCTGATCTGTTTCATTTTATACCTTACTTCCCAAGACGCTTGCTACCAACACAACTGGTAAACAACTGTATAAAAAGAATGTATTAGGAAATCTTTACTTTCCACAGAAAAATCTCCAGGAAAAATGGATTAACACAAGGTTGTTTTTGCCATGTTTTCCATCATCTACAACAAATGCAAATTTTGTGCAATAAATTGTTTTCTAAGTAATTTTGTCTAAAATGTGTTCTTTTATGTTTTTTTTTTGACTCAGACTTCTATATTAGTTTCCTATGTCTGCTGTAACAAATTACCATAAACTGGGTAACTTAAGACAAAATAAGTCAATTATCTTAAAATTGTGGACATCAGAAGTCCAGAATAGGTCTCTCTGGGCTAGTTGCGGTGCTGGCCGGACTGCATTTCCTCAGGAGGCTCTTGGAGAGAATCGTTTCCTACTCCTTTCCAGCTCGTAGAAGTTGCTGTGTTCTTTGGCTCATGGCTTCTTCCTCCATCCAGAATAATTGCCCCATCTCAAAGAATTTTAGTATGAAAGAAAAGGTTTTCATTTTTGCATGCCTAATACATACCAGTCCTTTTTTACCTGCTATTCTGTCACATTACCTCTGTGCCTTGGCTTTCTAATCTGTAAAACAAGGGCCTATGATGCTAAGGGGCACACCCTACTCCAGTTGTTTAGTCACTCAGCTGTGTCTGATTCTTTTGCAACCCCATGGACTATATAGCCTACCAGGTTCCTCTGTCCATGGGGTTTCCCAGGTAAGAATACTGGAGTGGGTTGCCATTTCCTGCCATCAAGGGGATCTTCCCAACCCAGGGATCAAACCCAAGTCTCTGTATCACAGGCGGATTCTTTACTGCTGAGCCACCAGGAAAGCCCCACCCTACTCCACAGCATTCAGTAAATGATTTATTTCTAATAAATTACTCGATTCTATAGTCTGATATGTTCCCTTTTTGGAAACTACTATAGGTTAGGGTAGGGAAAGGATATTCCACACAAGTGATAACTGAAAAAGCAGAGGTGGCTACACTATTATCAGACAAAACAGACTCTTAAGTCAAAACTCAACTAGAGAGAAGGACATTTTATAAGATAAAAGGGTCAATACACAAGATGTAACAATTATTAATATATAGGCTCCTAACATCAGAGTACCAAATATATAAAGCAAACCTTGGCAAAATTGAAGAGAGGAATAGACCATGACACATTCAATAACCCGTTTTCAGTAATGGGTAGAAAAACCAGATATAAGACTAGTAAGGAAACAGGACTTGAAAACACTAGACTGATTGGACCTAACACATGCAGAACACTCCACACAACAGCACAGAACAAACGTTCTCAAGTGTACATGGAATGTTCTCCATGATGGATCACATGTTAGGCCACAAAAAAGAAAGTTAACAAATTAAACCACACTGAAATCATAGGAATGAAACTATTAAATCAATAGCTGTAAAGTTAAAAAAAAAAAAAAGATTTACAAATAAAAACAACACATTTTTGAACAACCAGTGAGTCAAAGAACACACAAGTGAAACTAGTAAATATCTTCATACAAATGAAAATGAAAGCACAATATACACAGATTTGTGGGATGCAGTAGTAAGAAGTTTACAACAGTAAACAATGACATTAAAATAGAAGAAATTTCTCAAATCAACAATCTCACTTTATACTTCAGGGAAGAACTTTAACCCAAAGTTAGTAGAAAGAAGGAAACAACAAACATTAGAGAAGAACAGAAAAAAGCCAATGAAAGTAAGTGTTGGGTTTTTTTGAAAAGATCAACAAAATTGATAAATCCTTAGCTAGATTAAGAAAGAAAAAAATCAGAAATGAAAAAGAGATTACAATTGNTTCAGGGAAGAACTTTAACCCAAAGTTAGTAGAAAGAAGGAAACAACAAACATTAGAGAAGAACAGAAAAAAGCCAATGAAAGTAAGTGTTGGGTTTTTTTGAAAAGATCAACAAAATTGATAAATCCTTAGCTAGATTAAGAAAGAAAAAAATCAGAAATGAAAAAGAGATTACAATTGATGCACTTCCTGGTGCAGTGGTTAAGAATCTGCCAAGGCAGGGGACATGAGTTTGATCCCTGGTCTGGGAAGATTACATATGCCATCGAGCAAGTTAAGTCCGTGCGCCACAAGTACTAAAGCCCAAATGCTCCAGACTCCTCGAGCCACAATTACTGAGCCTGCACACCCATGCTCCCCAACAAGAAGCCTTAGCAATGAGAAGCCCCCACACCACAACTAGCAAGTAGCCCCCGTTTACCACAACTAGAGAAAGCCTGTGTGCAGCAGCGAAGACTTAGTGCTGTCAAAAATAATATATAAAAAATAAAATGAGTTTTTTAAAAATTGTTTTTAAACTTGTAAAGCAACAAGTTTTGGTGAAGAAAGTGGAATCCTTTTGCAGTTTGCAGGAAAGTAAAATGGTGCAGCCACTATGGAAAATAGTATGGAGGTTTCTAAGTATATTAAAAGTAGAATTACCATTTGATCTAGCAGTCCTACTTCTTGGCACATATCTAAAAGAATTAAAAACAGGATCTCAAAGAGATGTTTGTATACCCATGTTCGCTGGAGCATTACTCACAATAGCCAAGATGTGGAAGTAACCTCAGTCAGTTCAGTTCAGTTGCTCAGTCGTGTCCGACTCTTTGCAACCCCATGAATTGCAGCACACCAGGCCTCCCTGTCCATCACCAACTCCCAGAGCTTACCCAAACTCATGTCCATCGAGTTGGTGATGCCATCCAGCCATCTCATCCTCTGTTGTCCCCTTCTCCTCCTNTGGAAAAACGTGGGGCAGCCAAAATGTCAGCAGCAGCTATATATGGGTGATTTTTCACTTTATTCTGTTCTTTCAACTATAAAAAGTCTAAGTTTTCTACAGTTAACATATACTCATTTTGAAATGGGCTTCCCAGGTGACAACTGCAATGGTAAAGAATCCGCCTGTCTTGCAGGAGACACAAGGATGGGGGGACACATATGCACCCATGGCTGATTCATGTCGATGAATGGTAAAAACCACCACAATATTATAAAGTAATTATCCTCCAATTAAAATAAATTTTTAAAAAAGAAAGAGAGAGACTTGTGTTTGATCCCTGGGTCGGGAAGATCTCCTGGAGGAAGAAATGGCAACTCACTCCAGTATTCTTGCCTGGAAAATCCCATGAACAGAGGAGCCT
The DNA here is from genome assembly GCA_006410615.1 of Neotragus moschatus. Lineage (NCBI taxonomy): Eukaryota > Metazoa > Chordata > Mammalia > Artiodactyla > Bovidae > Neotragus > Neotragus moschatus. The sequence goes on from SJYA01002878.1 coordinate 341,733, forward strand.
GGCAGGCTACAGTCCACGGGGTTGCAAAGAGTCAGACACAACTGAGCGACTAAGCACAGCACAGCACTGCACAATTACAATTTAGGGGACGGTTCTGGACTTGATGTAGTTGCTCAGGAACAAGTTGTAACATAACCACAAATTTTCTTACTACCTTTGGTAAAATGAACATCTACTACAAGCCAGGCACAGTTTCAGCACTGCAGACCCCTGTCCTATTGGGAGCTAACATTCAGGATGAACAGGGCAGTGGGGCACGATGGGAAAAGGAGGTTGATTGGGGTCCAATCACCAGTCAGCTCGGTGTTCACATCCCGGCTCTGCTCTCAGGCTAAACATCTCAGGCACCTCCCTAAGTGTATCACCAGGCCTCTGTCTGCTCCCAGCCCACCTCCCACTTCTGCTGGATAGTCCAAGTCCACGCAGACCTGGCCCTCACTGACTTCCTACCACACCCAGACACAGAGCCAGGCCCACACTGTCTGACTCAAGGGTATACCCACCACTCAGAGCTTTGCAAAGGCTCTGAGCACTGTGTTGTGGTCCCTGGTGTTTGCTGGCCGCTGTCCACATTCAGGCCCTGAACTGAGGGCCATGCTGTGATACTGCTAAACCACATACAGGTGGGCATCACCTCAGGACTTAACTCTGCTGCTTTCTGGGTGTGTGACAGGCCCCAGAATAGCACCTGCTATTGAATGAATGAAGCATAAAACACCAGGGAGCGACCTGCACACAGCTGAACCATCCCAGACCTTGATCCTGCTCTTAGAGGAGTGAACAGAAGAGTGGAGATGGTCCTGTCATCCTCTCAGCCAAACACTGGCTTTCAATTGTTCATAAAACTGGTTTGACATTAAAACAGCATATTTTCCAGCCACTCATACTTTCTATTATTTCTCCCTGGAACTATACTGTGAAGGATTTTTGGTTGTTTGCTTATGAAACTAAATCACGGCCTATCTGGGAGATAAGTAATTAGAATCCCATTCAGTCAGCTCTCTGCCATGGCTGTCACATCCAGCTGACTCTGGGTACTGTGCCCGGCGACAGCCAAGGCCACACAGTATCTCAGAATGTGGTCACAATAAATCACAACCGAGAAGCGTCTTTTCAAAAGGCAGGAAACGTCAGCAGGCCTTTAACGACACTTCCTCCTGGAACTGCTTTTTGCTGACCACGTCCTCGAAGGACACAGAGGACAGACACTGCAAAAGGTGTGTGGCAGAGACCACACCTGTTCTGAGCCCACCCACCAGACACCGTGGCGATAACGACACCTGCTGGAAACTGTTCTGGACTTGAACCTGAGTGAATATAATTAAAGAGACAATTGATGAGGCTTTAAAAAAAGGTTAAAGCCGACCATTTGAAAGCTCCGAGGAGCCAAGTGGACAAAGAATCTTGTCAACCGCCGCGGTCCAGAGGGCAGACCAGGAACCAGGTAAAAAGGGGATGTGAGACCCTTGACAGGCCTTACGGGCGAAGACCATGGCGGCCTCGGAGGCTCCATCTCCACACTGGCGTCTTCCTCCTCCCCGGACCTCTGTGTCCATCACTTGCTGACCCTGACCTGCTATTGCCTTCTCCAGGGGTGCTGGGGGCAGATTTTGGGGTAAACTGAAGCTCTGGGGGGTCCACAGGCCTTGCTCTTCACGCCACCAGCTGCAGGCCGAGACCTGAGTGTCTGGCTGTGCCCACAAGAACCTCCTGGTCCGGCCTCCATTCCAGGCACCCTGGGCTGGCCTCAGGCCATGGCCTCCCTCCCTGAGCTCCTCTTGGGTGCCCCCTCCTCCCGTGGGGAGATGGATCTGCAGAGGCAGGGAGGGCAGCCTGGCCTCAGGCCAATGGGCCTGGGGGGCCAAGAACCTTCAGTCACCAGTGATGACCAACACTGTGCGGAGCCCCCACCCCACCATCTCTCATGTTTGGTCCATGTGAAGGACGCCTGGTGTCATACACGAAAAAGCTGGGGGAGGAGAGTTTGCAGACAGTGGTTGCCAGGCTACACCCACTTGCCTTGTGCTCCAGGAGGCGGGAAAGCCGGCGTGCATGCACAGGAGAGGGGCTCTTCCAAGCCAGGAGGGGAATTCTAGGAGTGACCGACCCCCGGACTCGACAGCGATCCTGTGTGGTGGACTGCATTTTGGCTCTGGACTGTGAGTGTGTGACTGCAGAGAAGAGATCAGAATGACTTCAGAAATAAAAGAAAACTTTGAGTCAGTAACAGTAACAAGGTGATAAGGGTCAAAGAGGAGAGTGAAAAAGCTGGCTTAAAACTCAACATTCAAAAAGCTAAGATCATGACATCCGGTCCCATCATTTCATAGTAAGTAGACCGGGAAAAAGTGGACATAGTAGATTTTAATTTCTTGGGCTCCAAAATCACTGTGGGCGGTGACTGCAGCCATGAAATTAAAAGATGCTTGCTCCTTGGAAGGAAAACTATGACAAACCTACACAAAGTATTAAAAAGCAGAGACATCACTTTGCCAACAAAGGTCCATTTTGTCACAGCTATGGTTTTTCCAGTAGTCAGGTTATGGGTGTGAGAGTTGGACCATAAAGAAGGTTGAGCACCAAAGAATTGATGCTTTCTAATTATGGTGCTGGAGAAGACTCCTGAGAGTCCCTTGGATAGCAAGGAGATCGAACTAGTCAATCCTAAAGGAAATCAAACATGAATATTCATTGGAAGGACTGATGCTGAAGCTGAAGTTCCAACACTTTGGCTTCCTGATGCAAAGAGCCGACTCATTGGAAAAGATACTGATGCCTGGAAAGACTGAGGGCAAGAGGACAAGCAGACGACAGAGATGGCTGGATTGCATCACTAACTCAATGGACATGAGTTTGAACAAAGTCAGGGAGATGGGGGAGGACAGGGAAGTCTGGTGTGCTGCAGTCCATGGAGTTGCAAAATGTCAGACACAACTTAGCAACTGAACAAGAGAGTCCCCATACACCCCCCAGTTTCTCTAATAACATATTAGGATAGTAGATACATTTGTCACAATTAATGAACCAATATTAAAACATTCTTATTACATAAAGTTCACACTGTTCATTTTCCTTTATTTTCACCCAATGTCCTTTTTCTGTTCCAGGATCTCATCCAGGACACACTATTTTTAGTCAGCAGGTGTCCTTGGGCTCCTCAGGCCTGTGACGATTTCCTTGTTTTTGATGAGTTCATAGTTTTGAGGAGGGCAGGTTTGGTATAACCTCAGCTGGGATTTCTCTTGACATTTTCCTCTTGAGCAGACTGGGCTTATGTGTTCTGAGATGAGGACCACAGAAGTAAAGTTGTCTTCTCACCATACAGTGCCAAGACTGCATACCACCAACACAGCTTATCACTGTTGACACTGACCTTGATCATCCAGCTGATGCCTAGTGCATTTTTTATTACAATATAAGTAACACACTGTTAGGTAACTGGCTTCCCAGATGGTGGCTGTGGTAAAGGACCCGCCTGCCCATGCAGGAGATATAAGAGATACAGGTTCAATCCCTGGGTTGGGAAGATCCCTGTAGACAGGCATGGCAACCTACTCCAATATTCTTGCCTTGTGCTGCCTGGTGGGCTATGGTCCATGGGGTTGCAAGGAGCTGGACACAACTGAGGCAAATTAGCACACATGCATGCATGTAGGTAATAGGAACGCTGAAAGTGACTAAGAGCTGAGCATCTTAGCTGCATCCTCTTAATCACCCCTCTTAATGGCGCTCTGAACAACAGGTACTATTACTCCTATTTCAGATGAATAAATAGGAAGAACTTTTCCACCACACATACACACACATAATTGTGCTAAAAATATATAAAACTGACCATCTTCATCTGCTTGGTTCTGTGATATGAAGTATAATTCATGCTGTCATGCAACCACCACCATCTCCAGAACTTTTCATCTTCCCAATATTATACATGCTTTACCCTTGATGAACATCACCAGTCTTTCGGTCTTTCAAAGATTCAAATGGTTCCACTTTGTCAGGCCCACCTTTAACATTCCTACAGCCAAATGTGACCAGCTTTTTCCTCTGGGTGGAGAGTAATTAATACTGGTGCTTCCAACTTGTGTTCATCTTTACTTTTTTTATTTTTTACTTTACTGAGATATACTTGGATTTCCCTGGTGGCTCAGATGGTAAAGCATCTCTCTACAATGCAGGAGACCCAGTTTGATCCCTGGGTCAGGAAGATCCCCTGGAGAAGGAAATGGCAACCCAATCCAGTACTCTTGCCTGGAGAATCCCATGGATGGAGGAGCCTGGTGGGCTACAGTCCATGGGGTTGCAAAGATATACTTGACAAAATTATAAGATATTAAAGTGTATGTTTTGATTATCTGATTATGTATTGGCCCCCCGGTAGTGCTAAAGGCAAAGTATCTGCCTGCCAATGCAGGAGACAGAAAAGATGTGGGTTCAATGCCTGGGTTGGGAAGATCCCCTGGAGGAGGAAATAGCAACCCCCTCCAGTATTCTTACCTAGACAACTTCACGGACAGGGGAGCCTGATGGGCTACAGTCCATGGGGCTGAAAGAGTTGGACACGACTGAGGGACTGAGCACAAAGTGTACACTGTGATTATCTGATATGTATGTGTGCTGAGGTCTTTACTTCCTGTTGCTCTGAAGCGAGCGCATGCTGGATGCCAGCCCCAAGGCTGGGCTTGGCTGCCCGCTGCGATATGGTGCCACCACTCCCCTCTGAGGCAGAGAAGACATTTCCCAGGACCTTCTTCCCTGGGGAGTTCTGGTTTAGAGGCGGCAAAAGAGAAACATGCACCAAGCTCTGCTGTCTCAGCTTCCTTCCTGTGCACCAGACGGTCAGAAGTCCTGGGCCACGTGCTGTCATGTCTCCTTGGTTTCCTGAGTCTCTGCCCACATCCAATCCGGTGGAGGGGTTTTCAAGTCCATGCCATTTGTGGGATGCTACAGTGTGTCAGATAGGCTGAAAACACTGGGAAAAGCCCCATCCAAAGAGCCACCAGTTACATTACATTCTTGACTTAATGAAGATAAATGTTTATCACAAGCAGGTGGCCACACAAGACAGTGGTTGATAAAGCTTATTTCAGAGCAGCCTCCCTGGGCCTCCAGACATCTCAGAGGGATGGAGACCATGGGGTGGGATCTCACCAGACCTGGGAAATTTGACCCTTGCCTTGACTTGGCCCTTCCCAAACTGGGGCTCGCATGGAGAGTCTATGAGAATATATGCTGACAATCAACACCCTGCACTTTAACCCAGCACCTTCAAATGTTGGACTCTTTGTGTCTCAGAGCCAAGCTTCCGGTAAGGCCACATCCTTATCCAAGGAGTGCAGCAGAGCAAGGACCCCAAGTTGCTGTACGATGTCTCTGCTTTCCCAAAGCCGTTTCTTCACATCTAAGCAGGTCCCTGCTCATTTCCACCATAGTGCTCACCACTACTCTTAACTGCATGCTTATTTCCTTATTTACATGTGTATTGTTGACCTTCCCACAAGACTCCAGTAGACCAAACCATGGTCCGCTTGTCACTGAACCTGGATGGTACAGCACCTGGCACGTAAGTGTTCAATAAACATTCACCTAACAGATGAATGAGTAAGGGAGATTCCACTAATTCCAAATGTTTCAGCTGCAACTTGGGTGCCCATGAAGGAAGACAGGGAGTCATACCTAAAGCACGAGCAACAAGATAAAAAACAAACAAGCGGGACATCAAACTAAAAAACTTCTGCATAGCAAAAAAAAAAAAAAAAACCCATCAACAAAGTAAGATGATGATCTACTGAATAGGAAAATATTATTTGTAAGTCATGTACCTGATAAAGGGCTGGTCTCCAAAATATACAATGAACTCCTACAATACAGCAGCAAAAGAACAAACTCAGTGAAAGGGTAAAGGACTTAACGCAAACAGACATTCTCTACGAGGACATACAGATGGCCAACAGGTATACGGAATAACGTTCAACATCACTAGTCATCAGGGAAATGCAAATTGAAGCCATAATGCGACATCACCAATACCTGACAGGATTGTTTTCAAAAAGACAAATGATGGTGAGGATGAGGTGAAACTGGAGCCCTCATGTACTGCTGGTAGGAATGCAAAATGGAACAGCTACAGCAACAAACAGCACAGAGGTTCCTCAAGAAATTAAAAATATGACCACCACACAACGCAGCAATCCAACTTCTGGGTATCAATCCAACAGAACTGAAATCAGGATCTTACAGACATATGAGCACTCCCATGTTCACTGGAACACTATTTGTAACAGCCAAGCAACAAGATAAAAAACAAACAAGCGGGACATCAAACTAAAAAACCTGTGCATAGCCAAAAAAAAAAACCATCAACAAAGTAAGAAGATGATCTACTGAATAGAATATATTTGTAAGTCATGTACCTGATAAAGGGCTGGTCAACCTTTAGCTACAACCACTGACAGATGAATGGATTAAAAAGTGTGGTCCATACATACAATGAAGTAAATACTGCTCAGCCTTAAAAACCATAAATGAGCCTTGAGAGAATTAAGCTAAGTGAAACAACCTAGCCACACAAAGCCAAGTAGTAGATTTTCCTCCTACATAAAAGTATCTAAAATAGTCTAATCATAGTCAAACAGTGGAATGGTGGTTGCCAGGGACTGGTGGTCGGAAGGGATAGGGTAATTAATATCAACAGGTCTGAAGTTTGAGGAGGAGTCGGAGTCAGGCAGCAGGACTGAGAAAACCCAGAGAGGAGTCCTACTGACTCTAAGAAGAAGCTTCAAAGGAGGTGATTCTGCCCTCAAGAAGTCAAACAAGGGAAGAACCAAACAGAGACCACTGTGTTTGGTAGAGCATGAGCGAAGATGACCTCTGTGAGACATTTTTGGAGAGACACCAGAGAAAGCCAAGTACTGCTTGGGGAGAGTACGGGAAGTCAGAAAACAGAGGTACCAAGTGCAGAGAATGTGTTCAAGATCTGCTGACACACAGAAGGAACATCTTGATGCACTTTGTGGCCTAACAAATTTTCCATGTATTCTTCAGGAAAGATTTAGTAGGGACTGGTAATGTCTGCTTACTCCTAAAACAGACCAACAAGGCGAAAAGGGAAATTTGTGATTAAATTTGTGAAAGATGATACCAATTATTCAAATTTGTGATTAAATTTGTGAAAGATGATACCAATTATTCAATTAACAGTGTTACAAAACTTTCACAGTGGCAAAACAATAGTGAGTTATCACATGTTAAGGTGATACTCACCTGATGCAGAGGAGGGAACCTCACCAGGAGCCTGATGACGAGCAGATTCTGAGCCCAAACCCACCACACAGTTGGGAGATAAGATGGTCAGAAGGCCAGAAACCCCTGGGGAAGGAGCTTTTGATCTCTTTACCACAGGACGTGTTGGGGAAAGCACAGCCTTCAACATGAGGCTAATGCTGTGATTCAGAAACTGCACTTAAGTGCTACACTTACTGAACACTGATTTAATACCATCATCCATATTAATGCTTTTCCAATTAACAAAAGGGGTATTGTTGCTTCACCTAACCTATTTTGATAGGCTCTGTGTGTTAGTCACTCAGTCGTGCCCAACTCCAGCAACCCCATGGACTGTAGCCCACCAGGCTCCTCTGTCCGTGGAATTTTCTAAACAAAAATACTGGAGTGGGTTGCCATTCCCTTCTCCAGGGGATCTTCCTAACCCAGGAATCAAACCCGGGTCTCCTGCATTGGCAGGCAGACTCTTTTTACCATTGAGCCACCAGAGAAGCCCACTGATAGGCTACTGATGGCTAACTAAATAAAAATCTCAAAGAAGCAACGGACCAATGTTTTGAACCAATTTCACTGTAAACGTAGACTGCCGGATAAAACCTGAGAGCAGACCCTTAGGAGAACATTCATTATGTGAGTCAGAACTGTCCTAAGATAATGCACACAAACCAACATCGTCTATTTAATAAAAATATTTAATGCTGCCAAAAAGTATAAAAATACAGTAGGAATGGCAGTACAATACAAAGTAGTCTCTCCTAATTTATTTCTTTTACATCTTTCTACATTTCACACGCACGTTAGAAAACTTAACAATGCACTGAATTAGAGGCTTCTGCACAGTCTTCCGCTGGTGGCGCTCTTCGCTCCCTGGATGTAAGGTTTACTTTGTAAACAGACACATGTGAGGCAATCTACAGGCTTATCAAGCCTCACTGAGATTCCGGAGTGGGCTTCAGGTCTTGTTTTGCACATCAATGGTTCAAAATTTATAGCTGCAGAATATTCTCAAGGCATGAATATTTAGGTGTCTGTCAATCTTGGCCTAAAACATAAAATAAGAAGTCATCTATTCAATTCGTATTTACCAAACACACAGACGTACATAGACACACACAGACATAAAAGGACTAACAATGAACTAAAAAGGTGAAAAAAAAAACAAAAACATTCCAACACATCACATTCAACCACACTGAATGCTTCACTGTTATCTTGGTAAAGCTGCTTATGTGTTTGTTCTTCAAATAGAACTGGTGGTGTGAGGCAGACTTATGTTAAAGCACCATAACTCAAGTCTTTTACAAGAATCACTAACTATGAATTTTGTAGGTCATCCTGTATTACTCAAGAAATGACCTCCAAGTGAGCGATACTGACGGACAGACAGGTTAAAAAAAAAAAAATGTACCCACAACAGTTCAGCAAGATTATATGGTATGTGCTAGACTTACCAATACTTTGGAATTCAATGCAAAAGTCTAATCCAATTTGGACCTCCAATGTATCATACTGCTAAAAATATTAATGAATGTAACATCTGAACATAAAGTTGGCTTATATCTTTAACTCACGGACTGTGAGCAGCATGCATTTTGTCCTGAAGGATAACACTAATGATCACAGCAATGCAGAACTGAAGTGACATGATTTAAGTATTAAAAGAAAACACAGACATGAAATAATTGATAGATTTATTGTATTTTAATGCCAAAAAGTAAAGATAAATGAGAGTTTCAACAAGCGATAGAGATGAAATAACTAGTTTAAGGGCAGCTGAGATTTTAATGTTATTTCACAATATTTGCAAACAGCTGAATTTTTGAGGTGGTAACTGGTTTCTCCCAACTTCCTCTGCTATGACCAAAAATAAAAAAACCACAATAGCCCAGATCTCAATACCTGTTATTATTGTGTCCCCACGTATATAAACAGAAGACATAAACTGCACCCACACTTTTATCCAAAACGTTCCATCAAAACCCCCAACACTGCGAGTTGGCTTCTTCCTGAGTGCTGGCTCTTTGGTGTCAGGTTTCCAGCACCGACACAGAAATGTCCAGACACCAAGGGAACATTCTCGTTAGATGCCTGTGGGCACAGAAACACAACGGGTGCTTCCTGCGGGGAAGCGAAACAAAACCAAACCCTGAACCAAAGTGGCTGACGTACGAAATGAAGCTCCTGATCAACCCTGACTGTTGCAAATATGAAGTGTTCCCCACACCTTCAGAAGCCCCCTCATGAAAGCAAAAGAACAAAGCCCATGAATCAGAGTGAATGGAACCATGGTTTGAGTAACAGGGTAGTCTGATTTCCAGGATTCCTCTGGATCAGCAGTACTTCAAACTACTCCACAAAGTTTTTTGAAGGGAAAAACATTTGTTTCACTTGAACCATAAACAGAGGGTTACTTTAGGTTTTAACGGGCAAAAGTAGCTGTCTAATGTTCTATGTAAATATTCCATAAATACAGGCCCAGTGAGACATAATGGGAAAGTATGAGATCCGGAGTTACTGGGATTCTACAGACGGGAGTCCATGTCTCAGCTCTGACATGAACTAGATGTATAGCTGCAGGCAAACTGCTGGTTCTCTGACTCAGAGTGTATGTGTGTGTATTTAGGAGAGGTGGAGTGTGTGCGTGTGTTTAGGAGAGGTGGAGTGTGTGTGTATGTAGGGGAGGTGTATTTAAACCGACTGACACTACTGGCATTAAAGACACACTCCACTTTGGCTCAGACAGTAAAGTGTCTGTCTGCAATGCAGGAGACCTGGGTTCGATCCCTGGGTTGGGAAGATCCCCTGGAGAAGGAAATGGCAGCCCATTCCAGTATTCTTGCCTGGAAAATCCCATGGACCGTGGAGCCTGGTAGGTTACCGTCCATGGGGTCGCAAAGAGTCGGACACGACTGAGCGACTTCACTTTCACTTTCCACTAGATGAATCACTCTGTAGAACAACTTAAGGTCAACAGGGGCCAGCTCCACACCTAAAGGAACAATGTCAAATGCACCCAAAGTAGTTCCAGCCACCAGATGCTCACACTCATGTTTCACTAAAAGGAGTCACACACACTTTTCTGGGGTGAGCAAGGCACTCACTGCCTTACAGACAAGATTAGCTTGCCCAGTTTCCCTCTCCTGAATTCACCAAACTCAAAATAACTTCAGGTTTTTTATAGCAGTAATTCGTCATCATATGTCTAAAAATTCTATACCAAATGAAAGCAACAGTAAAGAATTGATGTTTTTCTTTGGGGGGAAAAAAACCAGTCTCCATAAAGATAAAAACTCCCAGCCACTCTCCTTACAGTTCCCCAAACATAGTATGTGGTGGAAAACCAGAAAGTATTAGATCCTGCAAGCGATATCCACTCTGAGTCCTGTAAGTCCTGTATTCCACTCTAAATTACAAAACCAAAACAGAAAGCATTCCAATGATTGAACTGTTCATTCTCCCAATGGACCACACAGAGCTTGTGAGGGTGCTGGAGAATGTCCACGGTCAGGCTGTTCCTGATAAAGCCTCTGGCTGAGTCACTGTTCGCCCAGGCACCCTCTGTGATGGGACGGCACGTACACACTCGGGAGCATAGAGGACACCCAGCCTTTCTGACTTGTCCGCTACTGCAGGGGCTGTGGTGCCGCTGGCCCAGAAACAGGGCTCTGAAGATAGATGTGAGGGAGAGCAGCCTCAAATTCAAACCAGCGAACTCGGGGAAAGTTCCAGAATACATCAACCAGGGAAGACAAGACCTGTATTTACAGTGAGCCAGGAGGACTGCATTTTATTATGTGAAAAAATACATTTGTCTTTTAAAAACTGTGTTTAGAAGATGCTACATCCCACCATCTAAACAAGTCAAAGACAAACGAGAGCTCCCTGATGTAAGAGATGTAAACAGCTGTGATGTGGGGATGGGGGCCCAGACTCACTACTCCTGCCCACGCCCATGCTTCCTACCCACTGACAGCCCTGCTCGGACCTGCCAGAATCAGAAACCAGTTGGCACTGACAGCATGACTCCTACACTCTTGCCTGGACTCAGGAAAAGTGGATGACACGCACAGCGGCATTCAACTTACAGGCTACATTTACAAAGTGTCTGTAAGACTGTGTCTGAAAGTAAAAATCAAGGCAGCAAGATCCTGAAACCTGTACAGGGTACTTTCCTGGTGGTCCAGCGGTTAAGACTGTGAGCTTCCAACACAGGGGGCACAGGTTTAATCCCTGGTTGGCTAACCAAGATCCCACATACCAAAAATTAATAAATAAAATTTTAAAAATAAATAAATAAAAATCCTGTATAATAACCAGGTAGGCATTTCAGAAGTGCATTCCCTAGAGTATACAATGGTCAATACAAGATTTCCAGTCATCAGGTTTGGCCTGTGTTGGCTCACACAGAATCTAGTCCAAGACATTCTTCTAAGAGAGAAGTGACTTGCAGAAGTTACACCTTTCTCTGAGAATTTAATTCTAAACACACAGGACTCTTCAGCACCAGGACCAGGAGAGACGGTGGAAAAGTCAAATCTCAGGTGATTCTGGCTCAGTGACCCGAACACCTGGATCAGCTGGAGGTCAACAGAGAACACTCCGAAACACGGAGCCCAGAGCAGCGGAAACCACCATTAAGTGGGAACAATTGTCACCGTCAAGAACCCTGCAAGCAAAGGTGGAACTGATGAAAGCAGAAGGATGGGTCTGTGTCAGAAACTGCTTCTTAAACTAATAGGTATTGTTTGATTCAAACCATCAATTCTAGTTTATGTGAAACAAAGGGGACATGCAGAAGTGTACGTAAAATTAATAATTTGAGTCACAATTCCTTCTTCTGACGCACCTGTTACACAGAGCTATAGTAAAAAAAAAAAAAAAAAATCACTTCACTTCTTTTCTTTTTCGTTCATTCCTTGGTAGAAATACCAATACATATTGAAACAAACCAAAAAGACCAAAGAGAAAAAAGGGACAAACACAAAATCATTCCCTAAACACAAGAAATGGTCTGTGTCACCACAGTCCTCTCTGCACTTTCACATTAAGATACATACGGACCCACTAAATATGGAGAATTGGGTTTTTGGATATTCCACACATGCAATCACAGATAAAAACCAGCAGGAGGATGACATAAAGTGCTCGGATGAATGTGGACACAAGGTCGGAGCGGTGCAACCGGAAAAGATGGCTCTGAATCAGGGCTGCCTGCTTACGAGCAGAAACAGACACGAACACAAAATGAACCAAGTATTAATGCAAATATTCTTTCTAAAAACAATAAAGCTTCTGGCTTTATTAAGAAAATACCACCTCAGCAAAGTCAAACATAGAACTGATGTTCAGCATCTGTTCTAATTAGGAAACACCATGGAGACCACATCCTGGGAAGACGCAGACTTCCGTGGCTGCTGACCCCGGTGGCTGTTACCTGAGGCCAGGACCCCACCTGCCCACCCTCCCTCAACCAGACACCTCCTTTAATAAAGTTCAGGCATCTCGCCACCCATTTGTAGCAAATGGTAAACAAGCACGACCCCTGGTAAAAACCGACATGCTCGCCTCAAGCATCTGCCGAGAGGAGGAAGATGACTAACCTATGCAGAAGTTGATTAACAAGGGTCTGCTGCCCTGGATGTGACTTGAAGAATACATTAGGACACACAGCTCCAGAAAGACAGAAAGCAGACAGACAGCAAAGCTGAAGCACTGAACCCCAAGAGCAGTTGCCCTGCTCTGACTGGGAATAAGGGCATCATTACCAGCTTGTGTTTCCCATAAAGTCTTTTTACTTTACTTTTACTGAAAGCAAGGCTACCTGCAGTTGGAATTGAACAGGTCTAGACTGAACTGACCTGTATTTGACTTGCAGAGTAATTACTCTATTTTAGCAAAGATAAACCAAGGCAAATTGGAAAGAAAGATTTTAAACCAATAATGATCAAAACGTAAGGACCTTGGTGCCTGAATACAGGCGTCAAGCAGGCAGATACAGAAATGTCCCTCTTACCTCCTTCAGTGTAATGCTAACAGGATGCAGTGGTACTGAGCGAGGCGTATTCCAGACACAACTGTCCTCCACACAGAGCACCACATGTGTCCTGCTCTCACAGTCTTAGAAGGCTATTCAAACCCACTCAAAAGTCTATCTATACTGACATTTTTCAAACTGTTGTTTAAATGGTAACTGCTCTCTGAAAATAATTCAGCCTGGTACAGCAATCTTACCCTGTAAAGTGGATAAAGCAGAGACGCCTGGCTGGAAGTTCAGCGTCCCCTCTATCCCTTCCTGGTAACCCCTTAGATATCCCACCAGCATAGTTTGAAACCACCAAAATAATGTGATTTCATTATTTCAGCAACTAAATTTATAACACCTAAAGTTTAAATAAAACAAGTTAAAACACTAGAACTCAAATGAGCATTTAAATTCAATAAACAATATGCTTTAAAAATACTCATTAAGAAGTTAAAGGGACAGTATAAAGTTTGAATATCATTATACTATTTATTGAAGTAGAAAGAACTTGAAAATTTTTTTTACTGCAAAATTTCAGTCAAATAAATGGAAATCATGTATAATAAAATGCTGTTCCTTATTTTGATTTCCTAAATCATGATTTACCCCAATTATAACTTAGGGTAATTACATTGAAATTTTCCTGAAAGATAAACAGTATTAATAATGGGCTTTACAGAAACCAGTTTCTTTACAAAATCTTGACCAACTGTTACCTGACTACGCCAGTAAGGAGAACCTTCCTTCAAAGATATTTTTAGAGAAAATTTTTGTTTCTTTGTTTGTTTTTCTTTTTAAAATTGGGAAGACTGTAAAACATAAAAGAAATGCAAATATATAGTAAAAATTACTTATTCAGAGCTCTACCTGCTCATATCAAACTTCTCTTTAAGAAAACGTATCCAGTACAATTGAATCAACATACAATTTATCATTATTTTTATGGTAACAGATTTTTTTCAAATTGAGCTTTTAAAAAGTACATTTAACTACAAAAGTAAGATTAAATAGGTACTTATAAAATATATTTACCCTGAAATGGTTAAGAATATAAAATGTTGATGCCCATGTCAACAGTACATTATACATTACACGCATTACTTTAAGGTCATTTTCTCTCCAGTAATAATGTCAATAAAACCACAATATTTATTGCTTATATCAAGTGCAGGTTAAAATCCAGACAGCCTCCAAAAATGAACCCTTATGGTAAAGGATTTCTCAGTCTGGTCAGGTGAAATATTACACTTAGCATGTATGAACACAGTGGAAAATGTACCAGTTCTTAAGAAGCATTCAAGTCTTTACTTAGGGGGTGGGTAGTGTGGGCAGTGCCCTGGGGTGCTGGGGGGACCAGACACCACACTTCTCTGTGGGTGTCGAGTCACGTGCACCGTCTAGGTGAGGAGTCTGTGACAGACCAACTCTGTGACTCACGCAACACTGTCAGCTGCTAGGGCCGAAGCTTGCGGGGCAGAATTAGTTACTTATAGGGCATTCTGCTGAAGAAACAGTGTCCAGCCAACAAAAGCGCCAACCAGAATGACTGACACAAACCCCATCTTAGTGAGAATAGGTTGCCAATATAACCACCTTTTCCTCTTGCGCTCGGTCTCGCTCAGCCTCTGCTTCATCTGCTGCACCTTCTGGGCAGTGCTGGCCTTCCTGTCCTCCCGGAGGCGCTTGCGCAGAGCACTGTGAACAGACAGAGCATCAACATGCGGGCTCAGCTGCAGGCAGGGACTCAGCCCACACCCTGCCACCCCTCAACTCCTTAAGACGCTGCAAGAAGGGGAAAGGCCTCAATGCTCTGAATGGTCCACAGATACACTCGGATTGTTCAACAATTGCCAGTTCAACTCTGTGCTAATAAATTCTTTTAGTGGGACCTGAAAAGAACCACGGTGTCAGTGTTCTATCCTTCTTTGCTAACCAGTCAGCAGTACCGGGAAGACAGAGGGTCCCTTCAGCATCTGGTCCCCTCTGGAGTTTACATCTGATTTTCCACAAAAACCCCTAAATTTAACATTTTCTTGAATGTTCCACTGTGTAGTGCCTATTGTCGTCTGCCCACACCCTTTTCTAGCTCCCATTTTCCTGTTCAATACAGAATTTTTGTTTCAATGGAAGCTTTCTGACTCCCAACATCACAGTCCTGGAACAAGGCAAAGAACAGTTGATGGAAACATGTACTTTACTATTTTTCTCCTTAAGAAGAAAATCTCAAAAGCCCAAGATGACAGCCACCATGAAGAAGACAGCACTAGCAGACGCTGTTACTTTTAAAAATCAACAAAAGACACATTTTCACAGTATACAAGTAGAATCACAGAGCTGAAGGAAGAAACAGAAAAAGGAAACAGTTCTAAAACTTAGAGATGCTTGTGAGGACATCATGCTTGTAGATGAGGACTGCTTAATGATGTGAGACTGGCAATCTTCCCATCAGGCACTCTTGAGGAAAAACATGAGAAATGCTGGAAGAAGCAAAAAAAAAAACTTTGCATGAAGAAACTGACACCTTAGAATGCAAAGTGGAATCAATTTAGCAGGTGTGAGCAGATCTGAGAGTTCAGTTATATGCAAAGCCTGGAAGCAACAAAAGCCCTGAAGCTGATGAAAGCTAACCATTTTATAATACTTTAAAAATGTGTTTTAAATAAGCTTGAGTAGTGTTTAAAATAATTTCCCTTCTTCAAATGATATGTAAAGCAAAACTTAAAATTTTTTTTTCACTTACTTAATGGAAACTAATGGAAATTTAAGAGAATGAGATGGTTGGATGGCATCACCAACTCGATGGACATGAATCTGAGCAAGCTCTGGGAGTTAGTGATGGACAGGGAAGCCCAGCGTGCTGCAGTCCACAGGGTCGCAAAGAGCTGGACAAGACTAAATGACTGAAGTGAACTGGATGGAAACTTGCCTATTTAACATATATTTTTAAAAGAAGAATACTCATCTATATATTTTGCATAACAATTACATCAAGTGTAAGGGCTATTAAAATTAGTTACAAAAAAACTAAATCCCACAAACCGCATCTCCCTTCAGGTACTGCTGTATTATAGCGGAAGCCTAACCAGCCTCCCTGCCTTCAGAGTCAGGCTGCCTATGCCATAGCAATCGCTGTGAGACATAGCCCTCACTTGCTGCTTGGTTAAGAGTCCTGAATGCCTCTTCAGTGTCTACTATATCAGCAGCCAGCTTTCTTCTTGCCTCAAGTGTTTAACCTATATCTAATAATGAGGAACAGTCAGAGGGATCCAGATCATGGGGTGTCCTAGAAGGCATCTCATCTAAAAGGTGCCAACAATGTCCAGCAGGGAGTGAACAGAAGGTGGTGGATGGTCTCAGGTGAGGAGCCTGAAGAACCACTCATACGCTGCATGATCCTGGTCAAAATCATGAATTACTTTTTAAAATAGCTAAACAGACCAGGGTCATAAAAATGTTCCAAAATTACATTATGGTGACCGCTACGTAACTCTGTAAATATGCTCAACACACTGAACTGTATGCTCTAATAAATCTGTCAACTTCATTTGTATATTATCTCAGTACAGTTATTTTCTCTAGAGCTATAAGGTGGGTTTTTGATAATTAGAGAACTTTAAATTAGTCTACATATTAGATTATTTTGTCAATGTTAAATTATTCTTGGGGATATG
This sequence comes from Neotragus moschatus, assembly GCA_006410615.1. Taxonomy (NCBI): domain Eukaryota; kingdom Metazoa; phylum Chordata; class Mammalia; order Artiodactyla; family Bovidae; genus Neotragus; species Neotragus moschatus. The sequence continues at coordinate 358,710 of SJYA01002878.1, forward strand.
GGCACCTTCAGCCACTGCTGGTGGGAAGGCAAAGTGATGCAGTCATTTGGAAAAATGGCTTAAAAATGATCCCCATGTAGTGACTATGTGTGACCCAGCAGTCTCACTCCTAGTTAACACACAAAGGAGATGAGAGCACGCGTGCTCACAAAGACTCTCCAGTGTTTGCCTACCATGTATGGCCTTGGTTCCACCCAAGTAGCTTTTCTGCTGTTCTCCAAGTCTGTTTCCTTCTAAACTAAGAACACACTTCTCTTCGCTTCTCTCAGCCCCTGGAGTCCTTCTATGCTTATCTTATAGCACTTCATTTACAGTAAATCACTTATGATGCTGCTCTGGGTTCTCGTTTTGCCCTCTAAGTGTATTAGCAACTTGGGACTATGTTTTGCCCATCTCCGTATGCCTTGCAGTCTTCCTTCCACTTTTCCTTATCACAGACACAGGTAGCTCTGCCTGAATGATCTCAACCTGAGTATTTCTTACAATGATGTGCAAAAACTATTACTCAAAATTCACTCTCTGGACTGCAAATTCATATAACAAGTATGTAAGTACCTGCCAGTTTTTTAAAAAAAAACTTACCTTATAATCAAGAGCAGGCAAAGCACATATAAAATATATAAAAGGATACAGAGCTCACAGTATTATTTCCTGACTTAAAAGCATTAAGTCTGAGGTAGAAGAAAAGACAAACACCTCTATGCTTTAACTTGTGACTAAACCACTGACATCACACATAAGGAGCAGCACAGCTAAGTCAGAACAAACTCTGCAGTACAACATGTAACTGCCATGCATAGCAATTCCTTATGTCTTGGGGAAACACAGAAATGAAGTTATAATGTAAGGAGACCTTAATGGTTTTCACAGCATATCCTAAGATCCCAAAGTAACAAATATGACTACAACGTAAAATTTCCCACAAGAAAAAGCATGTTTGAAAAAAAGAAAAAAAAAATCACTCAGATACTGAAGAGAGGAAGAAAAAGTGTTTCTTCACTTTTCTAAGAAACTCACACCTCAGGATATCAACTTCATACAATGTGAGATATCTGGAGCCTTAGAAGTATAATTTTTCAAATTTAAAAACTTGAATAGTTTACACAATTATATGCATTCAAAACTCTAAAAGTATAGGGCATTTTATGTGATTTTTTAGAAAGACTTTTTTCCTTCAATAACAAATTTAAATTGAAATATTCATTTAACTATTTCATAATGGTATTAATGGGATTCCCAGGTGGCTCAGTGGTAAAGAATCCACCTGCCAATGCAGGAGGCACAGGAGACACTGGTTCAATTCCTAGGTTGGGAAGATCCCCTGGAGGAGGAAATGGCAACCCAGTCCAGTATTCCTGCCTAGGACAGAGGTCCCCCCAGGCATGGACAAAGGAGCCTGGCAGGCTACAGTCTAAGGGGTTATTAAGAGTTGGACAAGACTTAGCAACTGAGCACTCATGCCCTCAATGGTATTAAAGAAATATTATTACTTATACTGTATAACAGGAGCATGAACACTGCATTACTACACAAACAGCAGGTATTACGGCTTGTTTTCTGTGCCACATTACACAGCTTAGCGTCCACTTATATTAACTTTTACACTCTAATACCGTGCTAAAGCCATATTGTGTCAAGCCATTTTCCAACAGGCTTCTTTCTATAAACTGTCTTTTTTGAGATCAATGATGTCATCATATACTATTTAAATGCCCTGCAATAATAAATTGTTACATTAATTCAATAAACAAAGGACCTATATTAATTCATACCCACGAACTTATTAAAATAAGAGTCTCATCTTTGCAGGCACATTGCTGCAGTAACCTTACCTCTCGCTGCTCTCCTCCAGAGCTTCCTGTGTTTTAGAGGACAGACCTGAGTATCTGTCTCCTGTCAGTTTTTCCTCTTCTAGGCCTATCCTATTCCCATTGTATTTTTCAGTCATTATTTTGGTTGGCGAATGATCAAAAACAGGACATACGTCTTCCTTAGAAAGTTCTTTCCAACGTTTCTACATAGGGAAGAGAAATGAGAAACAAATGAAAACACCAGAGTTTTGATTTTCCTTAAATAAAATTTATGAAATGTAATTATATAGTGAAGAGAACCCTGTGATGCTAAAATATGAATGAAAGAGGAAAACGTGTTTTGTCAAACCACTTTTAGCTATGTCTACTTGAAGTTGAATTTAATAATAATAATAAAGCATTTAATACTGATGCACATCAGTATATAGTTGAACACAACCACCTTAATAAAACACAGTGACTTTAGCCCATATGAGACAAACTACACTAGGACCTCACGGTTAAGATCTTCAAAGTCTGACAGTACTGTCCCCAATGCAGAGGCACCTGTTACAGGAAAAGTGACCAAGATGGCCCATGAATGTGACCCATGTCCTCTGGCTCGCTGCCACTGTCCAGTCTAGAGAGAACAAGCAAGTCCCTCCGGTGCCAGAGGACTCCAAAGACTGTGCCCACCATGGGTACCAGCAGCTGGCCTGACCCAGGGTGGGAAGGTCCTCAGCAGCCAGGAATGTGGGGTGGCAGGACTCAGACCACAATCAAGAGCCATCCACCTTCCTCTTCTGAGGCAGGAAGACCCAGGCTCTCCAAGTCCTCCAAGGGCTGGAACATGTTCACCCAGCTCCCGGCCATCTGTGGAGGAGCAGAGGCACAGCTGGGACAGCCAGTGGCCTCCATGACCTCTAACTCTTGACTCCAGCACAGACCTGAGAGGCCCTCTTTGGAGATCTATCCTGCAAGTGTGGAGTCTCAGATCTAATAATGAGTAAAGTTCCCTGCAACTACTGTCTGAGAATTTCAAGGATTCTGACAGAGAAGGAATACTGCACAACTCACATTCTTCTGGGACTGACAGAACATTCATTCTCTGCAGTTACTGTGGTACAAAATGGCATTAAACAATGCCTATATGTTTAGATTTTAAAATTTCAAGAAATTCACTGACACAGCAATAAACTAATTTCCAGTTTGTTTCATTACATAACAAAGGAATTAAAAAGGTGTTTTGTTACACTACACCTTCCCTGACAAAGCTCTTCTATGAAGCTGCATAGTGTGTGAATGGATCTCCTTTTGTTCTATGAAGTTGACTCACTAAAGACTCAGAAAGTATAACTTTGTAAATTGTTGTGTTTGGAGGGCAGTGAGCACAACAGCGCAGCTGGAGGAAGGGGAGCCTGGAAAGCGTAGCCAGACAGGCGAGGCCAGGAAGGAGATGGACCTCAGGGAAAGACAGCCTTGACATGAGGCACCTGGGGTGGGTCTGAGCTCTCCTGAAAGGAACCTGCGGTATCTCCATTGCATCCAGAAAGACTATCATCTCATCAAGAGCTGAGAACCCACATAACAACATGCAAAAGTAAGATGCTTTCACCTAAGGTAACTGTGTCAATTTTGTTCTTTCCCATTAAAAATTTTTTTCTCTGTCCAAACAACATTTTTTTATACTGGAGGAAATGCAGTGGAGAGACGGCTACTTCCTGAGCACTGCCACACCCCTGGCTGACCTAAGACTCCACCTACACTGGTCCCCTATCCTCACGAGACCCCCGGAGGAGGTGTGGTTCCTCCTGCTGTTCCCTCCTGTCATACAGGGAGGTGGGCTGTGAGTGAACACCCTGCCCCAGGCTCCATAGCTGCAGAGCTGGGATGTGAACCCAGAGAGCCTGGGCTGACAGTGCCAGAAACCCTCAGGATGTTCTGCATCTCGGAAATAACCATCAGTGTCAGACACCAGAGAGTTTAAGTATCCAACGAAAGTGTTAACTGTCTCCAGAATTATGCTGAGCAATTCTTCACCAAGATCTAGTTACTGCAACTTGGCCTCATACTTGGACAAAACTCAACAATGTCAATAAACAAGATGATGCCCCAAAACAAGACTCACTGGCCCACTTCCCAGAATCCACCAAGACTCAGCAGGGTGCAGGGGTGGTAGTGGGTGGGGGCTGTCAATGCTAGTGAACTTCAAAGGAGAAAAACAAAGAGCAATATCTTTCTGCCACATCTCTGGGCAGAACTGAGGATTCACATTAATAAAGATGTGAAACACCAGCAATGGTACTATGTTTATGACAACCTCAAGCCAAAAAGATGGAAGGTAAACAGAGTCCTTTTAAAGACAGCTAGAGCTCATCTCCTCTTTCCCGGTGGGCCCAGGCCACTGGAGATGACAGTGCGTGAACACGCACTATGTGGTCATCACACACAGTTACTAGTTTCAGGTACAGTCATTTTAAGTGTAAATACTAACAGCTTTCCTTTGTCCTGGCAGGTTCCAAATCATTTTATAGCCACATATATCAGAAATCTTCACAGGAAAACAAACATGAAACTATAGTCAATAATGAAAACACCACTCTCATCACATAAGCCCAGATTAAGACAGAGGGTGGAGACAGATGCCTCCTTCAGGAAAAAGAATCAGAGACGAAGCTTACACAGTGCAGGTGCTACTGGACAGAAAGACAGTATCCCGCACCCACTGCCATCAGCTCACACTAGAGAAGCTTCCCTCTTTCTTCTTACAAATACTCATCTCCCCCAAAATCAGAGGCAAAGAGGAGGAGGCAAATGCACGGAGAGAAAAAAGAGCCCATAAATTGCCTATCACCCCCTTATGTGTTCTAGGAAATGTTTGCGGGGCACAGGACACTTACAGCCATGCATTCTGGGGTTTCCACACAACAAAGCAACTCTTGATCTTTATAACAGGACAGTTTTATGACTTAAGATTTCAGGGAAATCTATTTCTCTGAGATTTCTGTTCTGTTCTAAGCTAAGGTTCTAGGATAGCACTGTCTAATGAAATGTAATGTAAGCCACATATATATGTAACTTTAAAAATATCTAATAGCCATGTTTTAAAAAGATAAATTTTAACATGTTTTATTTAACTCAATATATTAAAAATATTGTCATTAGAACACACAGTATTTTTTAAATTACTGAGATCTTTTACACTCTTTCTCCCTGTATTTGTACACCTTAAATTTTAAGCGGAACTCAATTCAGACTGGCTACATCTCAACACTAAACAGACACATGGCTACAGCATGAGACATCAGGGGTTGCAGAAGGAGAAAACAGTCTGAAAATAACTACATAAAGTAAACAAGTCCACACATTGATACATAAATACTACTGATGCATGGACACACAGCCCTGGAAGCACACACACACACACGCGCACGCATTAGTGGTTACATGCTGGGGGGTGAGGGTGAGTTAGCGAGGACTTCTACTTTGTAAATGATGTATTTTCACAGTCTCTTAATTCTCATATATTCAATAGGTACTAACTGATTGCTGAGACCAGTTCTGTGGAAACTGAGCGCCCTGGAAGCTAACAGGCTCTCTGACCCTGAGCACCTGAGAAACAGGGGCATTTCCAATGGACCCTGTGGAAGGAGGCAAAGGATCTGTGGGTCTAAGCGGGGATGAAGGTGCTGGGTCAGGGATGTGATGGCCACACAGCACAGATAAACTGGGACAGAGGAAATTCCCCTGAGCCACACACCATAGTCACCACGGGAATCACGTCCATAAAACCCATCTCCATGGGGAAATTAACCCTCAGAGGAGGCACATCCATGTTCTAAGTACAGTGAGGGGCAGTGCCCTGAGGAAGCACCCATCTGGAGGAGAAGCCACGGAATGAGTGCAGCAGACGGGGTCAGCACACACACTGGCACTGAAGCTGATGGACATGCACGTTAGAGACGCTCCCCATCTTGAATGCTGAGGAGGCGTCTGGGGAGGCACTAATGTGTTGTGGGTTTAATCTTCACACACCAAACACTTTACTGATTGAGGGCACTGAGTAACCTCACTTTTCTCTTCATTAAAAATTTTCCTTTGCTGCTAAAGAGGGGGAATCTTTTAAATAAAACTTAAAATTTTAATTGATAAATAGACTGTCTTGAATAGTTAAAATAATACCAATGATCACAACAAAAACGTTAGCTGATAAATAAAATTGTTCAGGAGTATTTAAATATCTGTGTAATCTATACAACACAACTACTTATACATCATTCCACAGATGGTGTGATCTGTTACAAAACAGCACTTACTCAGAACCTTGCTCTTTTGGCCATAATCACAGAAGCCAGAGAGCAAGTAAGCGGTTTTATGTAGGAGAAACAAAAAGAAAATCTACCTGCTTATGTAAAATTCTATATGATTGGCTCAGACAAGAAACGGGAGTCTACTGTTATTTCTGTTTCTATTTTACATTTTATGTTAGTACATAAACACATGTTTCTGAAAATCAATCTTAGCTTTTGCAGAACAAAAACACCTTCATGAGAATAAAGCTACCAACCAGAGAAAAACAACACTGTCCTGATTCATTATATCTGCTGTAAGTACTCAAGCTGCTTGCTCACTGTTGTAGCAAATGGGATAATCTATTTACAAACTAAGTATTCTTGTGTAACTCCAGGCCAAGTTTTAATGGGCCTAAAGTACCTAATTTTTCCAGTTATTTCAATGATTAAATGCTCAGACTCTCTTCTACATGAAACTTCTACCTTTTTTAATGAAACCATGTTCCTAGCTGGGCTTCTGAGAGATAAGCAAGATTTTACAAGAGGCTGAGGAGTACATGAAGAGCTGGGCACAGGCTTTTCCATCTCAGAAGCCAGCTGAACCCACCATATTAATGTAAACACACTTCTCAGGAGGGGAAAAGCCCCGTGGCTTACACGGAGCACAGTTACCTGACGACAATACACTTGACACATGGTTTACCTGTATACTTGAGTCTCCCTTTATAAACTTTGCTCCTTCTATAATAGTCATGTAGGAAAATCTGAGCTGATCTGGCGTCTGAATCAGTCCCATTCGGTATTTTCTCATATTCAGTAACAGTTGTTTAATGTTAATATTGTCTCCTTTTTCTATCTGCAAGAGAGGTAAACATTATTCAAGCCTTTTGTTGTTTCGAGTCCAGAAAAGAGAAGCAGTCCAAGATAATCACTAAGGGCAAGCTGGCCCAGGCCACCGTTCCCTGTCCAGGCAGCACAGGGAAGACCCACAGCTGACTCCAGCCAATAGTCACCTCACTTGTGGTGGCCTAGCGATTGGTGATTTGTCGAAGGAAGGATTTATGCCGAGTGCTGGTTTAACATAAGGATAAATACAAAGAGATTAGTGCTCTTCTTTTTTAAGGAGTAAATCTTTTCATTGGGCGCCCCCTGCCTTCATATCTGTACACAGCAGCCTCATGTCTGTACACAGCAGTCTGTGGAAGGCAGCACCCAAGCGGGTAGAGGAGAGAGATCCATGGTGACAACACTGCAGATAATATGGCAGGTCGCTGCTGCAGCAGTCAGGCTGAACACACTGTGTCCCTACCTCATCCCACCCCACCCCAAGTGGAAAAGAGAACAGCTGCTACAGTAACTTTGGGAGGGAACTGGTACACACATGATCTAGTTTTAATATTTACCATCAACAGACCAGATACTTAAGAGTTCTTAAACATATCAAAGCTCACTTACACGTAACAATCAGCTTTAGATGGAAGCACAGGGTATTAAACACAGGGTATTAAACAGTGACGTCTAACATGCCCTAAAAGGAGGACTGACACATGCCCTGGCGGGGGCTGGGAGAGCTGAGGCGGCACACGGCCCTCGGGCACCACAGGAACCTCAGGGGGTGACGTCAGCACCACACTGACCAAGGGGCTTAGACAGTATGTGTTCCTAATACACTGATTCACTTAATTCTTACAACAGTCCTGGGAGGGAAATACCACCACTACCCACAGTTTGTAAATAAGGAAACCAAGGCAAGAAGGAATTCAGTATTATCTTCCAACCGATGTCTGAAAAATACAGTGGGCGAGGGAGACAACCTATCATTTAGCTAACACGAAGCTACCAGCATCAGTTTCCTCCCAGAGCTTGAGGATTATCCTAGCCCCATCCACTCATCACAAGCAAGAGGCAGCTGAAAGGATGTGAAAGAGAATTTTTGGTTTTTCTAAAAAAAGGGCATATGTTTAAGTTTGAAAAGCACAGTTCTGGGATCCTGGCATTTGAACTTAACTTCTGCCAGTAGAAACAACAAAAACGTATGGAAGCCTGAAACGAGGCCACTTACCAGAACAAGGCAGCTGTCCACCAGAGAAAAAGTGCCCGACCGCCCGATGCCGGCACTGCAGTGGATCACCGCAGGCCCGTGCTCAGGGTTCAATGAGCCAGATTCCCGCACTTTGAATAAGAAATTGAGAAACGAAGCTGGTGATTCAGGGACTCCAAAATCTGGCCAGGTAGTATAATGAAAGTGAGATATTGTTCTGGTTTCACCAGTCTAAAAAGTGAAAATTAAGAGGGAAAGGTTAGTTGTAAGGTTTTCTTTTAAAAATCTACTGCAGTAAGATGTGTTTTGCGTAATGCACCATGACTTTTCATTTGGTTGTTGATAATCACGCATACAAGTTTGGGAAGATTTTCTTTAGGAGAATTTGGAATATATTAATAGCTAACACTTTTGTAACAATTACTATTTTGTAGGTACATTCTAAGCTTTTTATGTATTAACCCATATAACGATCCCATTAAAATCCATTTTCCAGGTGAGAAAACTGAGGCAAGGGTTAAGTAATGCACCCAAGGTCACACGTAAGAAGATGGCAGAGCAGGACTGGAGCAGCACCTGGGTCTCCTCCACTGACCTGCACCACACATGCTGCCAGATCCTCTTAAATCACACATCATGATGAGTGAATTTTCATCATGAAATTTTATAAATTTCTACCAGTATAATTTCACATCTTTACTGGTTTCCTGTTTAAGAATTTCAAAGTTTTAGGCCTTCCCCAGTGGCTCAGTGGTGAAGAATCTGCCTACCAATACTGGAGACATGGTACTGATCCCTGGTCTGGGAAGCTCCCACATGCCACTGGGCAGCTAAGCCCAGGAGCCACAACTACTGAGCCCAGGTGCCCTAGAGCCTGTGTTCCACAAGCAAAGCCACTGAAATGAGAAGCCCACATACCACTAGAGAGTAGCCCCTGCTTGCCACAAGTAGAGAAAAGTCCACGTAACAACAAAGATCCAGCATACCCAAAAGTAAATAAATAAATAAAATTATTTTTAAAAATTTAAAGTCATGAAAAAAAAAAAATTTCCGGGGTACTCTTTCTGCCCCCTTCTGATGCCTATGTCAGAAGCTTTCTCTATCTCCTTTATACTTTAATAAAACTTTATTACACACACACACACAAAAAGACAAAAAAAAAAATTTCTAAGTTTTTAAAGATACAATCGTCCCCATTATAAGTTATCTTTCTGATTCAGCTACACAGGCACAGAGGAACAACTCAAGAATTAAAGACACAATCTTTACATTTTTAACTGAAACTTCTCTCCTAATTGCTGTTTTCTGCATGGTAACAATTCTCAATACTAGAACTGTTGACATGCCTTGGCTGATGTGCTGATAACTTGGTTTACCAACATGCTAAATGCTTCCTGTCTCATACAGCCTGCCTGGCTAGCTATATCCACCGCTTCCTGGATATTCCCAACAACCTTTATTTCTGCCTAACTCATTATTGAAAAACATCCCTCAGCTCTGCCAGCGGCTCCCCATCCCCGGGAGCACTGCTCTACCTCCTACTCCTCATTCAGAGAGAACAGGGACCCACTAACACGTCTCTGCACAATTTTCAACCCAGGCACGTGGTTAACATATATCTTCCTATAAACAGGACTGACGTTCCAGGCCTGAGGTTCCAAGAGGTGTTTTAACCCTTCCCCAGACAATCGCCCCGCTGCAGTCCTCAGCCACCATGCTGTGCTAACCACGCACAGCTGGCCAGATTTGGTCCCCTAGGGCCTGAGCCAGGTCGAGGTGGACCTGCTAGAGCTCCAGGCCAGGCAGGGGTGGTGCCAGGACCCTGCTCCCACGGGTGTGGCCATATTATATGGTGCAGTTCAACTCTGTGTCACACCCTGGCTTCAACCTAAGGTCACCCCACAATCCTGGGTGACCACTTGCGTTTTCTTCACTTGAATGATGCTGGCTCAAGATCAATGGCCTCTTTCTTTCTTCCAAATTCAGGTCACAGTGTCTGGGACGCTCAAAGCCAGTTCCCAGAAACGCTCGCCACTGTTTGTATAATACAGTCTTCTGCACTAATAGATTTCTGAAAATCCATCTTTTTCTTCCCCAACAGGAACAGATTAAAGAACTTCTTATAGGTAATTTTTTTTTTAATTAATTAACCCCTCCTGAAACAAGACACAAAAAACACAGCTCACAAAATCACACTAATACCCAAAGGGCCATGTGAAGTAATAGGAGCCACATATTTACTGTTGTGGTATAAAAATGTTAATGTGCACAACTGGAGGCCCTTTCCCTCATTTCATGTTGGAAAAGTAATGAGAAGGGGGAAGGGTTCCAGAGTGGGGAGACCTCAAATAAAATTCATCTCTACACGTGGACCCCACAACTTCCAATAGGGTCCTGTTCTCTACACTGCAAACCCACGACTTCCAACAGAGTCCCCAGTTCTCTACAGGCGGACCCCGCAATTTCTGACAGAATCCCAGTTCTCTACACATGGACCCCACAATTTCCAACAGAGTCCTAGTTTTCTACACTCAGATCCCACAACTTCTGACAAAGTCCTTGTCTCATACCAGTGGACTTGCCCCTTCCTCCTCCGTGGTCACCATGCCCTTGGTCCTCCTTCTGTGATGCCCAGTCCAGGCCTCCATTCCTTCTCACTGCTGCCCCTCACACCAGACTCCAGCTGGTCTGCACACACCTGCCAGTCCACACATCCCCGAACCGTTTTCTTTAGAAAACTGCATCGGGCACACCATCCCTGCACAAAGACGTTAGCATGCACTGTTCTTAGGGCAAAATCTCATTTACATTTTTTTTTTTTTTAAGAATTCTAACTCTAGTCTTCGAATAAGACGGCAAGCTCAGAGTCCATGGAGGCCAGGAAGCTGGTCTATGAGCTGAGTAGGGACAGACAACAGGAGCTATGAGCGTGGGGGTGAATTGTGTGTGCCATACAGAGCCATTCAAATTAAGGTTAACTATTACTATTATCAGTTTGAAGAGAACTATAAATCTTCTTAATTATTATTTAAAAAATCTACAAAGCTCTGTGGCCCAGGCCCAACTTTAGGCACAGGCAGAAGGTAGCAAGATTGTGTTTCTAAGACTTTCATATGCCCAGTTTCACCATCTGTTAATGGGGTTTGAGAAAGCATTTACTTCACAGGCTCCAGTGAGGAGTAAACAGGCAACCCCCACACCAGTGAAGCCTGAAGAGACACAGGACACTCGCTGGCGGCCTTAACCACAGCCCTAACACTTCCAATCAACTATGACCTCTCCACGATTCCAGTCTCTTCATCTGTTTCTGCTCCACCTGGACAGCAGCAAGGTGTGTTGACCCTGTCCCCCTCGAGGTCACTGTCCTAGTCCAGTCCTTAACCAGCTCCTGCATGGCCGAGCTAAATACATGGTCACCAAAAGTCACTCTGGGAGTTGACCAAAAGCCCAGGTGGGGAACAGAAGAGAACGGTACGCAAGGGGCATTAGGGCCCAGTTCTAAGCAGAGGGAAGGGCATGCCTGAGACAGGCATGGACAGGAGAATTGGTGGGTAGACGAGTGGCAAGGGCAGGTGAGCTGGGGCTCCCACAGGGGCCATGGAAAGGCTTCCAGAGCCTTGGGGAAGGACTCTGCTTTTCAGAAGAAGCTCTCAGGGTGGTGAACAGGGGACTCGGTGTACCCACCATAAGGACCCCAACACATTAAGTGACCGAAGCAAGAAATGGGCACAAGCTGGACAGAAGGTGCACAGGACAGATAGGAGCCTGGTGGGGGCAAAGCTGGGGCAGAAGAAATAGAACTAAACACAACACTGTCTTCCAGGAACTCAATCACCTAAACCTGACCGAAGACACATGGAAAACACCAAAGGGCAAGTAAACAGAAAAGCCCGAAAGGCAAGTTCTCCATGTGACGTTGGACTTTAAAAGCCCCTCCAAACTACCTCCACAGCTTAAGCCATTCAAAAGAAGAATGGACTTGGAGGCAAAAGTTCAGATTGAGCTCTCATCACGATGCTGAAAAGACTGCTGGTGCTCCACTGCTCCATCAGACACATCAGATGCAAGGTCCCCTCAGAGTAGGCCTGACAGGGCAGCTCTGCCCAGGTCGGTCAGGAGACTCCTCTAGAAGCGACCTGGTACTCTGACCTCAGGAACAAGAGAGGTGGCCCTACTTTGTCAGCACCTTCTCCCTCAGCTCGCCCATCTCCACCGCTCTAGCTCCTACAGGCCCTCCCAACTCACTCCATTCCCACGGGAGCCCTGACCCAGGGGAGCCCAGAACCTCAGCCACCATCAGAACACTAACTCATGCAGTCATGGTGACAACCCCATGAGGCAAGCACGCCATCACCCTTGTTTTGCAGATGAGTGAACGTAGGCACAGGATCAAGTACGGGATTGGTCACACAGGCAGGAGCAGCAGCCAGGATTCAGGCCACATGGCTCCTGGGTCTGAATGTGACTAATGCAATCCTGTCTCACCTGCTAAAATGCTACCTTATCCTTCCAACACTGCTCCCTCTCACTACAGACTGTGAAGTAGAACATCAACTGTTGCTGTTCAATTACAATGGATTCTGAACATAGGCCAGTAAGAAACCACACACTGCTAGCAACTGAATCGCGGGGGCTGGCCCACTCCCATGGTGGCCTCCGCTTCAGAAACTTTAGAACCAAGGCTCTTTCCACAACAATTAGACTTGGTCCCATGTCATTAGAAGTTAGGAGATCTGGAATTCGGCTAAGTAATCTATTTATGGGAAAAATTCATTAACCTAATAGATTTTTAGGTTATTTTCTTTTAGTATGAAAAACAGGATTAGGAGTTTATCTACATTGTAGGAAGACCATGGGTCAAACTATATACATGTGAAAATACTTCACAAGCTGATAAACAAAATACAAAAGTATTTTATTATTTCAAGTGTAATCAATTCTCAGTCAGGACAGAGAAAAACACCTATGCCAATCTCCTGCTAAATCAATTTTAATGCCACAGCCAATGCAGTACCTAGGATACATAAATACTAAGAGAAGGTGATTCCCAGAACCATGAGAAGTTTATGGAAATGAAGTTCTGTTTCTGGGAATAAGGTCTGGACAACCACTACCAAGTAGCAGTTGATGTATTTCAGTGCAGCTTAAGATACACGCAAAATGAAATCACTGGTGCAAAACACACACGGTGCGGAGATTCATAAAGAAGGCCCCTCCCTGAATGACCTCAGAGCTGAGATATGTTTTCATGCAAGCTAGACCCAGTCAGACGCACACAGTACACACCTATGCTTACGTCACAAAGGACAGGTGTTTTAGGAGATAACCACAAAAGATAATTCGGCATATCTAAAAAGTGTATATACCTCCCTTCGCCACAATTTTCGCCACAATTTTTTTTTCTTTTGGATTCATGATCACACATTAATACTCAATTCACTTAATACTTAACTAAAACAGTAGAGAGTCTGGTCTCACTTTAGAGACCAGATACATCCCTGAAGCCATTTCTGGGTAAACATTTTCATATTTTCTAGTTTTTCTAGTTTCTGAATGCATCTCAGAATCACTCTTAGTTCATATTTTTTCATTATTCTAAATACAAACCAAAGAAAGCAAAGAGGTGAATAGCAAGAGGGGGAACTATCTTGATGCTTAGACAACAACAGTAGGCTCACAACCAACTGCATGCCTGATTCTCACCCAGGCACCAAGGAACGAGTCTTATATTTTTAGAAAAAATCCAAATAAATACTGAAGAGGTCATATGGTAAATTTATTTCACCATTTTCACCAGCTCAATAAAGACACATTTCCATGTGACAAACCTCTCGAATTAGCAACTCTTTCCAAGCGTCAAGAACAAGAGCTAGCATTTCCCAGGCATGCGCTCTGTACCAGAGCCTTTGTACATACCTCCTCATCTGATACCCATGTCTTCACTCAAAGTCACAAATGCGAACAGGGAGGCACCACAGCCTCCCCCTAAATTCAAGGAGGGCCTGGGCAGGTATCACTGAGCAGCAGTACTGGATGTAAACCCAGGCTGCCCAATTCTAAAGCCCTCTCCTTCAATCTTCAACCAATTTTAATACTGATCAGTTGCTCAGAATCCTCAGATATCAACCTGAACTTCACAATTCTTAGTTTCCAGCATTTCTTAAGAATTCTCAGAGAGCCACCACATATGGGAACACAATCTCTGAGGACATGGTTATGGCTGTGAACCATTACAGGCATTGCTGCAATGAATGGGCTGCCCCAAACTTCAAATCTAAGAACAAAGAATAATCCTTAAAGTCACCACATGAAGCCCCATAGTCTGGGCACAAGCAGTCTTACCCTGGTGTTTCCTAACTGCAACAGATGGACCGTGTAATAGGACTTCACGTCCTCTGATAGAAACTTCACGCTGAAGCCCGTTTCCTTAAACAGCATCTCCCGGTCATCTTTTGTAGGCCAGTACTGTGCACATTTAACCTAAAGTTAAGAACATAGACATAATGAAACTACAAAAAGCTGGAAAGGAAAACAAACCACATACAAGCTATATATTTTTCAAGTACCCAAATCTAGGGACAGTCACACTATGTTTGATGTTTAATGTATTTTAATAAGATTGACATCTTATAAACGCAGTTTGTAAAATGTTCTTATAACTTACACACTTAACAGATATCATGTTCATAGAATGAAAATCAAGTTGTCATTTCTAAAGCAGGATAACCTGTATTTCAACATCATACTGGTATTTACTCAATGTTTCTATAAATATAAAACTCTTGCAAGAATTGTATCTTCAAACAGTACCAAAAGGCTTTATTTTATAAGTACTTTTCATAAGCTATAACAAACCTAGACAGCATATTAAAAAGCAGCAATATCACTTCACCAACAAAGGTCCATAAAGTCAAAGCTATGGCTTTTCTGGTAGTCATGTTTGGATGTGAGAATTGGATCATAAAGAAGGCTGAACACCAAAGAATTGATGCTTTCGAACTGTGGTGCTGGAGAAGACTTCTGAGAGTCCCTTGGACAACAAGGAGATGAAACCAAGTCAATTCTAAAGGAAATCAACCCTGAATATTCACTGGAAGAACTGTTGCTAAAGCTGAAGCTCTAATACTTTGGCTACCTGATGCAATGAATCGACTTACTAGAAAAGACCCTGATGCTGGGAAAGACTGAGGGCAGGAGAAGAGGGTGATAGAGGATGAGATGACTGGATGTCATCACTGACTCAAAAGGCGTAAATATGAGCAAACACTGGGACAGTGAAGGACAGAAAAACCTAGTATGCTGCAGTCTATGAGGCAGCAAAGAATTGGACATAACTTAGCAACTGAACACAACATTTTCCATAAATACCTGCTAATCTGCTACTAAATACTATATATCTAGAGATAACAGTGCATACTCACATACTAAAAGTCAAGAGAAAGAATCAGAAGATAAGCCCCCTTTACCTAGAACTGTTACGTTTTGGCAGAACTACTGACGTACGTGGAATTAACATTTTGTGACAACAAAGGCATCTCCCCAAAAGCCAAACTGAGGCCAGCAGGCTGTGGTGAGGTGAGCTAGAGCTATTCATTGGGAAAACACTAGGAAAACATCCCTGTAAAATATGGTCGTTTCTCCTTTTAGATACCATAAACAGCTACAAATAACAATCAATAGAAATACTTCCAAGACAAATGCATGCTAAGAGCTAATACTTCAAAAGCTGCTAAAAGACATTAAAAAAACAAAATGACATAAGAAGTGAAAGAGCATAAATTATGACAACTCATAAATGACGTGCCAGAAGAGAAAAAAGAATCAAAAGTAACAGAACACATCATTTCATAAACAAAGACTAATTGATTAAAGGGAACAAGGCTGTGAATATACACGACAGATGATGCCTTAAGAGAAAAAGGACATTTCTGAAATAAAAAAGAAAGAGAGACCAGTAGGCAATGAAAATCTAACACATATGTGTAACAGAAGGCCCCGGGAGAAGAACAGTAAGGCAAGCAAGGGAACAGAATAAATGTCAACAAGTATAATTCAATAAAAATTTTTCTTTAAAAGAAAGAAAAAAATGCCTGAAATCACATAATGAAATAGCACACTCTGTCCCTGGACAAACTGACCCAGAATGACCAGCAGACACATTTCAGTACAATCAATGGGATATGAAGAAAAAAAATCCTTTGGGTAAAAGAATAAGTAACTAATAAAGAAAACAGAGTAAGATGTGCCTTTGTGACAGGAACATGCCAGAAGGAAATGGGTAATACCGTCAAGTTGCTCAAAAAGCAAATGTGAGCCAGAGATTTTATATTCTGCCAAACACTCTTCAGCATCAAGCCAGCAGAGGTATTGTCATCAACACACAAGAAACTGGGACCAGGGCACCCATCCTCAGGATCCTCTGAGTGTGAGCTACACACAGAGCAACCAGAGAGACTCAACGACAGATGCATATCTACACAAAAGGGACTTAAGAGACTAAAACATGCGGTAAAATCTGATGATGGAGGTAAAGCACAACTTGAGAAAAAGATGAGAGAAAACATTTTAAACTGTTTTCAGTAGTTATTTTAGTGATGGACTTGATTTTGGTATTACAAATACTTTCTGTGTACAGTATGGGACAGAGTAAATGAGTATAAGCCATTCAACATCACTAGTATCTCTGACAGCCAGAATTCACGGTGAATCAACCCTACAGTCCTAAATTTTAATATCAGTATCAAATATCAGAATATCAGTACCAAAAAAAAAAAAAAGAGGAAGAAGCATCAGTATCAGTATAAACGCTAGTGTTATCTTAACATACAAACATAATTTTCCTTAACTCTGTTCACTGAAAAGACCAACCCATAAGAACAAAGATTACTGTTTTTGCTGTGATCTTTGAAATACTGCTGCTTACCAAAAGAAACCAAGGCTTCGTAAAGAAACAGCTGATTCCCATAGGAAAGCGGCTGATTCGCATAGGAAAGCTCAAGATAAGCCTGCAACAGGGAGTCCTTCCAGACATCAAAGGAGCTAGTAAGACTCTTTGGTTTTTGTTAAAAGAACTCAGGGCCCAACCCGAAAAGCTTACTCTGGCCAACAAAGGGACAATTTGACTACAAGTAAGAATAACAACGGGCTTCCAAGGTGGCTCAGTGGTAAAGAATCCGTTTGCCAAGCAGGAGGACCCAATTCGATCCCTGCATTGATTCCTCAAGATCCCCTGAGGAAGGCATGGCAACTCAGTCCAATATTCTTGCCTGGGAAATCCCATGGACAGAGGAGCCTGGGAGGCTACAGTACATGGGGTCGCGAAAGAGTTGGAAACCGCTTTAGCGACTAAACAACAAGGATAATAACTGCCATGGAGTGAAGTGAATCAAGGTGTTTAATAAACTCACGACTTCACAGCATTGATCCTCTCCCACCCCCACACCAAGAAAACCTAAGTGGTGACATATTGAGGATACGTGGGAATCAACTTCTTTTGAAAACTGCTTTTCCTACATCAAGGTGGTAGGTAACCAGAGTGGGTTACAGCAGGTTTCCTTTTTTTTTTTTTTTCAATAGAAGAATTTCAATCAAAACTCAAGAAGAAACAATAAAGCTGGAATATCATTATAATACTAAACATTGACCAGCAGCAGCTGCTGACATCATTATGCTGACAAACAGGGTATCACCAAACACGAGGCAACCTCAACAATCAAACTTGACTTTTACTGAACATCTGGATGAAGGTGATTTCTGATTGCTGGTGGCAATCTTCTCTATTACAGTACTTATTCTGCAGAATGAGAGATGAAACCCATAATCCTCCAGCTGACAACGATGCTCAAATGTCCCAACAACAGCACCGCATCACTTGGGTTTGCGGGTCACCGTGGAAGCATGAAAACCACTGCAGAGACTACGCTAACACTGTGGGACACCATGGTGAGGCAACAACACTGCAGACTGAGACAGACTAGACGCACCGTCACTACCGCTGAGAACTGGCAGCTGCAAACTCAGAAAAGCAAGAATTCGGGATCTGAAGGAGCAGAAAAGTCTAGACCTCAGGCCTGGAAGAGACCTGACAGCTAACACTTTCTAATGTTCATGTTTGACAGAAGAGGACCCTCAAGCCACTGAAGCTAAAGACTTAACTACCATCACACCACTAATTAGCATTGGATTTTAAACTGCACCTCAAATGTCAATAAATCTATACATATCAATACTCACTACCTCCTGACATAAGAGCCCATAGTAGTTTACAAAGGTTTTAGAAACCTGTCACTTCAATTCTTCATAAAATTTCCAGGATTCTGTTAATAATAAAGATTCTGATAAAGCCTATGAATTCCAAAGATCTAAGTACCACAACTGGCCAGTACTCACTCCATTATACTTATGTTTGGAGGGCAGTGGTCCACAGTTATTATTTAAATATTTAAGGTAATAAAGGAAAATGATAGATTAGTTCCAGTCAGAATCACCCTGACTCTAGTTTTTAGTAATTAAAGGCCAAAATTAATGTATGACTGTCCCAAAAGAAATAAGAAAATATTTGTAAGTTAACAATCACCGACTGTACAGTAAGTTGTAAATACCAAGTATTACTCACCGATTCTTTCTCCACAATTCGGTTTAGCATGACAACTGCTTTGGTCTTTTGCTGCCAAACCATGAGCCAGAAATGACAACCTGTATTAGGAAGCGGACCCTGTAAGACAGAAGATACAGCAGGTGAGAGGAGTGGGGGACAGATGCTCCAAGAACATGACTTCCAGGAAGCTTCGCATCTGAGAACAGGGGATTGGGTCACAGAATGTCAATCCAGACTCTAAACCCACCTGAACTAAAAATAGGTCTCTATTAGTTGGATTACTGATTATCAATGATCGAAACTGACTTTTATTTACTTGGGCAGAAAAGAAAAATTTGCAGGCTGTCAGGTAGCTCTCTGAATCGAGGGATGGAAAACCAGGCTTGGGCAGGAAAAAAGGCCAAGACAAGATTTTGTCCCAAGGGGTGTGGGCTTGGGGCAGCACTCCCAGTCACAACTGTCACCCTTTGCTGTCCTCAGGTAGCTGCATGCAGGTTAACAGGTTTGACTGTACCTTGAGTAACTCAACAAGCAGTTACCTGTGGGATGCCGGGGGCTGGGTCTGCCTGGAGCTTCAGCTCCACACAGAAGACAAAGCCATTCAAGTGGTGCTGCAGTAAAAGCAGCTTCAGGGCCACTGTATCCCAGCTCTGTAGTGGATGTTCTGGAAATATTACTCCATGCTCTCAGTTATACCAATGCTAGAAGGGACCAAGAACCCTGAAAAAGCTGCACCCTCAGGTTTGAGGAGCTGTTCCCCTTACTGAGTGCACATTATTCAAAGTTTGAGCTACTTCCAAACCACACAGTACAAAGATAAAAACAGCCATGAGAAGACCTCCAGTAAAATGAATGCCTTCTCTTTCATCTAAAAAAATGAATGGATCAGGTCTCCAACAAAGTCACTGCTTAGTGTGTACATACACATACACACATTCTAGAGTGGTTCTAAAAGGGAAAAAGGGGTTCTCAGCTTTCACTTACCAGCAATACAACCTATTATCTTCTATAAAATGGAAGATCTGTACCAAGGGATCAGCAGGTATACATTTTTAATTTTCATAAAACTCAGAGGAAAAGGATGACAAAAATTATAAGCAACAAAGGACAAGCAGAACAACTGCAGTTTCAATAAACATTTAGTGTCTCTAGTTTTTGGTGTCCTTTGAAATATTTTCTGTCCATGTTCTGTCCCAAGATACAAGGGACAAAGGCAAAAGCAGTCCCAGCAGTCACAGAGCTTACGTCGGAGGTGAGGAACGGAAACACACCCAGCCCCATCAGAGCGAGGACTGAGCCTGGGTATGCAGGAGCAGGAAGGGTATCAGGGCAGAGCCTTAAAAACGAGGAGGTGCTGACACAGCGAGGGGCGAGGGGAGGGATCAGGTCCATTCCCAGTGTCAGGGCACTTCTGGGAAAGAAGGTGACACAGAGAACCCACAGGAAACCACACCTGCCAAGCGAGAGGTGCTCGACCCCAGGAAACAGTCAATGATCTCTTCTTTAAAGAATGAAGGAATATGACCAGCTTGGTACATCACAAAAATTCCTCTAGCAGAATTGTTAAAGATGGACTAGAAATGAGGGACTGGTGGCAAAGAAATAAGTTGAAAAACTACTACATTGGTGTAGATGAAAGAGAGCTCCAGAGAAGGGCAGGGCAGCAGAAAACAGGAGAAAATTCGACAGATGAGGACAGCTTTAACCCAGATGACAAACACAGGACGGGGGCTAGCTTAGTGTAAAAGAAAGAAGGAAAAGAAAAAAAGAGTTTGACACAGAAAAGGAAGAATTTGTGACATCAAGTGGTCCTGTGGGTGGATGCTGGAAGCTCTGGGGCAGGGGGTAGGGAGGACTCAGCTGAAGACAGTGAGTCCACTAAAAAGAGGGCAGAGAGCCTGGGTCAGGACACAAAGGAAAGCCCAAATTGACAGGAGATTTAAACTAGGGTATTAGTATTTTCTTTTTCATGAAGAAATTTACAATGTTTTATAAAAGGAGTATTACTATCATTGAAAGAAAGTGAAGTCGCTCAGTCATGTCCTACTCTTTGCGACCCCATGGACTACAGCCCACCAGGCTCCTCTGTTCATGGGATTCTCTAGTAATTACTATCATTACTACTATAATAAAAAGCAGTAACAATGCCGCAATGAATACTCCATGGAATACTCACCATATTACCTGGCACTACATGAGTTTTTATTAGCACTATTCTATAGATCACAGAGATACAAATTGGTAACATATACACGACCCCTAAACAACAGAGGTTTGAACTACAGGGGTCCAGATACAGACAGATTTTTCGATAAATACAGTCAGCCCTTTTAGGCATGGTTATGCATCCTCAGGATCAACAACCTCAGATGGCAAACTTAATACATGATTGTGACTCAATGAATCTGTGTATGTAGGGCCAGGACAGAAGGGACAACGATAGGACATGAGTACCCGGGGGCTTTGGCAGTGCAGAGGGTCCTGGAAGCAAACCCCACGGTGCTGCAGGATGACACTGCACCTTGGGGAACTGAGGAATGAATTAAAGGGCATATCACAATTTCAGGGCAGCAGATCTAGATAATTAAAACCAGAAAACCATGTGCCCTATGAAGACCGTGTAGCCTCACCCTACTGTTGTATGACCTTGGTAAAGTTATTTTATGTTCCTTTGTCTCTTTAGATGACTCCTCATGTTAACATAAGGATAATAAGAGTATTTATCACAAAGGGTTATCCTGAGGCTGAAGTTATATAAAATATAGAAAAATGTTAAAAATTGCAAGCTGTTACTATTTATAACAGTCAAGACATGGAAGCCATCTAAGTGTCCATCCACAGAAGAATGATTAAAGAAGATGTGTGGTACACATATATAAAAAAGATCTGTGGTAGCATATATACAATGGAATATTGGTCAGCCATAAACAAATGAAATAATGCCATTTGCAGCAATGTGGATGAACCTAGAGATTATCAGTCTAAGTAATTCAAAGACAAATATATGATATCACTTATATGTGGATTCTAGACTATGATACAAAAGAATTTATTTACAAAACAGAAACAGACTCACAGACACAGAAGGTAAGCATACTTTTGGTTACCAAAGAGGAAATGGGAGGAGGGATAAATTAGGAGTTTGGGATTAACAGATACACACTACCACATATAAAGTAAACAACAAGAATTTACTGTGTAGCTCAGAGAACTATATTCAACATCTTATAATAACCTACCATGGAAAAGAATCTGAAAAAGAATATATATAGATGTATGCGTATATACATGTATAACTGAATCACTTTACTGCACACTAGTATCTAACACAGTATGGTAAGTCAACTGTAATTCAGTAAAAAATAAAAGACTGCTAGCTGCTGTTAATTTTACTTCCCTCTAGGATGTGAAGTTCATACTAGTAGTTTTATGAATGGCTGTTTCATTCACACAATGCTGCCACAAAGCAGGCATTCAAAGCTTTGCTGGATGAACGAACAGGATTCAAGCAGACACGATGAGTCCAGAGTCCAGCCTCTTTCTTAAGAAACAAACATTCAAAATATAGTTCCAGAGAGTTGAACTGGTGAGTACAGACTAGGTGGGGGCGAAAGCTGAATCAGAATCTTGGGAAACAATTATATTTTTAGAAACTAAGATGACAAAGAGGAAAAGATAAACAAGAATGAAAAAAAGAAAATAAGAAAGGGTGTGATAAGGAATCTAGGGTGATTATTCTTTTCTATTTTTAACATGGTTTTTAAAAACAGAAAGTAAAAATTTTCAACTCTAAAAATGACTATTAAAAACATCATGAATGCACATAAGAAAAATTTCAAATATAACAGAAAATAGCAAAGTGAATTCTGTATTTTTTCCTGATTCCCAGAAACAATCAGTACTAATAGCATGTGTATAATTTATTTAGCCAGCTCCTTACAGACTGTTTCCGTCCTACTATTTTTGGTCCTGTGCTATTAAGTTATAACAAATACTCTCACATTTACCTTCATATCTTTACATATTAGACCTCTGAGGACTATAAACTTTTATATCTGTGGTTCTGACAGGTGAGAAGTGGTAACTGATTGCTGGTTTAAATTTAGAAAAATTGAGCATCTTTTCTATATATATTGTCTACCTTGACTTCCCTGCTGTGAACTGTGAATTTATGTTCCTTCCCAATTTTTTTCAGATTTTTTTTTTGTTTTTGACTTATAGGAGCTGCTTTACACTAAGTAAAAAAGTGTAATTAATTTTTGTTTCCTGTGAATTTAGATAGCCTAACAGTTGATAGTTACATTCATCTGAATATCTTACCATTTTCAACAGTTTTCACTTTCAGTAACAGGTTATTCTGATCTGAAATGGGTTCTTTAAAAATCTCAAACATTACAAGTATACAGTTTATCTTTTTTTCAATTTAATTAAAATTTACAATATTGCATTAGTTACAGGTATACAATAAAGTGATTCAGTTACATATATTTTTTTTTCAGATTATTTTCCACTGTAGGTTATAACAAGATACTTAATAATACAGTTTATCTTTGGAATAATTAAAAATCACTAGGGAAATGGCAGCACTGTTAATTAAATCTGTTTTCTAATAAACAAAGGGGTAGCTGGTATGGATAAACCCAGATCATTTCTGCTATCTCAGAGTGAAAGAACAGTGCCAATGGAGCACGGGTGTGGCCGGTGTGTTGAGAAGGGAGGACGCTCAAGGGTCCAGTGGGCTCTCAGGCCACCCCATCAGTGGTCCAGGCACCCAGCTCACACCCTCACCTAACACCCAAGACGTGTCCATACTGAAAATACACACCAGGCCAGGGCAGAGAAGAGTTTTTGCCAGGCCTCTGGTTCTGATTCAAGTGAAGAGAAGCAGAAGGAACAAAGTATCCACCAACCGAGACTTTGTACCAAACTTACAGCAAGGAGGACAGCTGGCCAGAAAAGAACCAGCTGGCCAGACCTCAAGAACAACTTTCCTGCAGAGAACATGTAACAGTAACAATTGCTTTTATCTTAAATATACACAGCTGTAAAATATTACCTTACCATTCATTACAAAACAATTGAAAAACCTGAAACAGCCATTTGAAACAGCCAAAAGAAGTCAGGACACACTTTCTGCTCCATCCTAAAGCAGACCCCAGGAATGGCGGTCAGGCCTCCACTCCACGCCACTCCACTTGCCTGGGTTAAGATGTAACTCCTCTGTGCCTCCTCTATGTCAACTAAGCTGGCATTGATATAATCATTTTCAGCATTCTGCAGTTTAACACGACTGTGATCATCTGAAACAGAAAATGATAAACCATACCGTCAATTCAAACTTGCATTTCTTTTTTATTTGAATATTAATTTTCTGGGTATTTATAAAATGACAGAAAAAAAAACAAAAATAAATTAGCATCACCAATGAGTCAAATCCCAAATTATTCCTTTTTTTAAAAAGTGCAAAGATGAAATCCTTTTGTTTGTTACTGTGTGTTAGAAGGAAGTGCTGCTGTTGGTGGTAGATTAGCTGCTGTAAGTAGAAAAACTGATCAAAGAGTAAAACATAGTAAAAAGAATAAAGTACCGATCTTCCCAAAAGAAAAAGGATGGTTAAGACTCCTTATGCTTAAGAACTAACAAGTTTTACTACAAAAATCAACAGCCTCCAAAAAATAAGACTGGACAGATCCCACCGTAACTATGTTTCATTTTCTTCCTGCCTCAACAGATCTGCATTCAGCTATATTTCAATAATTTTTATGCTTTTGAACTGTGGTGTTGGAGAAGACTCTTAGAGTCCCTTGGACTGCAAGGAGATCAAACCAGTTAATCCTAAAGGAAATCAGTCCTGAATATTCAGTGGAAAGACTGATGTTGAAGCTGAAACTCCAATACTTTGGCCACCTGATGTGAAGAACTGACTCACTGGAAAAGACACTGATGCTGGGAAAGACTGAAGACAGGAGAAGGGAACAACAGAAGTTGAGATGGTTGGATGGCATCACTGACTCGATGGACATGAGTTTGAGCAAGCTCCGGGAGTTGGTGATGCACAGGGAAGTGCTGCAGTCCATGGGGTCAATATGACTGAGCAACTGAACTGAACTAATTAGATTAAGTGCTAAGCTATATTTAACAACATTTGGAATATTCCAATTCTGTAACAGACAAGTAAAAGTGCTTAATTACTTGGGCTTTGTCATATACTTCTAGTTTTTAAACATGAAGATCTCACAGATTTAGAATTTGTGCTAATGTAAACAGATGGAGCACAGAACTTTACCTTCTATCACTATGGTAGGAGGGAAGATGCTAAGAGAGGAAGAATGCATGTAACAACAGGATTAGCATTCACTTGGAATATTAAATACACACTTGGCAGAGTCACAGGACTGAATTACAACCTACATGCATCTTTGATGTCTAGCTGGAGAATACCTTCTGGTATAAACTGTGCCCCTCAAGGAAATACCAAATAACCATTCTCTTCTCCACTCTTAAACTAAAAGAGTTATTCATATTATCTCCATATGAAAGAAAATGTTAAACAGTTTTAGTTTCACACATAATTTATACAAAATGTTTCTGCTGGATTGAACCCAAGACCTCTGTAAATATTACATGTCATTGGCCAACAGGAAAGCAAAGATTTTGTTATAGTAAATCACTTATACTAGTGTTCTCGGAAAGATGATGTCAACAGTCACTTTTTTTTTAAGTCACTTATTTTTAACAGTTTGATCACTCTTTAACTGTTATGTGAGAGAGTAAAAAGTTCAGCATATAATACAGTCCATATGCCTCCCAGATAACACCAATCAGAAGAACAATGCATCCCTAAAATTCAAATTCCGCTAAAATATCCCAAAGGAATGTGTTTCCTCATGTTGTAATCACAGCAAGAACACAAACGGAGACTAATCTATTGCACAAGTGAAGAAGCAATTTGCAAAAGAAGCAAGAATCCATAAACACCAAGTCTCCCCTCAAAGGGAGTTCCAGTAGGTCATCCAGACCCTTCCATAAGCCAAGAGAAAGAATTCAGGGGGGTTTTCAGGACATCTGACCCCTGCCTTCTGGACTCTGCACTGGATTCACTATTATTTTCCCTCTTGTATCACTCTACACCTGGTATCACTCTAGGTCATTAAATACAAGAGTCACATACCCCGAGAAGCACACATGGGTTCCCCAGAGCCCTCGTTCTAGTTGGTGGGGAGCAGCAGGACACTACAGAAACGGCACCCCAAAAAGGAAGGAAATCCTTGGCAAACTCTAGCCATTTAGAACTGGCTACAAGTGTTGGCTGAACCTGTTTTTGCCTGGGGACTAATTTTTTTTTTTTTTCCTTCAACTCAGGTGTACATGAGTTCCCAATCTTGTACCCCCCTCCCCACCTCCCACTCCACATCAACTCTCTGGATCATTCCCATGCACCAGTCCCATGCATTCTGTATCCTGAACCAAATATAGACCGACGATTCGTTTCCCACACAACAGCACACATGTTTCAGTGCCATTCTCCCAAACCTTCCCCCCCCTCCCTCTCCCTCAAAGTCCAAAAGTCCATTCCATGCATCTGTGCTGGGGACTAATTTAAAAAAAAAAACAAAAAACAAAAAAACAACCCTATACTTATATCATCTTAATTCTTCTGTTCCACCAGAAAAGATTTTTTAATAAAAAATGAAACTCATGTAACTTTTCGATTCAGAAGAGAATCTGTGCAGAGAAAGAAACATGAGTTTCTTGTGTTAAATTAACACTGTCTTCAAAGTAAGTATACACATTTCAGGAAGTGAAACTATCAAAGCCTTTTTATGAGGAATTGTGACTCTATGATTTATATATTCTCTAGCAATGGTAACAAAGACAAAGCCTCTTCTCCCCTGAAGACTCACTCACCATGTGGTCTGAAATGCCTGTGAGGGTGACACAAGTCCCCTTAAAGCCCAAGGTCAATGTCTTCTCTCCCTGCCCATCAGGTCTGGTCAGCCCCAAATCTGTGAACAGTTCACTCCAAACCAACCTATGACTTCTCAGGAAAAAGCCCGGGAAGTGACCTGCTCTCTCCTCCCCCATAGGAGCTGATTCTGCCTAGGGACCTCTGAGATGAGACTATCAAAAGCCAGAGTACATAGACTTCCTGGGGGTCCAGCAGCCAAGACTCCACACTCCCTAAGCAGAGTTTGAACCAGTTTCGACCCTGGTTGGGTGATTAGATCCCGCATGCCGAAACTAAGACCCGGTGCAGCCAAATAAATAAACATTAAAAACAAGCAAACAAAAACTAAACATCCAAAACAATAGAGACCCATAGCTTCGGGGCATCAGCAAGGGGCAAGCCCACAGCACCTCCTCCTCATTCTAAGTGGACTTAGAGGGTTATTCCCTCTCCCCAGTCACATACAGGATCCAGCAAAGGGAGAAAATGAACATGATTCAAACTGTACTACTGCATGAGAGGCCACAAAAGCAACCAAACGACACTGCACAGGAAATCTGATTTCTCAACATCTAACACCACCAGCAGCAGGATGACCAAGAACACTTTCCTGCACAGTGGCATCATCATGGGGGACAAAGAAACGCACGCCCCACAGAACCACAGCCCTCGAGTTAGATTAGGCAAACTTCCGATGAAGAGTCCCCAGGCCTCCCACCTCACAGTCTGTTTTCTGAGAAATGGTTCCATCTGTCAAGAAATGACTGGCTTAGCTGCCTGAGCTGACAACACAGATCAGCTTCCTCTTTCAATACTGCCACAGTGAGCTCTTTCTCCTACTCCACCCACCTCCCCACCCACAGTTTCACCCTTTTTCATTATTGTAAAGACATCTCCTTCTGGAAAGTCTTCCAGGTCAAGCAGGAAGGGCTCACATTTATGCTGAGACAGAGATCAGGAATAATTAACAGAAATTGGGCAGAAGACCGATCTCCCTGCAAGTCAGGCTCCATTCTCAACTGGGGGTATGGTGGGGGCCTATGTTTCCAATACCGATTTCCATACTGCATGATAATTCCCTGCAAATGAGGCAAGCATCTGACAGTGTCAGCCCCCTTCAACCCTACAAGGAGACTGCTGTGTGCTGTGCCTAGTCGCTCAGTCATGTCCCACTCTTCAAGACTCCATTCCAGGCAAGAATGCTGGAGTGGGTTGCCATGCCCTCTTCCAGGGGATCTTCCCAACCCAGGGATCAAACCCAGGTCTCCCACAATGCAGGTGGATTCTTTACTGTCTGAGCCACCAGGGAAGCCCAAGAATACTGGAGTGGGTAGCCTATCCCTTCACCAGGGGAACTTTCCGACCCAGGAATCGAACTGAGGTCTCCTGCACTGCAGGTAGATTCTTTACTAGCTGAGCTACCAGGGAAGCCCACAAACAGAATTCTCAAGGACAAATAATATGAATCAAGCAGTGAACCAAAAGCAGTTCAGTTGTTTCCTCTGCCCACCCCCACCAAAAAAACCCTGCTGGCTGAATGGTTCCCTCTCTGACGATATAACCAACCACAGTCTGGGCAGGACCCACAGGATACACCTGAACAGCTCACTTCCTCTGCCCCAGCCTCCAAGCTGAGCTGTGAGCATTTCAGTCTCCATCTCTCCCTAGAGAAGCAGGAGCAGAGGCCCAGAGGTGCCCTTGAGCCCCCTACCCCTGCGCTGCCTCCCACCTTGCTCCCTGCCTCCACCTCCCGCACACACACACAGTCACCCTCCTGAACATCTGGCCCAGGACTTCTCCTCTTGTGGAAGGCCCCCACCTGCATCCCCTCATCAGACGATCTGCTGTCTATAGTGACCACCTTCCATACCCTCAACATATATGCTAGGAGCCAGACAACTGGGAGAGACATTACATGTTCCACAGCCTCCAACCAGAGGCCAGCTGCCCATACATGTCCATCTCTCCATCCGCCATGACTTCAAGTTCCTAAACTTGACAGAACAGATAACTGAACATTCTGCCTCCACACACCCCCAAACTGAAAAGGGCTCTTGAATCCACCCCCAGAGTCTCTGGGATGGAAACAGGACTTGGGAGGTATCCCCACAAAATGGGTGAGATTCCCAATGCAGCTCAATCATGGACACCTTCCCCCTCCACCACCACACAGGGGTCTGGCACAGTCATGAGCAGCTCACCACTTCCCTTGAAACTTGAACTTCTCCTCAGAGAAAGAGCCTAAAGGTTGGAAGGTAAAGAAAGCAGGGGAACGAACATCTTTCCTTTCCACCCACAAACCCAAGAGCACCCGGCAAACCTCTCAGACCAAGTATGCATGCCCCAGCCCCTGGAGCCCATCCATATTCCCCAGACTCATCTGCTCAGAAAGGGGACGGCAATGAGCAAAACAATCAAGTAAGTTACGCAGCAATAAATCCTCTGGGAAAAAGAGTCCCTGGGAGAAAGAGCCCCATAAAAGGGAGCTGCATTGGGGGAGGTGGGGGGGCACTGGGATTCTGAACAGGGTGGTCAAAGCGGGCCTCGCCATGCACTGACACTTCAGCAGAGACTTGAAGGGGGTTGGTCACATGAATGGGTTGAGAGTATTCCAAGCACAGAGACCGAAGACTTTACAACAGGTACGGGCCTCCCGTCACGAGACACAACAGACTGTGCTACCAACCCCAAGAACAAAGGGAAGAGGAGCCTCTGCAACTAAGGTTCAGAGTTGAGAAATCCTGAACTGATTCATTAGCCTCAACTCCAGAATCCAACTATCACAGAAATGGAAATCCAATTCCCTCTTCTTGCAGCTACTACCAGGCACGGTATCTGAACAATCTAGGCTGGCAAGTGCNACCCCAAGAACAAAGGGAAGAGGAGCCTCTGCAACTAAGGTTCAGAGTTGAGAAATCCTGAACTGATTCATTAGCCTCAACTCCAGAATCCAACTATCACAGAAATGGAAATCCAATTCCCTCTTCTTGCAGCTACTACCAGGCATGGTATCTGAACAATCTAGGCTGGCAAGTGCTCAAGTTTATACAATAAACTCCACAAAATGTTCATATTCAAATTGCTAATTTGTAGTGGAATCTTTTTAGAATGACAGATCACTATTCAGTTCAGTTGCTCAGTTGTGTCTGACTCTTCATGACCCCATGGACTGCAGCACTTGCCTGTCCATCATCAACTCCTGCGGCTTGCTCAAACTCATATCCATTGAGTCGGTGATCCCATCCAACCATCACATCCCCTGTTATCCCTTTCTCCTCCTGCCTTCAATCTTTCCCAGCATCAGGGTCTTTTCCAATGAGTTAGTTCTTCCCATCGGGTGGCCAAAGTATTGGAGTTTCAGCTTCAGCATCAGTCCTTCCAAGGAATATTCAGGATTGATTTCCTTTAGGATGGACTGGTTTGATCTCCTTGCAGTCCAAGGGACTCTCAAGATTGTCTTCTCCAATATCACAGTTCAAAAGCATCAATTCTTTNGGTGGCCAAAGTATTGGAGTTTCAGCTTCAGCATCAGTCCTTCCAAGGAATATTCAGGATTGATTTCCTTTAGGATGGACTGGTTTGATCTCCTTGCAGTCCAAGGGACTCTCAAGATTGTCTTCTCCAATATCACAGTTCAAAAGCATCAATTCTTTGGCACTTAGCTTTCTTTATGGTCCAACTCTCACATCTATACATGACTACTAGAAAAACCATAGCTTTGACTAGACAGATCTTTGTTGGCAAAGTAATGGCTCTGCTTTTTATTATGCTGTCTAAGTTGGTCAGAGTTTTTCTTCCAAGGAGCAAGCGTCTTTTAATTTCATGGCTGCAGTCACCATCTGCAGTGATTTGGAAGCCCAAGAAAATAAAGTCTGTCACTGTTTCCACTGTTTCCCCATCTATTTGCCATGAAGGGACCGGACGCCATGATTTTAGTTTTCTGAATGCTGAGTTTTAAGCCAGCTTTTTCACTCTCATCTTTCACTTTCATCAAGAGGCTCTTTAGTTCTTCTTTGCTTTCTGCTGTAAGGGTGGTATCCTTTGCGCATCTGAGGTTATTGATATTTCTCCGTGTAATCACGATTCCAATTTGTGCTTCATCTAGCCCAGCATTTCACATGATGTACCTTCCACAGAAGTTAAATAAGCAGGGTGACAATATACAGCCTTGACGTAACCCTTTCCCAATTTGGAACCGATCTGTTGTTCCATGTCCAGTTCTAACTTGCTTCTTGACCTGCATACAGATTTCTCAGGAGGCAGGTAAGGTGGTCAGGTATTCACATCACTTTAAGAATTTTCCAGAGTTTGTTGTGATCCACACAGTCAAAGGCTTTGCTGTAGTCAATAAAGCAGATGCTTTTCTGGAACTCTCTTCCTTTTTCGATGATCCAACGGATGTTGGCAATTTGATCCCTGATTCCTCTGCCTTTTCTAAATCCATCTTGAACATCTGGAAGTTCACGGCTCATGTACTGTTGAAACTTGGCTTGGAGAATTTTGAGCATTTCTTTGCTAGTGTGTGAGCTGAGTGCAATTGTGCAGTAGCTTGAACATTCTTTGGCATTGCCTTTCTTTGGGATTGGAATGAAAACTGACCTTCTCCAGTGCAGATCACTATTAAACCTCCCTAAACATCAGCAGGTGAAACTATAACTGACTTGAGGAGTGGAGTAACTCAGCGAAACACGAGCTCAGAAAGCTCCAGGACCTTTTAGTAGAGGCGACTGGAACAGTGTGATCAGATGAAAGAGTGGTCAGAGAGGTGTGTGGGGGGGTGGTACCTGGCCTCTAGGGTCTGTTCTGTTCCCCACTCCCCACCAAAGGACAATATGAAGTGGAAGTGGTATTCATGGACACGCTTGTTTTGTCCTCAAGTTATAGAAAATGTTTGTAACATGTTATCATTTAACAATGACATGGGGCCTCCCCTGTGGTCTAGAGGCTAAGACTCCAAGCTCCCAATGAAGGGTGCCCAGGTTTGATCCCTGATCAGGGAACTAGATCCCACATGCCACAAAACTAAGACTCAGCCGAGCCAAATAAATTAAATTTTTTTTAACAAAACACAGTATTATGACTGTTGGTGTCATCTCAAGTTACAGAACTTTCCTTCTGTTTGATACATGTTTTGTTCTTAATCAGGAGCAAGAATTGACTTTAAATAATCTTTCTCCATCAACTAAGATATTCATATAGCTTTTTCTCCTTTACCTTGTTACTAAGATTAATTACACTTAAAGACTGTCTAATGCTAAGCCACTCTTATATTCCTAAAACTAATATAGATATTGCTATATTCAGTTTGCTAACTTTTCTTTAGGATTTTTACATCTATGTCCATGTCTTAGATACTCATATATCTTACTAAAATTACTTATTCCTCTTACTGAACTTTTCTGCTTTGGATATCCAAATTACCTATCTAACAGCCTCACAAAAGGAACTGGGGAATATTCTCTTTTTCTGTTCTCTGGGAGAGCTTTCATTATCATAAGACATGCCTGTTAAAACAGCCAATCTCAGTGAATTCTCAATGCAAAATTGTTTATTAATTAATTTAACTTATTTAGTTGTCACAGGCCTCCTTAGACTCTATTTCTCCTTTAATCTACAATGCTATTTTTCCAGGAGTCTGTTCCACTTCTTCTAAGTGATCACATTTATTGCCATAATTGTTTATAGTAGTCTAGCTTTTTAAGTCCTTTTACAGCTGTATTTTGTTCCCCTTTTCTCCTAATACTATTTATATGCATCTGCCTCTGTCTGGTTTTTGTGTATCTGTGCTATTTTTCTTATTCAATCTTGCTAGTTGATTAGTCTTATTAAGGAACCAACATTTGATTTATTTGGTCCTGTGTATGGTCCCATTGATTTCCATTCCGCATTTATTTTTGTATTATTTCCTCTCTGCCTTTTTTTTTTTTTTTTTGGTGTTTATCCTGTTACTTTTACTCTAAATTAGGTTAGACACTTAGCACTTTAATTTTCAACCTTCTGTTTAATATAAACATTTAAAACAGTATTTTTTTACAGTACTGTTTTTGCTGCTTTATGCAAGTGTTAAGTAGGTTTTACCTATTGTTCATTTTTAAGTTTCCATTATGATTTCATCTTGACCCATGAATCATTCAGAAATCTTTAAATCTCCAAATTTATAGGAATTTTTATCTTCTTTATTAATAATCTATAATTTAATTGTATTATGTTCAAAGAACATGGCCTGTAAGACAGTAATTCTTAAACTGTGTCAAGATTTACTTTTACAGCCTAGCCAATGGTCCATTTATTACAAGTATTCCATGCAGTCTTAGAAGAATGTGAATTCTCTAATAGCTAGACATAAGGTTCTATATATTTTTCTTATTAAATTACACTTAACTGTGCAATCTACATCTTCTACTTCTTTACGACTATTTTGCTTTAAGAAATCTGTGAACACAGAATTATCAATCTCTTTCTGTAATCCTAGTCATTTCTGCTTTATATATTTACCTGGAGACTATTTTATTAGGTGAATACAAATGTCACAGCTGACACTGGCCTGTACATTCAGAGAAGCTATGCCATTTGTTGAGATCTTTTTGTAGGAGGAGGGGAGCACAGAAAGCTTGAATCTTTTCCTTACATCCTCCCCACCAAGTAATTTATTTAAAACGTGTGCTTATTGAGAATGTTGTTTTGCAGCAGTAAGAAACCACGGACTATCTAACCTGCTACACAACTGGATTCTGAGGTCCATATGTTACTTTAAATACTGAAGGATGAACCTTGAGGACATTATGCTGTGAGGAATAAGCCCATCACAAGAAGAACCACTGTATGATTCCTTTTCTGTGAAGCATCTAAAGTGATCAGAGTCTGAGAAAAGAGGAAGCAGGATGGTGACAGCCAGGGGCTGGAGGAGGGGTGGCATTTCAGCCACACAAGATGACAAGACCTGTGGTACAGCAACATGCATACAGCCAACAACACGGGTGATGGACACCTAAAAACTGCTAAAAGAGTAAACTTACGGTATGTGTTTTTATCACAAAAACAACAAACAAAAAACTATTCTTTCATGGCCAGAGAAGACAAAAGGCTGGGACCTCCTCTTATATCAAACGGTAAACTGGGATTTCTATGTGCAAAGCAAATAGTGAGGAAGATTTCAGAACCTGGCAGCTGTCTCTGACAGTACAAATACAATCCTCAATGTGATTACTACAACCTCTATTTTCTCAGTCAACCACCTTCCTGCCCATCTCTTCTACAATCACCTCATGGTTAACTGAGACAAATGAGGCATCTTTCAGTCACAGCAATTATACAAAGACTGTGGACTTCTTAAAATTCTATTTCAAAACATCCCTCTTTGAACATGCATCTCATATTCATATCTCCAAATGTAGTTTCAAGCTACATTCCTTATACATAACAACTGTATAAGGAATTTGTTTAAAAATACATTTCCAGACTTGGTGAATCAAAATTTAGAAAGATCTAAAACTCTGAATTAAGAAAACAACCAATTCTTTTTGATTATTTGCAAACATCATTGTCTACTTTGCACTCAATATTATCTTTTTTTCCACATGAGATATTATCTATTTTTATTTCCTGTATGGATGGGAAAAATAAATGCTGGTATAAAATAGACCAGTTTATTAAAAAACAAAAATTACTATCTTAAAAGCTGTCCCTAACTCCTCAAGCAGAACTGAGCACCTCCCAACACACATAGTATAGCAGGTATAAACCCCCACACTGCACGTATACGGTGAGCAGGCAGGGCATGTGGACTCACAGTCCTTGCACGCAGAGCAGGCATAGTGCTGGTTTTCAGTACAGGTTTTCTAAGCAAGCCAACAACCATACAAGTCTATGTATGGAAATGACAGGATGACTTTCATTCAAGACAGGTTTGCCAGCACCACCTTAAGGGCTTTTAAAAAACACCCTTCTGGCATATGGATTTAGCAGGAGTCCCCAGTCTTCTCTGATGGCTCAGCTGGTAAAGAATCTGCCTGCAAGCAGAAGACTTGGGTCTAATCCCTGGGTTGGGAAGATCTCCTGGAGAAGGGAACAGCTTTCCACTCCAGTATTCTTGCCTGGAGAATCCCATGGACAGAGGAGCCTAGAGGGCTACAGTCCCTGGGGTTGCAAAGGCTTGGACATAACTTAGAGACTAAACAAGTCACCAATCATACATGGGAACTGAATGGGAGAGAAGTATGAGTTTCCAGCTGCATCAAGTATATGGCTAGTGGTCCAGTAAGAATATGAGGTATAAGGTGAAAGAGCAGGAGTAGGGCCAGGACTGAGGGGTATGGGAAGACTCCTGAGCCTGAGGTGGCCACAGGACAGCAAGACAGAGATAGGTCACAAGAAGTGGGTGAATGGGTCTGTATCTGAGGAGACACAGGCTGCAGACAAGATCCGAGGACACAGCAGAGACATGGCAACTGAACTCAAACAAGATTGGAGAGGGAGCAGGAGGGG
The DNA here is from genome assembly GCA_006410615.1 of Neotragus moschatus. Lineage (NCBI taxonomy): Eukaryota > Metazoa > Chordata > Mammalia > Artiodactyla > Bovidae > Neotragus > Neotragus moschatus. Next base: position 393,862 of record SJYA01002878.1, read on the forward strand.
CAGACAGACAGAGCCCTCAAGTCAAAGACAACTGAGGAAAGAAGCTCTGAAAAGGGGTGATCAGCCAGAGGAGTGACAGCAAAATCAAGNGAGACACAGGCTGCAGACAAGATCCGAGGACACAGCAGAGACATGGCAACTGAACTCAAACAAGATTGGAGAGGGAGCAGGAGGGGCAGACAGACAGAGCCCTCAAGTCAAAGACAACTGAGGAAAGAAGCTCTGAAAAGGGGTGATCAGCCAGAGGAGTGACAGCAAAATCAAGACTGACTTGAGGAAGGAAGGCATGGCTGCCAATGTCAAAAATCACACAGGTATAAGAAAAGACAATGGTGGAAAGTCCCTCACTGCAAGAGAAAACCAGAGAGTGAACAGCACTTCAGAATAAAAGTTTCCGCAGGGAGGCTGGGGTAGAACCGGAGGCTGAAGAGTGCGTGGGTGATGAGGCTGGAGAGACAGACTGTGTGATGCATTCTTCCAGGACTGTATGTACATGTGTGGGCACACACGTGCCTGTGTCCACGTAGGTGACAAAGTCACAGCCACAATGGATATGGGGGAGGATGTCAGAAGACACTGGAGCACATGTGAATAATAAAGGAAGAGAGTTCTTAGAAAGAGGCTGAAGATGAGAGGAAGAGCGGTGCTGTGACAGCAGACAGGGAGGCCGGGAGAAGGCCCTGGGCACAGACATGCCCAGCACCCAGGCAGCTCCTAGGACACAGCCCACACTCGCCCACTAAAACCAAACTCAGGGAATCCTGTGGGCAGTGAGGCAGCCTCAGGCAGTATGTGAAGGAGGCCTCAACCAGGACAAAAATAAAATCACCTGAACACATTTTTAAAGCCCTGATATTTACAACTGTTCACAAAACCATGTATGTGTGTACTCGCATGAGCACAGCAGAATTGAAATCCAGCCACCAACAGATCGTGCTCAGGACAGGAAACCAGAGTGTGTGGCCTTGAAGGAGGAGAGCTTGATCTGTACCTACCTGCAGGATCCAACTGAATTTAAAAGGACACACATTTACACAGACAAATACCAAAAGAATATAAACCATAAAGTTTTTAAGTCACAAGAGTTTTTCCTTTACATATTTTTATGTTTTAAAACTTTTCTATAGTATTCATACTACTTTTTCATTTTTAAGGAGAAAAAGTAAGCAATACGAATAAATATTTAAAGTAATACTTGTAAAAGCTATAGAATAATATGAGAAGTATATAGATATATCTGAGTACACATACATATATAATTATGATTATTTTGAAAAAATAAAAATCAAGTGGAAGAAAAAAAGTTGGTAGCAAATACATAGTGTAAATGGTGGCTGTGTTGAAGGAGGAGGTATTTACAGGCAATTTCCCCTCCTTCCACAATTTCATACCTCAAAAGTTTCCTTTAAAGAGTACGTATATATGTCGATACAAAAAAAAAACCCCACCATGCTCATCAACCCTGACCTCAATGTTTTCTGCCATGTCCTGTGTCCTACAACAAACCAGCACACACACAAACATACATAAACATATACACACACATGCCACCCCCCATGAGTACTTACATGGGCTCACATCTCTGTATCTGTTTCGGTTTCTGTTTTCAGGGAACTTGGCCACTCTATGAGGATAGTCATGGGACTCACTGCGAATTTCCTTAAAATAACAAAAATATATTTTAACATTTCTCTTAAACTTTACATAGCAAAACATAGTTTCCCAAGCTGTATAAAATAACTTTCACTGAGCACTTAGGACATGCCCAGCACCTCTTTCAAGTCTCACCACACCAATGGAAACACTGTCTCCCCCACTGTGTGTGGGGGGGTAACAGACTAGAGGCTGAATGATCTACCAGGTCTACAGAGCTGACAGCCTGGGACCCCAGGGCTGGACACAGCCCTTCAAGCAGCAGGCTCCGTTCTCACACGTGTGTGCCACACTGCTCTGCTGTGCTCACACCCACAGCCACATTAAACAGTTTAGGTAACTACACTGCAAAGGCGGAATCTGAGGTCACCACACCACACTCCAATTCCAAACTAAACTCTCCAAATAATATCTGCCTATACTCCAGGGTCGGAGAAGGCAACGGCACCCCACTCCAGTATTCTTGCCTGGAAAATCCCATGGATGGAGGAGCCTGGTAGGCTGCAGTCCATGGGGTCACTAAGAGTCGGGCACGACTGAGCAACTTCACTTTCGCTTTTCACTTTCATGCACTGGAGAAGGAAATGGCAACCCACTCCAGTGTTCTTGCCTGGAGAATCCCAGAGACAGAGGAGCCTAGTGGGCTGCTGTCTATGGGGTCACACAGAGTCGGACACGACTGAAGCGACTTAGCAGCAGCAGCAGCAGCAGCATACTCCAGAGTGCTGATCTTAAAATTGTAATCTGTTTTGTTATCTTCAAGCCATATAACTGTTACTTTATTTTGAGCTCCAGAACTATTCTCAAATTTTATTTTAGAGCCACAAACGCTCATTTCAGGACCCTTCTGGTTCTCGGCGTTCCACAACGGAAGATTCCGTGCCAGGATGCCTGCACGACACACTCAGCTACGCGGCGTGTCCATCATGACCAGCTTTTTTTCCCCATGTGGAACATTACCCTAAGAAGTTGGGTAAAAACAGAAGCATATCCCTTTCCAGCAAAGGAGTACACATTAACAGCAAAGAACAATTTGGGCTTTTGCTCACATTACCACGTGTGGAGAAACAGTATTTTAAAAATTAGGCACTAAGCAGTTTTGTAAATTAAGCATAAATAAGTTTATTCAAGATTTACCTATGCCTGCCTGCCCCCACCCAATAGCCCCAGGACAAGTAACTTTCTAGCTTATCTTTTTACCCACTGGGCATTCCATCAAGAATTGGGAACAGAGACCAACTCTCAGTGAAAGGAATCACAGCCTCTTTGGGTAACAGGAAAGGGGGTCCATAATATGCTGGTGCAGCCCTTTTGGAAAATGCAACCTGCCACACACACAGAAACAGAAACACACCACTACATCATTGCCACTGACTTTGTAATGCTACTCTCACACCCAGCAATCTTGCTGAGTTCTTTAACATTTGGTAGCTGGTTCTGAATTTCCCAATACCAGGAAACAGTAATAACTCTATCTCCTCCTTAACATTCACATGTCTAATTCACACGATTCCTTTTTAAAAAATTTTTTTAATTGAAAGATACTTGCTTTACAGAATTTTTTTGTTGTTTTCTGTCAAACCTCAACATGAATCAGCCATGGTATAGATATATCCCCTCTCTTTTGAACCTCCCTCCCATTTCCCTCCCCACTCCACCCCTCTAGGTTGATAGAGAGCACCTGTTTGAGTTTCCTGAGCCATACAGCAAATGCCCCTTTGGCTATCTATTTTACATATAGTAATGTAAGTTTCCATGCTACTTTTTCCATACATTTCACCCTCTCCTCCCCCCTCCCCATGTCCATAAGTCTATTCTCTATGTCTGTTTATGTCTCTATGTCTCTATATCAGGAACAGGCCTGGACTCCTATCCCAAAAGGAAGTCCCTATTTGTTAAGTCAGCTGTGGCCTGATTTTCTTTTCTTTCCCAGCAGCTAAAGAACAGGTCTCGTAACTAATACAGACAACAGTGCCAAATCTCAACAGTAATCAGATCTGACACTAAGAACAGATTTTGAGAACCACCTAAGACATAAATATCAATATCCTCAGATATCAGGGAGAAATATCAATAACCTCAGATATGCAGATGACACCACCCTNTCCCAGCAGCTAAAGAACAGGTCTCGTAACTAATACAGACAACAGTGCCAAATCTCAACAGTAATCAGATCTGACACTAAGAACAGATTTTGAGAACCACCTAAGACATAAATATCAATATCCTCAGATATCAGGGAGAAATATCAATAACCTCAGATATGCAGATGACACCACCCTACGGGAGAAAGTGAAGAAGAACTAAAGAGCCTCTTGATGTAAGTGAGTGAAAAAGTTGGCTTAAAGGTCAACATTCAGAAAACTAAGACCATGGCATCCAGTCCCATCACTTCACGGCAAATAGATGGGGAAACAGTGGAAACAGTGTCACTTTATTTTTGGGGGCTCCAAAATCACTACAGATGGTGATTGCAGCCATGAAATTAAAAGGAAGGAAAGTTGGAAAAGGAACTTTTTCTTAAGTTTCCTTCCTTAATTGGAAGGAAAGTTATGACCAACCTAGGCAGCATATTGTTGACATTACTTTGTCAACAAAGGTCCATCTAGTCAAAGCTATGGTTTTTCCAGTGGTCATGTATGGATGTGAGAGTTGGACTATAAAGAAAGCTGAGCACCAAAGAACTGATGCTTTTGAACTGTGGTGTTGGAGAAAACTCTTAAGAGCCCCTTGGACTGCAAGGAGATCCAACCAGCCCATCCTAAAGGAAATCAGTCCTGGGTGTTCATTGGAAGGATTGATGTTGAAGCTGAAACTCCAATATTTTGGCCACCTGATGTGAAGACCTGACTCATAAAAGACCCTGATGTTGGGAAAGACTAAAGGCAGGAGAAGGGGATCATAGAGGATGAGATGGTTAGATGGCATCACCGACTCAATGGACATGAGTTTGGATAAACTCCGGGAGTTGGTGATGGACAGGGAGACCTGGTGTGCTACAGTTCATGGGGTTGCAAAGAGTTGGACATGGCTGAGCAACTGAACTGACTGAATGACTTAAGACATAAAAATAACTTTTAAGCACTTTATGTACGCAATAAAATACTTGGTGCTTCTCAAAATGGGGAGGAGAGGGGAAGCACTAAACCACCCCCCAGGTCTGCTATACTCAGTACAGTATCCACTGATGTCCTCCTGCTGAAACATCCCCCTCCCACCACAGAGAGAACCATAAACTGTGGCCCTAAGTACCAATCAAGGATACTTCTGTCAGTGGTAAACCTGTTAACCTGAGGTCTCCCAACCTCAGAGTGCTGACAGCGGTCTGGCTAGCTCTGCTACGGTGTCCCCTGTGCCCAGCAGGCCATCTAGCAGCAGCAGACCCTCCCCCATCTGTGACCACCAACACACCCACCAAAATACCCAGCTGAGAACCACTGAGCTCATCTAACACCCAAGGCCACCTTTAATCAGAGGTAAATTTAAGTGGGGAAGATCTTTGTTTTAGAAAATTTAACCCCCCAAAAATATTGTATTGATTTCTATATGATTTTTGCTCAGAAAAGCTAGGAATAATTGACTCACTCATTATTTCTCAGTGGCAATGATCCAAAACATATCTAACTCATGCACAAAATGTCTTTCATGGAGTTATTTATGATGTTGAAAGGCTAGAGATAACCTGAATGTCCACTTCAGGGAAACAATATGAACCCTGAACAAATCATGGCACATCCCATGCAGGCATTCCTGCCAGCAGTCGCATAAACTCATAGTCTCTTGGAATGGTAATACACAACATAAACAAAGGCATTAACAAATCAATAAATGGAACTGGGCTATTTGGGAGAACCTTTCATTTAGCTCCTCAGCTGTATTTCAAAGTTACTTGCATGTGTAAGTTGACTATGTTAAGATTGACCAACATCTCCTTTTCCCAGGGATATGATGCAAATCTCACCTGTTCTTCCCTAAAGATAATTTGTCTTGCTTTTTCTTTACCCTGAATACTTAGGAAAGTCAGCAGGATGGAGCCAAGTTTTTATGCTTTTTAAATGTATTCTTGGTAAAAACTGACCTTGAGTTTCAAGGCTTTCTTTGGCTCAGAGATGTTCTTCACTATCTCCTCAGTTTCTGCTTCATCTGTCTCCTCTGTTCTCTCTTTCAGAACTTTAACCAGACATTTGAGAAATTCCTATGCTTTAAATGCTCTCTTACTATTAATCTTTTCCTAAATTCTTAAATGTGAGCTTTTTGTTTTTCAAGTTAACTTGGCATTCTGCACAATCTATTCTGCTAGGGAGTCCTAAATTTTTTTTACAGGCACATTTTATAACTTCAAGAACTTGTTCCTGTTCTCAGCTTATTTTATTTTTGCAATCTTCTCTTGTCATACTGGGGATCTGAATTCCACTTTTCTTTTTTATACTATTTCACATGCCGTAAAGGACACAGTTTCATTTTCTTCAAGTGCTGAGTTTTTTGTATGTCTAGCATTGTGTTTGTTCATCTCTACAGGAAGGTGCCCTTACCCAAACTTTTGTGGATGCTCAAAATCCCCTAAGTCTCAAATATGTAGGTGGGACCCTTCTCTAGTGTCAAATAATAATCTTTTTTTCCCCTTATCACTGTGTTTTGGTCATTTCAATAAGAAAGAATATCAAAAAAAGTTTCTACTGCATAGGATTAAAGACCTAGAAAATATTCATTTCTCATTTTCTGACTTTCTTGCTGTCAATTTTTTTTCTTGCTATCAATTTTTACTGCTATTTGCACAACTGTGTCTGACAACTTTCTCTTTAAAGTCAGACCTCAGACTTGAAATTATCAAGGAGCAAGTCTATTAAGTGCATAAGAAAAGCATGTTCACATTTAAAGTAAACACAGAAAGAGGATTTACATTTGCCTGAAGCCAAAACAGTGCCCATACAGGCCTGAAGATGAGCTGGCTGAAGCCAAGTCAAGGAGCAGGAGAAGATGGGTCCAAGTAGACAAAACAGCTGTGCAAAGTCACAGACATGTGAATATACATAAGAAATGAATGAAGAATGACTGACTGGTGTCCTGTAAGAACCATAAGCAACACAACACTTGTGGTGCACAAGAGAGGGTAATGCAAGACTTAAGGATGAGCAAGTGGCAAGAGATCAGATCATGCAGGCCTTTGTTCATGCTTCACTCAACCAACACACACACAGGGACCCTACAAATTATGTAAATGTGTTGCAAGTGGAGGGGCAGGGACAAGGAAAGATGGATTACTCTACACACAGTATAATAAAAGCTATTATAAAAGTTATTCAGAAAAAAATTAATTGATCAGGAACAAGACAAAGATTTCTACCTTCATCACTTCTATTCAACACAGCACTGGATGTTCAACCTGAGAACTAGGCAAAAAAATATTAAGCAATACAAGTTGGAAGGAAAAGTTGTTGAATTATCTCTACTCACAAAAGATGTCATCTTGTGTGTAGAAAAACCTAAAGAATCCACAAAACAACTGTTAGAGCTAATACACATTCAGAAAAATTGCAAAACACAAAAATCAGCTGTTTCTACATAGTAGCAATGAACAATCCAAAAAAATGAAATTAAGAAAACATGCCCATTTATAATAGAATCAAAAGGAATAAAACACTTTAGAATAAACTTAACCAAAATGGTGAAAGATCTGTACTCTAAAAACTATAAAAGATGGCTGAAATAAATATAATCTAAACAAAATAGAAAGCTACCTCATGCTCATCAACTGGAAGACAATATTAAGATGATAAAATAAGAAGTCATTTTTCAATGTAATCCCTATCAAAATCCCTATTTGTTCAATGTAATCCTGATCAAAATTCCAATGACAATTTTATAGAAATAGAAAAACTCATCCCAAAATTTATATGAAAAGTCAAGCGACGCGGAAAAGCCAAACAATATTGAAAAAGGACAATAAAGCTGAATCAATCACACTTGCCTGATTACAATATTTATAGAGCTACAGTCATCAATCCCATGTGGTATGCCAAAAAGACAGACACAGATGAGTGGAACAGAAGAGAGCTCAGAAATAACCCTCAGATCTGTGGTCAACTGATTTTCAGCAAATGGGCCACGATCATCCAATACAGAAGGGACAGTCTTTTCAAAAAAACAGTGTTGGGAAAACTGGACAACCACATGCAAAAGAATGAAGTTGGACTTTTACAATACACCTCACAGAAAAATTAACTAAAAATGGATCAAAGACCTATTTATAAGAGCCAAACATAAGAAAATCTTAGGAGAAAACATAAGGTTTGAAAATTTTCATGATCTTGAATTTGGCAATGGTATCCTAAATTATGACACCAAAAGCACAGGCAACAAAGCAAAAATAGATGAACTGGATGTCATCAAAACTGAAGACTTACTTGCATAAAATGACACTATCTAAAGAGTAAAAACCCACGGATTGGGAAAAATATTTATATATAATATATCTGATGAGATATTAATAACCAGAATATATAAAAAACTCCTACAATTCAACAAAACGACAATTAAAAAATAGGCAAAGACAAATACTAACATGGACAAAATCTGAAATACCAACACCACCAAATGATAACAAGAGTGTGGAGCAACAGGAACTCTCAATTCACTGCTGGTGGGAATACAAAATGGTTCAGCCATTCTGAAAGACAGTGTGGTGCTTTCTTACAAAACCACACAAACACAAACTCTTAACATATGATCTAGCAATCAGGCTCCTCAGTATTTACCCGAAGGAGCTGAATACTTATGTCCACATAAAAACCTGCACATGGATGTTTATATCAGTTTTATTCATAATTGCCAAAACTTGGAAGCAACCAGTATGTCCTTCAAAGGTTGAATGGATAAATAAACTGTAATATACCCAGATGATAAAATATTAATCAGCATGAAAAAGAAATGAGCTATCAAACCATGAAAGACATGGATGAACTTTAAATGCATATTTCTAATTGAAAGAAGCCAACCTGAAAAGGCTACATACTGTATGATTCCAACTATATAACATTCTGGAAAAGGCAAAACTATGGAGACAGTAAAAGATTAGTGGTTGTCAGGGGTTGGAGGGATGACAAGGTGGAGCACAGAGGATTTCTGAAAATACTCTGCATGATGGCACAGTGATGGACAGAGGTCATATAATACATTAGTCCAAACACATCGAATATACAATACCAAGAGTGAATCTAAATGTTAAACTATGGATCTGGATGACTATTGTCAGTGTAGGTTCATGGATTGTAACAAACGTACTACTCTGCTAGGGAACGCTGAAAATGGTGTGGGGCCAGGGGGTGTATAAGAAATCTCTGTCTTCCTCTCAATTCTGCTGTGAACCTGAAACGACTCCAGTAAAGCCTTAATTAAAAACAAACCAAAGAAGAAGAAAAAAAAAAAAAAGGCAAAGGACTTGAATAGTCATTTCTCCAAAGACACAGAAACAGTCAATAAGCACATGAAAAAGATGCTCAACATCCTTAGTCATGAGGGAAATGCAAATCTGAACCTCAATGACATACCTACTAGGCAGGACCATAATTTTTAAAATGGAAAATAACAAGTGTTAGTGAGGATGTGAAGAAAGCAGAAACCTCAAACATTGCTGGTGAGAATGTAAAATGTTGCTGCCACTGTGGAAAACAGTTTAGCAGCTCTTCCATGTTAAACATAGAACTACCGTATTATCCAGCAATTCTACCTCTAGGTCCAAACCAAATGAATTAAAAACAAGGACCCCAAGTCTTCTCTGGTGGCTCAGTGCATAAGAATCAGCCTGCCAATGCAGGCAACTCAGGTTTGATCGCTGATCTGGGAAGATCCCACACACCAAGTGCACCATACTACTGAGCCTGTGCTCTGGAGCTCAGGAGCCGCAACAAGAGAGGCCACTGCAATGAATGAGTAGTCCCTGCTTAATGCAACTAGAGAAAGCCTGTGCACACACAAAGATCCAGAACAGTGAAAAATAAAAAAACAAAACAAGGATGCCAATGAATATTTGCACACCAATGTTAACAGCAGCATTATTCACAAGAGCCAAAAGGTGGAAATAATCCAAACGTCCATTAGCAGAGAAACAAAATGTGGTATATCCATACAAAAAAAATTATTCAGCCATAAGAAGGAATGAGGCTGCTACAGATGACATTGTTCAACCTTAACAACATCATGTTCAGTGAAATAATTCAGATACAAAGAGAAAAGTACTACATGGGCCCATGTGTATGAGGGATGTAGAGAGGCAGATTCATAGAGCTCACGTAAAGCAGAGGTCACCAGGGACTGGGGGATGAGGAAACAGGGAGTTACTGCTTACTGGGGACTGGGTTTCTATTCAGGGTGCTGAAAGGGTTTGGTAAATGAGGGGGTGATGGCTGCACAGCACTGTAAATGGAATAAATGACACTGAATTGTACACATTAAAATGGTGAAAATGGCAAATTGTTGCTACATTTAACCACAGAAACAATTTGATATGGTGTCTACCTCATTCCTCATACCAAAATCAAGCCCTGGTTGAGCAGTGATTCAAATATAAAAGAAATAAACCATAAAATTGTTGAAAAACATTGGAGAAAGTTTTTTTGTAATCAGAGAACAGAGAAAGCCTCCCTGAGCTATGGCACAATAACTTAGAAAAGGCTGATAAATCTCACTTCATTAATATTTTAAATTTTCTACATGAAAAACTATTATAAACAAGAGCAAAAGATATTTTGAAAAATATTACAGTATTACAATTATGAATAAAATTTGAAAAAAAATTTTGTAATATATGACCAAGGTTTAACTTCCTTAATTTGTAAAGAGCTCTAACATACCAGAAAGGGAAAGGAAATACAAGTGACTTTTAAAAGTAAGCACTGTTAAACTTCATTCATAAAAAAAGAACTGCAAAATACAACAACAGTAAGACTATTTTCCACCTCATGAACAAAGATTAAACACTAGGCATATAAAGGTGTAGGAAACCAGGCACTTTCCTACACTACTGATGGGCATGTATGTACACGCTCTTTGCAGCACTGCTCCTAACAGCTAACGGCTGGAAATAACCTACACGTGCACAGATGAGTGCTTAAATAATGAACACTGTTCAACCGTTAAAATGAACACAGGAGATCTATATGGAAGGATTTTCTATATGTAAGAGAAAAACCAAGGTGTAAAACAGTATGCTAACATTTGTTTTAACGGGGCTGGACAGAGAGAGGGAGGGAGAGGGGAGACAGGCAGGCAGGCAGGTAAAGATGGGTGTGAATGGAGAAGCACAGTGATCACCCACAGGAAGGAACCAGGAATGGTAGGAGCAGTGACTTGCTCTTGCATTGCATGTCCTTCTGTACTTTTCTCATTCTTGTCATATTCCTGAAACCCCAACCATTTACTTATTCAGGTATTAAAACACGAGTTCTAGAATTCAGTACTGGATTCCTGACTGGACCTGCTGGTTAACTGCAGCATACATCTGGAGAAACTGAATCTCAGTTTTTCTCATGTGCGACCACCTGTGAGATAATCCACGTGAAGTTACATAGTATGTCTCATACAAAGGAGGAGGTTCAGGCAAGATAAGTTATTTTATTCTTATTAAACTCTTTTACTCAAAGAGGGCCTCTCAGAAAGCATGATATACAGCAGGACATACACCATGAGGAATCTGATCTCCCCAGACAGTGAAGGGCACTCTCAGAGCCATAACCAAGCCTGAACACTCTTAAGTAATGGGGTTTGAAGGATATGAGATACTTAGCTTCACACTTCACTGTGTCCATCCACAGGACCTTCATACAGAGTACAGGCAAAAACATTTGACTAATAAAGAGAACAATGAGCCATCATATAATTCAGGATTCCCTTAGGGATCTTAAGTATAAGGAAGAAATTTTGGTATTTCTTCCATAATTACAACCAACCAATTTGGGATTATCTTAAAGGGTTTTTTTCTTATAAAATTAACATCTCTGTCCCATTTCCTAAATTCTTACTTGCTGTTCCATCACAAGAGCTCAAGATAGAATATTCTACAGTACAGGGATACATTTTCCATATACTATGCAAAAAAAGCTATGTACCAAGTACTAAAATATTGTTTGCTGCTGCGGCTGCTAAGTCACTTCAGTCGTGTCCGACTCTGTGCGACCCCATAGACGGCAGCCCATCAGGCTCCCTGTCCCTGGGATTCTCCAGCCAAGAATACTGNAGGACCCCAAGTCTTCTCTGGTGGCTCAGTGCATAAGAATCAGCCTGCCAATGCAGGCAACTCAGGTTTGATCGCTGATCTGGGAAGATCCCACACACCAAGTGCACCATACTACTGAGCCTGTGCTCTGGAGCTCAGGAGCCGCAACAAGAGAGGCCACTGCAATGAATGAGTAGTCCCTGCTTAATGCAACTAGAGAAAGCCTGTGCACACACAAAGATCCAGAACAGTGAAAAATAAAAAAACAAAACAAGGATGCCAATGAATATTTGCACACCAATGTTAACAGCAGCATTATTCACAAGAGCCAAAAGGTGGAAATAATCCAAACGTCCATTAGCAGAGAAACAAAATGTGGTATATCCATACAAAAAAAATTATTCAGCCATAAGAAGGAATGAGGCTGCTACAGATGACATTGTTCAACCTTAACAACATCATGTTCAGTGAAATAATTCAGATACAAAGAGAAAAGTACTACATGGGCCCATGTGTATGAGGGATGTAGAGAGGCAGATTCATAGAGCTCACGTAAAGCAGAGGTCACCAGGGACTGGGGGATGAGGAAACAGGGAGTTACTGCTTACTGGGGACTGGGTTTCTATTCAGGGTGCTGAAAGGGTTTGGTAAATGAGGGGGTGATGGCTGCACAGCACTGTAAATGGAATAAATGACACTGAATTGTATACATTAAAATGGTGAAAATGGCAAATTGTTGCTACATTTAACCACAGAAACAATTTGATATGGTGTCTACCTCATTCCTCATACCAAAATCAAGCCCTGGTTGAGCAGTGATTCAAATATAAAAGAAATAAACCATAAAATTGTTGAAAAACATTGGAGAAAGTTTTTTTGTAATCAGAGAACAGAGAAAGCCTCCCTGAGCTATGGCACAATAACTTAGAAAAGGCTGATAAATCTCACTTCATTAATATTTTAAATTTTCTACATGAAAAACTATTATAAACAAGAGCAAAAGATATTTTGAAAAATATTACAGTATTACAATTATGAATAAAATTTGAAAAAAAATTTTGTAATATATGACCAAGGTTTAACTTCCTTAATTTGTAAAGAGCTCTAACATACCAGAAAGGGAAAGGAAATACAAGTGACTTTTAAAAGTAAGCACTGTTAAACTTCATTCATAAAAAAAGAACTGCAAAATACAACAACAGTAAGACTATTTTCCACCTCATGAACAAAGATTAAACACTAGGCATATAAAGGTGTAGGAAACCAGGCACTTTCCTACACTACTGATGGGCATGTATGTACACGCTCTTTGCAGCACTGCTCCTAACAGCTAACGGCTGGAAATAACCTACACGTGCACAGATGAGTGCTTAAATAATGAACACTGTTCAACCGTTAAAATGAACACAGGAGATCTATATGGAAGGATTTTCTATATGTAAGAGAAAAACCAAGGTGTAAAACAGTATGCTAACATTTGTTTTAACGGGGCTGGACAGAGAGAGGGAGGGAGAGGGGAGACAGGCAGGCAGGCAGGTAAAGATGGGTGTGAATGGAGAAGCACAGTGATCACCCACAGGAAGGAACCAGGAATGGTAGGAGCAGTGACTTGCTCTTGCATTGCATGTCCTTCTGTACTTTTCTCATTCTTGTCATATTCCTGAAACCCCAACCATTTACTTATTCAGGTATTAAAACACGAGTTCTAGAATTCAGTACTGGATTCCTGACTGGACCTGCTGGTTAACTGCAGCATACATCTGGAGAAACTGAATCTCAGTTTTTCTCATGTGCGACCACCTGTGAGATAATCCACGTGAAGTTACATAGTATGTCTCATACAAAGGAGGAGGTTCAGGCAAGATAAGTTATTTTATTCTTATTAAACTCTTTTACTCAAAGAGGGCCTCTCAGAAAGCATGATATACAGCAGGACATACACCATGAGGAATCTGATCTCCCCAGACAGTGAAGGGCACTCTCAGAGCCATAACCAAGCCTGAACACTCTTAAGTAATGGGGTTTGAAGGATATGAGATACTTAGCTTCACACTTCACTGTGTCCATCCACAGGACCTTCATACAGAGTACAGGCAAAAACATTTGACTAATAAAGAGAACAATGAGCCATCATATAATTCAGGATTCCCTTAGGGATCTTAAGTATAAGGAAGAAATTTTGGTATTTCTTCCATAATTACAACCAACCAATTTGGGATTATCTTAAAGGGTTTTTTTCTTATAAAATTAACATCTCTGTCCCATTTCCTAAATTCTTACTTGCTGTTCCATCACAAGAGCTCAAGATAGAATATTCTACAGTACAGGGATACATTTTCCATATACTATGCAAAAAAAGCTATGTACCAAGTACTAAAATATTGTTTGCTGCTGCGGCTGCTAAGTCACTTCAGTCGTGTCCGACTCTGTGCGACCCCATAGACGGCAGCCCATCAGGCTCCCTGTCCCTGGGATTCTCCAGCCAAGAATACTGGAGTGGGTAGCCATTTCCTTCTCCAATGCATGAAAATGAAAAGTAAAAGTGAAGTCGATCAGTCGTGCCCGACTGTTAGCGATCCCATGGATTGCACCCTACTAGGCTCCTCCATCCATGGGATTTTCCAGGCAAGAGTACTGGAGTGGAGTGCCATATTTTTTAATATTGTGTAATTTTCTTACCCTGATATTACAGTAATAGGGATTTCAAAAAATAAAAACTTATGATTTGAATGCAATGCAGGAGATCCTGTTTCGATCCCTGGGTGGGGAACATTCCCTGAAGAAGGAAATGGCAACATCAAGCCTGGCAGGCTACAGTCCATGAGGTCACAAAGAGTCGGACATGACTGAGCAACTAACCTCACATCACATCACCTGCGTTTTGTAATTTCATTGGTTAAGACAGTTGCCGCTGTCATGGAGAACCTGGACTGTCTGAGGTCCCAACCTTAACTAGGAGGAATGGACCACCGTCCAGGAACCTTACTCCAGCCCACTTTAAGAACTCCTGGAAGCACAACTAAGCAAACTGTCAAGAGGAAGCTTTCAAAATACAAAACTGTTTGAATACAGTGAAAGAAGAAACAAAATAATTCAGCATGAGACTTTCTTTAGAGGAATGCAGGCAGTAAGACACAAAGTTATCAATGATGAGACATGAGCCAAACAAAGTGACACAACAAAGTGACTCTAGCTTATTAAGTTAGAGTACTGGGTGTGAAAGAGTAGGAGCATATTAAAACAAACAGAAAAGATGCCAGAAATCCACAGACACAAGTTTCCTGGAAGTCAGCAATCCCAATGGTCCTCAGAGCCTATGATGCCCTTGAAATCATACACCAAATCTGGGGGAACTGAACGTATGTGGTCATGTCTCTTGTTCACAGGTTTTATCTTAAAGGTGTCTAAATGTGTCCATGATCATTAAAAGCAAGGATTTCACTGTTTACTACACCATAAATAGAACATTAAATTAGCACTATACTCAATACATTTAAAATAGCACTGTACTCATTTCAGACAACAGCCCAGCAAGGCAGAACATCATCCCAACTAAGAACGTAACAGAAAAGCTTAATATTCCACTCAGAACAGCAGAGTCAGAACTCACATGCTGTAACACTAGCCTGCTGAACCATATCTGCTCCTTGGCTATCGGCTGCTATGTTGTAAATTTATATGCTAAACTGAGTTAGTATATGGTTAGTCACTATTATCCAAAGTTATGACCAACCTAGATAGCATATTGAAAAGCAGAGACATTACTTTGCCAACAAAGGTCCATCTAGTCAAGGCTATGGTTTTTCCAGTAGTGACCATGTATGGATGTGAGAGTTGGACTGTGAAGAAGGCTGAGCGCCGAAGAATCGATGCTTTTGAACTGTGGTGTTGGAGAAGACTCTTGAGAGTCCCTTGGACTGCAAGGAGATCCAACCAGTCCATTCTGAAGGAGATCAGCCCTGGGATTTCTTTGGAGGGAATGATGCTGAAGCTGAAACTCCAGTACTTTGGTCACCTCATGCGAAGAGTTGACTCATTGGAAAAGACTCTGATGCTGGGAGGGATTGAGGACAGAAGGAGAAAGGGACGACAGAAGATGAGATGGCTGGATGGCATCACCGACTCGATGGACGTGAGTTTGAGTGAACTCCGGGAGTTGGTGATGGACAGGGAGGCCTGGCGTGCTGTGATACATGGGG
The DNA here is from genome assembly GCA_006410615.1 of Neotragus moschatus. NCBI lineage: Eukaryota > Metazoa > Chordata > Mammalia > Artiodactyla > Bovidae > Neotragus > Neotragus moschatus. The sequence continues at coordinate 409,924 of SJYA01002878.1, forward strand.
TCACAAAAAGTCGGACACTACTGAGCGACCAAACTGAACTGAACTGAACTGGGTGTTCTTTGGAAGGAATGATGCTAAAGCTGAAAGTCCAGTACTTTGGCCATCTCATGCAAAGAGTTGACTCATTGGAAAAGACTCTGATGCTGGGAGGGATTGGAGGCAGGAGGAAAAGGGGACGACAGAGGATGAGATGGCTGGATGGCATCAGTGACTCGATGGACGCGAGTTTGAGTGAACTCTGGGAGTTGGTGATGGACAGGGAGGCCTGGCATGCTGCGATTCATGGGGTCACAGAGTCAGACACGACTGAGCAACTGAACTGAACTGAATGGTATTATCAAAGGTTCTAATAAACTAGTAAGAAATAAAAATTTTAATGGCGCAACCAACAGGAAACAGAGTGTGGAGAATCTAGGTAAGAATTTCCAGGGGAAACAAATCATAGGAATGCTGAGAAAGTGAAGCTCATTTAACTTAATTTAGCACTTATGTACATTTTAATTCTGCTTTCCTAGATTTTATCTCTGGTTTACTCTCTGGAGAGAGAACAGAATAAGAAAACAAAGCAATCAAGCAGGGGATCAGAACTTCAGGAAGAGACACCAAGAGCTGAGCTACGGACTTCCTCAGCCTTGGTGGCTAAGGCTCTGTGCCCCTTAGTGGTTAGCCACTTCCTAGCGTTAGTGGCTCTGTGCTCCCAATGCAGGGGGCCTGGGTTCGATCCCTGGTCAAGGAACTAGATCCCACAGGCAGCAACTAACTGTTCGTATGCCACAACTAACACTCGGTGCAGCCAAATAAATCAAGTGAAGTTGCTCAGTTGTGTCTGATTCTTTGCAACCCAATGGACTGTAGCCTACCAGGCTCCTCCCTCCATGGGATTCTCCAGGCAAGAGTACTGGAGTGGGTTGCCATTTCCTTCTCCAGGGGATCTTCCCGACCCAGGAATCGAACCCGGGTCTCCCGCATTCCAGGCAGACGCTTTAACTTCTGAGCCACCAGGGAAGCCCCAAATAAATCAACAGATACATTAAAAAATAATAATAATAACTGTGATAGTTTTCCAGCAGGGAATAGCAAATTCTTGTGGGTACTAATGATCTAGGAGAAACCAAAAAGGGCTACTGGAGATTCTGTTTTAAAGTCAATACCCTGAACAAGAGCAAGCTAGAAGGGCAGGGCCAATGCAGCCATCTGGAATTCCATGATTCTAGGTATCCGTAACCTAGAAAACTGGGCTTCTTCCCAGGTGGTTCAGTATAAAGAATCCACCTGCCAATGGAGGAGACCCAGAAGATGTGGGTGAGATCCTGGGGCTGGGAAGATCCTCAGAGGAAGAAATGGCAACCCATTTCAAGTATTCTTGCCTGGGAAATGCCATGGACAGAGGAGCCTGGCGCGCTACAGTCCATGGGGTCAAAAAGTCAGACACACCTCAGCACCATGAACACAACCTACAGAACCTGTCAAAGGTGAAACAGTGCTGTTTGCAGTTCTATATCCTTCACCAGGGTATCATTTTCTGGGTTGCTTTTCCTTAAAATGGTAGTTCTGACCATCTGAGGAATCACAGAGTTCCATTTAAGAACCTGACCGAAGCCCTGGAATCCCCTAGAAACCACATCCCCGGGGGCATTCAAACAAGTTTGCAGTTTCAGGGCACTTGGAAATCCTTTTCCAGTCTGATCCATGGTCCCAGACGTGGTTTTCAAGGCCTCCAGTCCCACAAGGACCAATCTATTATAGCACATCCCACTCTCTTCTGCCATCGAAAATGTCATGATTCTTTCAGTGCCACTGTCTCAAGCAGATCATAAAGGAAGCAACAAAGGCTGTCATGCTGGCAGAGCAGGGCAGGCTGCAGTGAGACGCAAGAGCACAAGCTGTGAGTTCCCAGTGGATGTGGTAACCCCACAGCAGTCACAACCTCGTTGTGGCTAGACAGGGTCAACTCAACGGCAAGTGAGGGGCTGGAAGAACCAAGGTGCTGACATCTCACAGCAGTACTTTTGTTTAGTGAATGTTAACTGAGCATCAGGCATACCTTAGGCTACAGGCAGATGGTGGGGAAACAAAGGAAAATGAGGCAGTCCCCAAGGAACTACAAGGACTGGCAGACAGTTGTACAACAATGGGATTCATATGCTAATAAAAAAGCATTCAGAATCAAAGAAGGAACAAATAGCTTTGCCACAGTGGCAAAGTGGTAAAGAATCTGCCATCAATCCACGAAATGTGGGTTCAATCCCTAGGATGGAAGATTCCCTGGAGAAGGAAATGGCAACCAACTTTTCCTGCTTAGAAAATCCCTTGGACAGAGGGGCCTGGTGGGCTACAGTCCACAGGATCACCAAGAGTCAGACATGACTGAGCGACTAAACAACAAAATGACTGATGTTTAGTCTTGAAGATATTTTCCAGACAAGTAAGGTAGACAGAGAGTATGTCCAACTTGTCCAGTATATCCAGGCAAAGACTCCAAGGTGTGAAAACACAAGTGATTCTCAAGAAAATCAAGGAGTTTAATATGGCAGCAAGCCCTGAGTACTTACATTAAGGCTGGTAGAACATGGAACAGATACTGCAAGGGAACAGTTTTAGAACAAGACAGCTTTGATTTTTCCTCCACACTGGCTGCCAAGGTAAATACTAGAAGAATAGAGTTCATTTGATATTTTACTTCTAAAAATCAGCTGACTCACAAATGATAAAAGCTGCTCTTATTCTGACAATATTTGAACCATGAATTTCTATTGAAGAAAAATGACCAGTCAGTTACGTGTTCCACAAACTCTGATTAATTACCCAAATTCTTCCTGAACTACCACTTACAAGAAACATTACTCCATAACTTAGCTTTTGCCATTTCCCTACAGTTTTACTCTCTTCCCCGAAAGGCTCACACAACTCCATTCCTTTCCTCTGCCCTTCTAATGCCCCTGCTGACTCACATGGCAATCAGCAGCAACAAGGGAAAGGCAGAAAGGGATTGTGAACATTTCTCAAAAAGCCAGAATTAACCTCAGACTACATTAATGCTACTAGCTTGTCGCTCAGACCAAATTAGACCTTTCCAGCAATCTCACTTCTGCCAGCCGCACCCATTCACAGCAAGGCTTTCCACCCTGTGCTCCTGGTCCGATCAGCCCCTGCTTCCTGAGGTTTCTGGTTCCAATATTCATCCCTTCTCTTTCTTCAATCTCCAACCTATCTCTTTAGCCTCCCGCGCTCCATCCGGATCATGTAAACCATCAAGTCACCCTTCTGTGGTAGGAAGTCAGTGTTTAGCAAACACATATTAAGTGCCCACTATATAGATGCATGGCCTGCAGGAAGCCTGATGAGGCAGTGAACACAAGCAACTAAAAGTGAGCTCCAATCCAGTCATTCACTCCCAGAAACCTCCCATGTCACAAATTACATTGTAAAAGCAACTGTTCAGAGAGGGAAAAAAGGAGTAAGGGGCCAGAGTTTCAGACTAAAAATAATACATTCCCTTTTCTTACAGGACTTTGACTGATAAGGTATAAAATAAAAGTCCTCACACACTAAAAGCAACTCTAGCTCTTAGTTCTATTCAGTTTTTTGTTTTTTTGTGGTTTTTTTTTTTTGCTCAAGAGCAAAGCCTTTCTTTTCCTAACCAAATTAGTATTGCCAAAAAAAGCACAACTCTTCTCAAACATTATCATCAACATACCCACTGCTGTGAACTACAAAGCAGAAAGTCCACTGAAACATTTTTTCCTACTCAAACAACAGTGGTTTGCTTAATGGAAACTGCTGTCCTGAAATCCTGTGCTTCTGCATCACAGCCAATGCCCAGCCTTGAAAGGGGAGGCCATAGGTACATCCAGGGGATCCCACCCTGCCAGGGAGGGCCAGGAAACCAGCCCCTTCCTCGAGGAAGTGAGAATCCAAGGATGAGGAGGAGGTAGTTAAGCAAAGGTGGGAAGAAACAGGAAAAGAAAAGGTGTGCGCAGGCAAAGAGAACTGTCTCTACAAAGACCTTAAGAGGACAGACAGCACATTTCAAGGGGCAGAAGAAACCAGTGGAAAAGCGGGAAGAAAGACACATGGGGAGGCAAGACCTGTGGTCTCAAGAAGCTGTGGCAGGGGTTTCAAGGCACCATTCCAGCTCTGTCCTCCATCTGACTTCTATTTTCCACACAAATTGCTCTCTTTAAGGAACCTGTTGATCTTTGAGACATTAACTCAATGGGCCTCTTGGATTGTGACCTTGTTGTGCCCCCTACAGCACATGCCTACAGACCATCGGCTCCCTCCATACCCACCAACTATTTACCCCCACTCCTAAGGCTATTCCTCTCTAGCCTTTCTTTTTGCAAATTTCCCTTTCTCTACCTGTGTCCTTAAACACAGTCGTCTGTCAAGATTCTCTCCTTGGCTTTCAGCATTTCCAAACCGTCTGCATGATTGGTACTGACCTAACTAAAGCTCTTGTCTTTCCCTTAGGAAAAAAATAAAAATGAAGAGCTTTGATCAACTCATTAAAGGACTCCTAGGCAGAAGCCCATGAAGAGTTTCCTGAACTCCATGCCAATGAATACAATTTTTAGTGGATATAAATGCATTTTTCTGATTTCTCATGGAATATTCAAGGGTATTTATTAATGAAAACAAAAAAAATCAAAAGTGCTTTATCAAAATGTCCAGGTGAATGAAGCTGTAGCAAGCACCACCTCTTCTCAAACCTGGGTTCTGATAAAATGCCTGCAACCTGAGGACAGTCGTCTCTTCTAAAACAAATGTAACTAGAGAAGACACAGCTGGCAGCTTCTCACATAAAGCTTCCTACGAGAATCTGCATTTAAAACTTCCTATTATTGGGAAAATCCTTACCAGTTTAATTTGCAGTGAGTACCCAATTCTAACGCACGCTGACTCACGTGGATAAGGGTATTTATTACACGTCCTGCTAACGTGCTCAAGAAGAAAACGTTATATTACGAACATAATGACAAGAGGAACTGTCATCTAATTAAATGGGAAGGGGAAAAAACCCGGAGCAACTAGATTTACAGGAAAGCCCTTTTTGTCGTCTGACTGTACAGAGAACAACCTGAGGAGCCAGAACAGCATTTACCTCACAACCACTCACTGTAATACTGGGAATAACATGCAATGATTAGCAGGAGGCAGCGGACAACTAGATTATTTATTTCTNAGGTGGCCAAAGTATTGGAGCTTCAGCATCAGTCCTTCCAATGAGTATTCAGGGTTGATTTCCTTTAGGGCTGACTTGTTTGATCTTGCAGTCCAGGGGACTCTCAATCTTCTCAAGCACCACAGTTCGAAGATATAAGTTCTTCAGCTCTCAGCCTTTTTTATTGTTCAGCTCTCACATCCGTACGTGACTACTGGAAAAACCGTAGCTTTGACTATACAGATTTTTGTTACCTGTAAAAAGAACAAATCATCTCATAACAAACAAACATGCTGATTATGGAAATCATCTCCCTTTACAGTAAGATAATTCATTATAGGGAAACTTGCGTTCTTGGAATAGCTTATCATCTTCAGTAGAAATGTGACCTGTTAGAAAAATTAAGCTGTCCTGTCCAGCACTGAAATTTAAATTTTAACTAAATGAAATAACAAAGGTTCTCTTCTTGCCCAAACTCTAGTCAAGATTCTCTGAGCTCTTTTTCAGCTAGGTCTTGAGTTTTGGACTGCTCTGTTTCTCTCTGCATTGTCAAATTTTTGCAATCCTGCTGAGTCAGTTAGCCAGAAGTCCCCATTCTCAGTAACTGATCACTCTTGATATTTAGTCAGGCTCCTCATCTTTGCATCCCTCGCGTGACATCTGATCTCCCTGCCCTGCTTTTACCTAGAATCCTATTAGGTCAGCTCACCCAAAACTCCCTGTACTGCCTCTATTAAAAACAAGACTACAGGCGCAAAAGGAAGTCGTTGGAAAGCCCCATGTCACCAATCTAGATTTGACGATAGTTTCAGCTCTCCCAGAAATGGAATTTAAAGGAATAAATCAAGATTCACTAATCACCACTAGGTAGGTGATCTGCTAGGTAGACTTCCCTCGACCTTGTAGTAATCAGTTGCTTCTCTGCCTGGAATAGCTCCCTTGTTCCAGTTCCTTTCTGCCTGTAAGTCGTTTGTTTGGGGTAGCTCTTTGGAGCTTCTGTCCATCTGCCCAAAACATGAATCATTTAATAAAGCCAATAAAATCTTTAAATTTTACTCAGTTGAATTTTGTTTTTTAACACCTCTTAGTAATTTTCCATCTGCTGACACCCGACTTGACTGTAAATTCCCACTTCCTCTTCAGAATTTGGAGTTGAACCTGTCCCTCCCCCACTACAAGACCCACTGTGGTGACCCCTGTACCTGTCACAGTAGTCACCCCATGCACAGCTGGAATAAAGTCTTCCTTTTACCTCATCATTTTCTACAAGTGTCAGGCATAGATTTTTTCTTTAACAGAAATTAAGAATTCAGTTCCTCAGTTGAACTAGCCACATTTCAAATCTCAGTAGCCACACGGGCTAGTGGCTAACGGTTTGATTGCAGAGCACACAAACCATTGAAATTCTGTGGACCAGAGCTACCTGAGAAGTTTGAAATCCTTCATTATTTTAAAGCGCCCTTGACATTGACATTTGGTCTCTTGTGTCACTCTTTGCGACCCCATGGACTGTAGCCCTCCAGGCTCCTCTGTTCACGGAGATTCTCCAGGCTAGAATGCTGGAATGGGTTGCCATGCTCTCCTGCAGGGGATTTCCAGGAGTCCAGGAGCCTGACTTGTATGGTGAAGTGACTTGAGGATCCACAGATGTTAAACAATGCTGAAGCACCCTGGTGGCTCAGTGGTAAAGAACTTCCTGAGAGGTTTAAAATACTTGGGTATTTTAAAGTGTCCTTACACAAGTAAGATAATGCAAACACTGGTAAGAGAAAACCAGCAAGCTGTTGGACCAAGAAGAAACTGTAACACAGAACGTTAAGCAGCCAATAAACCCTTACAGAATATAACTGAGGAATACATACACTCTCCCTCCAGAAATGCCCCACAATGTAAGTGTCCTGGTTTCTGAAGTTCCATCCCTCAAACTGGCTAAATTAAAGACATAATATCTCCTGGGATTCCCCATGGCTGTTGGGGTCAAACAGCTCATCAACTCGTGATCTCACAGCAGCAGTTCTTGTCACCAGATGGACATGGTCCCTCAGGAACTCTGGCAAATGCTGGCTGGGGGTGCAGTGCTTGCCCTCTGTGGGTTTGCCCTCATTTGCTGCTTGCAGCTAGGACTCTAAGGCAGCAAGCAGTTCTCATACCAGCAGCATCTGCATTGACAGTGAGCAACAAAATGAACAGAGATGAGCTACATTGCCTACGTAGTTCCATCAGCCTCCCTAGAGAGACTCAGTGTGGCCTCCACTGGCTGCTGGTCCTCATGGCATCTTCAGTGGTGAGACATGTGGTGGGTGCAGAGAGCAGAGGAGGAAATTATCAAAGAGGGATTTCAGGAAATGTTTCTGGGGTCTATCCTGTGGAAACTCCTGGAATAAGACTTGAAGAAAATTGATAAGAAAGATGTAAAGTATTTTTCAAAGGTTATGTAGTTGGCTTTTCATTTCTTTTCAGTGGAACTTCTTGTATACAAGAGTCCAGGAGCCTGACTTGTGTAGTGAAGTGGCTTGAGGGTCCACAGATGTTAAATAATTTTGAAGCAACCTGGTGGTTCAGTGGTAAAGAACCCACCTGCAGTGCAGAAGACGCAGGTTCAATCCCTGGGTTGGAAGATCCTCTGGAGAAAGAAAAAGCAACCCACTCCAGTATTCTTGCCTGGAAAATTACATGGACAGAGGAGCCTGGCAGGCTACAGTCCATGGGGTCACAAAAGAGTCAGACACGACTTATCGATTAAACAAAAACAATCTAGTAAAGCTTTTCAAACTCAACAAAATCTGGATTCAAGACCTTATTTTTGGGCTTCCCTGATGGCTCAGTGGTAAAGAATCCACATGCCAGTGCAGAAGACACGGGTTTGATCCCTAATCCAGGAAGATCCCACATGCTGCAGAACAACTAAACCCGTGCGACAGAACCCTTGATCCTTTGCTCTAGAGTTCCTTATTAGCCCCGGAGCTGCAACTACTGAGCCGGTGCACCTAGAGCTCATGCTCCACAACAGGAGCAGCCAGCACGAGGAGAAGCACTTGCACCACAACTAGAGAAAAGCCTGCACAGCAACAAAGACCTAGCACATCTAAAAATAAGGAAATAAATGAAAAGACCTTTTTGTTCAGACCTGGTTTTTTAGCTACATTCTGTTTCCTGTCTCCCATTCACTGAAGCCAGAAACCTGAACTCAGGTAGACATGGACTTTGTAGACATCACTCCTCAAATTTCAGTGGTCATAAAAATACCTCCTAATTGTCTCCTAAGCAGTAATTGTCCCACCACCATGCTTCCCATCACCTTCACTGTCTCCCTATCCTTTCTCTTCTGTGTCTAACAGGTCATCTGCTTCTGTTGATTGTTCCTTAAGGGACCTCTCTGCGCTCCAGTCTGTCCCCACTGCCATTGCCTTCGTTCAAGTTTCATCATCTTCCTGCCCTGTCTCTTGTCCCATCCAATTGTGGGACATTCTATTTGGGAATCCCAAGTTCAGCATGGTACCTGGTACACGATAGATGAAAAATAAATGTAACCAAATGGATCTTTGTTGGGACATTTAGATTGTTTCAGATTTTCCCATCATATGAAAATGCTGCAATATCCTTTTTGGATACAACTCCCTCCTCCTTTTTAAGGATAAAATACTTAAAATTCTGATAAATACTCAGAATTGGAATTATTGGGCAAAAAGGAATGACTCTTACTCCATTAGATTTTCCCAGAAGCAAGCCCTGGGAGGGAGATTTGAGTGCAAGTATGTTCCACAGTGGGTGATGCCAGGAACCCAGGTGAAGGACACTGGAAGGGAGGCAGGAACAGGAAACAGGGAAGGAAGCAGTGAAAGGTTTGTTGACAGCCCACCACCACTGTAGGCAACAGGGCCTGATCCCACTGGAGAACTCCGAGAGGAAGTCCAGAACTACTGCTGAGTTATCCAGACTGAAAGGTGAGGAGGTTGGGGTATTAACTGCCAACTCCCCATGTGTCATGAGCTGAAGAAGCTTCTAGAGGTTCTCATCAGAGTGCATGTGGCCCTGCTGTGGACTGCATAGGCATCTGCTTCCCCCCACATCTGTATGTTAAGATGGAGGTGGGGCCTTTGGGAGATGATTCATTATGATGGTGAAGCTTCATTAGAAGAAACCCCAGCAGGTTCTGCTGCTCTCTTTCTTTGCATGGTGGGGTGCAAGAAGACAAAAGACATGACTATGCACCAGGATGCTTGTTCTCATCAGACACTACATCTGCTGGCATTTGATCTTGAGCTTCTCAGCCTTTAGAACTGTGAGAGATAAACATTTGGGCTACCCTGTCTATGGTATTTTGGTTCTGGCAGCCCAAATGGATAGTTCCCAAATAGCATCTGAGAGTCCAGGTTCTTTGGGACCTCTCTGTGCATGCCCCCTGGAGTGCTAAACTTCTTGCTAGACTCACCTGAAGAGCTGTCCCACGATGATGCTTCTACTTCAGATTTCTCACCACCACCACGTGTTACCTCTGACTGCTCTCAGTGCCGCTTTAGTTGGGAAAACAGGTCACGCTCCAGGAAGAAAGCTTATAGAATCAAAAGAATCGTAGGGCTTGGCTCACAGGCACTGATAGGAAGGAGAAGGACGTGGGCAGTTGTAAATCTTAAGGTGTTGAGTAAAGAAGGATGGACCTTTGAGGATGAGGAGAGGAGAATGTATCAATACAGAAATGCACTCTGCTGACATGGGAGTCCTGGCAGGGGCACTTGCATCCCTCTTCATTCACTGCCAGGAGAACTTCCTGAAGTGCAGACAGGACTGTGATCCATAGTGAATGAGATGAGGTTTGAACTTCCTTGCAAAGCACTGAAAAAGCTCAGGGAGCACGGACTTCAGAATGGAACCCTCTGTGCAAGCGGAGACCCCACTGCCTGGCCCTGCTCCTTCGAAGAACTCAGTGGACGCTCCTTTCATAAAGCTCAAGGAGTGCGCTGGGGTGAGGGAGCATGGCGTCTCTGAGAGATGGGCGGGACACATCCTGTGTGGGCCAGAGCTGACCAGAAGAAGGTGCTGGAAATGGGGATGGTGGGGTCCTGGAAGAGCGTGGTTTGGGGGAGCACAGGGGCAGCAGTACTAGAGGAAGTTCCTCCATCTTCGAAGTCACATGCTGATGACCAATAGATCCAGGTGCTCCACTCTGGAGTGAGAGAGATGGCAGCTGACCAAGTAGGGTCCAAGTGTTGGAAGGCTGAAGTTTGAAATGAGTCATGGCAATGGAAAATCACAGCCTCTCATTCACTGTCCAAAGCCAAATCTGTTCACAGAACTGAAAGCTCACTGACTGAAAGGAAGGTGCCAGTTCCCTTTGATGAAGGATGCTGCAACCCCACTACAGGATAGATAACTATGACCCAGGGAAATGGGTAGAGAATCTGGGTTGATCTGAAATAGTGATATGTCCCTGCAGTAAGAGCTGGGCTTAGGAAGGCAGGTGACAAGTGGAATTCTGGTCCAAGAATACCCTATAGTGCTGCCAGGTCCTTGGCCTGCTCATGGTTATTTCCCAGCTCCCATGTGCATAGTTGAGATTTTACATAGTAGTTGTCAGAACCCTTATAAGGATTTCCTGACGTGTAGAATAAGAGCCATGGGGAGAAGTCTCTGAAACTGCCCCAACCCATCAATAAAAAAGTTAGGAACAATCCTAGGAGGAGTTGTGGAGAGTAGCACCATCAGAAGGGACAGCAGGGATAGAGGGTGGTGGTCTTCATCAAAAACCAGCAGGATATTGGCAGGGAAAGGTGACAGGTGTAAACTGAACTTAGTTAGGAACCCAGCCGTAGGCACCTCACCCAACACAGTGAGGACTGAGCGATGGATGGTTTCCAACGCTTGTTACCTGGCTGTTCGCCTGCACATTGGCCAAGAAAGGGGCTGGAAGTGAGTTCTCACTGTGCTTTCCAGGCTCTTGCCTTCCCTTCACAGTGCAGCCTTCTGGGATCTCCATCTTTGTGGCCCCCGTACTCGCTTGCTGTCTGAGATGCTCATCCAAATGAATCAGAGTACTTCTGATCCTCTCTGTGGGTCCTCCTTCTCTGACTTCAGAAATTATTTGCATATATATTTTTTCTTGGGCCCTAACTGAAATTAAGACTTCCGTATCACTTTAAAATTTTTTATTTATTTATTCATTTATTTTGGGTGTGCTGGGTCTTTGCTTCTGCTCAGGCTTTTCTTTAATTGTGGCTAGCGGAGGCTACTCTCTAGTTGCAGTGCTCGGGCTTCTCATTGCTGTGGTTTCTCTTGTTGTGGAGCACGGGCTCTAGGGCTCTCAGGCTTCAGGAGTTTTGGGTCCTGGGCTCCAGAGCACAAACTCGAGTTGTGGCACACAGACTTAGTTGCTCCTCGGCATGAGGGATGGCCCCAGACCAGCAATGGAACTGGCGTCCCTTGCATCACAAGGCAGATTCTTTGCCACTGAGCCACGAGGGAAGCCTTTATGTCACTTTTTAAATTCATAATATTTTACTTTTAAAACTTAGGTTGAGTAAAATATGACACAATATATTTATATTTGTTCGTTCCAAGTGATAGGTACAGGGATATTTGTCTTATTGGTCTGGAGGTTTTTTTGTTATCTTTTTTACTGTGGTAAAATAGACCCAGCACCACCCCTCCTCCCTTCATTCCGCTGAACGGGCATCTCTGTAGTGGAGGGCAGAGAGGACACCTGTCCTTCTGCTGACACCAGAAAGAACGTTCAGATGATCATCAAATTGCCTTATGCTGAGTCTCGTGAAAACAAAGTAAACCCCCTTAATTTAAACTTAGAAATAGAATGGCTGACCTTCGGTTTCATTTTCATAGTTCTGTCAACTTAAAAAAAAAAAAAAAGAGTGTATAACGTGAAAGTTGTGAATTAAGTTTATTTGGGGCAAAATGAAGATTGTATCCCAGGAGATAGCCCCTCACAGTAGCTCTGAGAAACTGCTCCAAAGAAGCATTGGGGAAGGTCAGTATAGATGTGATTCTGATGAAGACTGTGATTCTGATGTGACTCTTGACATGCAATCAAGCACATATTTTTCCAGAAAGTTTCTTTTAGTCTCGTAAAGACTGCTAGTCACAAAGAACAGTTGTCACCTTGAAGGACTTTAGTGCTTTTTTAGATATGAGGAGATAAAAGAATTGGACTCATAAAGCTGGCTCTTCAAAAATCTGAGGCCCAGTCCTGCCAGTTTTTTCCCTTCTGAGCACAGAGTGCCTCATTTCTGCTCTCCACTCTGAACTCCTTTCAGTNATCCCAGGAGATAGCCCCTCACAGTAGCTCTGAGAAACTGCTCCAAAGAAGCATTGGGGAAGGTCAGTATAGATGTGATTCTGATGAAGACTGTGATTCTGATGTGACTCTTGACATGCAATCAAGCACATATTTTTCCAGAAAGTTTCTTTTAGTCTCGTAAAGACTGCTAGTCACAAAGAACAGTTGTCACCTTGAAGGACTTTAGTGCTTTTTTAGATATGAGGAGATAAAAGAATTGGACTCATAAAGCTGGCTCTTCAAAAATCTGAGGCCCAGTCCTGCCAGTTTTTTCCCTTCTGAGCACAGAGTGCCTCATTTCTGCTCTCCACTCTGAACTCCTTTCAGTGGGTGTTGAAGGTCAGCAGCTGCAGCAGCACATGATTTAATCCTTGTTGAGCTAGATGGCAAGTCTCAGTTTGTGGCTGACAGTTCCATTGAAATGTCCCACTACAATTTACTGAACCAGTCCTCTACTATTAGGCATTCAGATTGTTTCCAGCTTTTCACTGTGTCAAACTAGCAGTAAAACAATGCGTGTTACCACAGAGATGTGGTCCTAATTCTTTTCCCTCGGTGGTCCAGAAACCTGGAAATACAAACTGGCCATGAAAATCCAGGACCTGTGGCATCCTAGACAAATGGACACAACTTGTCTGAAAACAAATGTATGCACAGCTTGCTTTAGGAATATATCACAAAATTCACAGGCCTGTGTGATGTAAATGGATGTATTGATAAAGATTTGGAATAGTGGCCAGAGAAGAGATGAAGTGCACACCTGTTCATCATCCATTAGTGCACATGAAGGTTCTCTGTGGCCACCCGACTCCCATTTGAGAGAGAGCACCCTTGTGGTGGGGGCTTCCCTGACAGCTTGGTTGGTAAAGAATCCGCCTGCAATGTGGGAGTCCTGGGTTTGATCCCTGGGTTGGGAAGATCCCCTGGAGAAGGGAAAAACTACCCACTACAGTATTCTGGCCTGGAGAATTCCATGGACTGTATATAGTCCATGGAGTTGCAAAGAGTTGGACACAACTGAGCGAGTTTCACGAACCCTCATGGTGACCATGTGGAGTGCCAGGAGCCTGTCCATGCTGTCAGGTAGAGTCCGCTCAGGGGGGTCTGCACCCTGGTTTCTGTGGAGCCCTTGCACTCTGCTGATGTTCACCCCCGCCAGACACTCTGAGCAGGTACCCCAGGGTGCACAGGATACAGGTGAAGCTTCATCTTCTAGGGGTGAAGAAACTCTTTGGAATCTTATGCCACAAAGCAGGACAACCATCAGCCCTGTCTTTTCTTGTTCTCTAAGCTTTAATCGTGGCCCTGTCAGAATGGGATCTGCTTCAGGAGGACCCCACCCTGGCCTCCCCACCAGCTGGTGTTTGTGTGTGTCAGGGGGTGGTGTGCAACGTTGAGAAGCTCCTGCTGAAGGCCTTGAAACTGATCAAGTAAAGCCAGAATCCTCACAGTGAGTGGAGAAGAGAGGCTGGTAGTCAGTGGAGGTCACCCCAGAGTTGGGGAGCAGAGGCCCCCAGAGGAGCACAGAGCCTGCAGTGGGGCTAAGGCCACCACTTTGGGGGTCAGCCCTCTGGCCTCAGGGCTATGACCAAAGTAGCATTCATCCCAGATGGGCCACGTGGGGCCATGCACATGGACCGAGGTGATGCGGAGTCACGCAGACTCGTATTGGCACCGCTATGGACCCCAGCCGTCCAGCCTCCTCGAAGAAGTGCTGTGCTATCAGAGAGGGGGTGTGATCCCCAACCCCCAACCACTCCGCCTCCCAACATCACCCCTCAGACAGAGTCCTATCCTGGGTCCCTCACTCTTCCCCACCACTCTCCACCCCGGGGCCAGTAAGTCAGAGTGTGCCCTGAAGGACAGGGCCAGGCTGGGTGGAGGGTACCTACCCAGGTGGCCCAACCTCAGGAGGCAGAAGATGTTGGGAAGGGCAGGATGCAGGGAGCTTTAGGCCCCAGATTCTGGATCCAAAGCCAGAGTCCAAACAACCACCCACAGCAAAAACTGGTGATAGCTTCTGCAGTGTATTCACTGAGAGTGAGCCATTATATTTACTGCCACTGTCAGTGGTGAGTTTAATACCAGCTGAGCAAACGTGGGAAGTCTCACACTCTCTAGTCAGAAGCATTAGACTGACCAGATTATTGCAAAATGCACCGAAATGGCTTATGATGGAAGAGAGGAGAATGTTGGGGACACATACGTCTCACCGACTAAAGATAACTTTTCATGTCGATTTTTTTTTAGTAATCCTCTTTTAGCTAGGAATCTGTTTCATAGGCTATGGATGACTTACTCTCTTTAGCTAGGCTTTCAGACTAACTTTCATCAAAGTGTTGTTGCAAGGAAGGGTAATGTTTTCACAGAGCCTGCCAAAACAGATAAGAATGACTTAAAAAAAAAAAAAAAAAAAACCAAGGTTCCCAGAAACAAATAATGACCTTTTTCAAACAAAGATTCAGAATCTGAATTTGTGAAAAATGCTGTCTCAATGCTTTCTATAATATTCTGGGGATTGGTTTAAAGCAAAAATAATGGTTTAATTAACAAAAATATGTGGTTTAAAAGACTGAGGGTTTATAAATTTTTTAACTAATTTTTAATCTTTTGTGGGCCAGTAAGAACTTTTCCTTATAGTGTGAGAGAGAATGATAATTGTTTCTTTGTTGCATAGATTTTAAACTGGGTGAAAGGTTGTCTTTTATCATCCTACATCCATCAGCATGTAGCATTAGCTTTGAAATGAAAACTTTACATAAGCAGTTCTGCCTGTCTGATTCTCTTCCAGGGAAGAAAGAAAAGGAGAAAGAGAGGGAGATAGGAAGGAGAAAAAAGGAGGAAGTGGGGGGAAAGAGAGAGACAAAGGAAGGGAGAGAGAGAGAGAGGGAAGATAGAAACTTCTGGGTTCACCGTTAATGGGCTGTCCATCTAATGACGTCCATTTGAGACTGTGATTGAAGGTCATTACCGGAGGATGATCCCTGCCCCAGAGTTCTCAGCAGTGCCCTTTGCAAAGCCTGCTTGTTGTATTCCTCTCTGGTCTACTGGACTAGGTTGTTTGGGGGCAGGGGCTGATGAGAATCATTTTGGAAAACTGACTTCTCTCATTCAGACATAGCTTTTCCGGAGCAGAGTATTTTCAGAACACTTACTGGCAGCACAACACAGATGACATCACAGAAGTAATTCCCGCACTGCTGAGCTGCTCAATTCCCCAGTTAAACCCTGCTCTGATGTCACCCTCATCCCGGCAGGAGGGCTGCTAACGTCGTGTGCACTCAAAAAGCCTCACGAGCCTAGGAAGGCTGCTGTGGACTAATAGTAATTCCAAATAGCAAGTAATTCTTTTTTCCTAGTCAATACTTTCTTTCAAATATATGGATTTAAACACACTTAAGTTGTTGTGGAGCTTTGAAATTTTGAACCAAAGTTTAAAAATTTCAAGTGATTGAGCCTGATCCTCAAACTATACCAGCATCAGAGTCAGGGATATGAAAAGATGAGAAGCTGTGGTTTCTGCGTGCTTGCTACATCTTTGTCCCAGGCAGTATGTTGGGAAGAATCGAGAATATTGGCATTATTTGTCGTTCATTGTTCAGTTGCCAGTTGTGTCCGACTCTGCAACCCTGGGGACTGCAGCACTCCAGGCTTCTCTGTCCTTCACTCTCTCCCTGAGTTTGCTCAAACTCATGTCCATTGAGTCGATGATGCCATTCAACCAGCTCATCCTCAGTCATCCCCTTCTCCTCCTGCCTTCAATCTTTCCCAGCATCAGGGTCTTTCCCAATGAGTCAGTTCTTTGTATCAGGTGGCCAAAGTATTGGAGCTTCAGCATCAGTCCTTCCAATGAATATTCAGAATTGGCATTATACAGAAATACATGTTCTCTGTTCACAGAAAGATGTCTATGAAAGATGTGTAATCCTCTCAGGTTCCTGGCCAGAGTCTGAACATCTGCAGGATGTTGAAACATTGGTTGTGTGGTGACCCGCCCACTCCTTGAGCTCTGTTTTTCTGAGAACTCATCACTCCATGAAAGCAGAGAAGGATTTCTGCTCCTACAAAGGAGCGAGCTGAGCAGCCAGGGAAGGCCTCGTGCCCTAGAAGTCTGGCTTCTGTCTGCTCTCTGCTCCCAGGGATGATGGGGCTGTGAGGGCTATGTGGTCACCAGGTTGAAGAGGACTGGCCCCAGAACCAGTTAACCAGCCCCAGCAAGTGTCATAGGCACGTCCCTATGAATCATAAAGCAGAGGCACCCAGGCTGGGATCCCCAGGGACCGTTTTCAGAGCCACAAACTCCAGACTTGACCACACTGCCCACCAGGGGAACCAGGCCATCAGCGCAGTAAAGCCAGCTAGATATTCCTTCTCAAAAAAAGAAACTTTGTGGCTGGAGACCAAGTCAGTCAACAGAGGGTAACCTGCAGCTCTAAGGCCCTGGGGAGATGCAGCCAGACAAGGACAGAAGCTGAGCACATCAAGGAGAAATGTGGTCTGGAGAGAGAAGTGGGTCCACACAAAGGCCGTGGAAATTGAAGACCTCCTGGCCCCAGAAACAGAGACAGGTGGCCTCTCTGATGGCTTGGAACCCCCACTGTGGCCCAGCTGAGTTCTTGCCAGTCCTTAGTCATCAGGGACTTAGGGTGCTTGCATCACCTGGTTATATTCCTTTAGAGCGACCAAAAGCTTCTTGAGATGCCACTAAATATTCAGCTAGTTGGTAAAGGCTGCAACTTGTTTCATTTTATGAACTAAACCAAGCATAGCTTAGTGACTGAACAACAACAACAATAGTCAAAGCTGTGGTTTTTCCTGTAGTCATGTACGGATGTGAGAGTTGGACCATAAAGAAGGCTGAGGGCCAAAGAATTGATGCTTTTGAGCTGTGGTGCTGAAGAATANCATTTTATGAACTAAACCAAGCATAGCTTAGTGACTGAACAACAACAACAATAGTCAAAGCTGTGGTTTTTCCTGTAGTCATGTACGGATGTGAGAGTTGGACCATAAAGAAGGCTGAGGGCCAAAGAATTGATGCTTTTGAGCTGTGGTGCTGAAGAATACTCTTGAGAGTCCCTTGGACAGCAAGGAGATCAAACCAGTCAATCCAAAAGGAAATCAACCCTGAATATTCATTAGAA
This sequence comes from Neotragus moschatus, assembly GCA_006410615.1. Lineage (NCBI taxonomy): Eukaryota > Metazoa > Chordata > Mammalia > Artiodactyla > Bovidae > Neotragus > Neotragus moschatus. Next base: position 427,520 of record SJYA01002878.1, read on the forward strand.
GGACTGATGCTGAAGCTGAAGCTCCAATACTTTGGCCACCTGATGCGAAGAACTGACTCGTTGGAAAAGACCCTGGTGCCAGGAAAGATTGAAGGCAGGAGAAGGGGACGACAGAGTATAAGATGGTTGGATGGTATCAGAAATTTAACGGACATGAATCTGAGCAACTTCAGGGAGATAGTGAAGGACAGGGAAGCCTGGTGTGCTGGAGTCCACGGGGTCGCAGAGTCAAACAGGACTTAGTGACTGAACAACAAAAACAAGCATGGCTTATTTATAAATCCCCCATTGTTTCCAATATTTGGCATTATAAGCATCCTTGAAGTCATATCTCTGAATGCATCCACAGTTTTTTTCTAGAGCTGAATTCCAAGAAATTTAATTGCTAGGCTGTGTGGATATTTTAATGTGTATTGCTTATTGCCTTCAATTAACTTATACTTGGAGGAACAGTATTTGACAGCCCCTGTTTAAATCTGTCCTCCCAAAACTTACTATTTGTTGTCAGCCTTCTTATTTTTTTTGTCCCTGACGGTATGTTAGGTTGAAAACAAGACCTTCATTTTAATTTTTCATTTTATTAATTGAACTTTTTATGAGATATTGATGGGCACTTATAATATTTGTGTGTTTGTATGCAGGCATGCATGTGTACATGTCTTAAGTTCATGACCTTTGCTTATTTTCCATTGCTGTGATCAATATTTTCTTATTGATCTGTAAGAGATTTTCAAGTTAACCCATTATCTGTCACATAGCTTAAATATTTTTCTTATTGTTTAATTTTAAAATTTTGTTTATGTTTTTTGACACAGATTTTGCAGTATTTTCCCTTATTCTAGTTGAAATTAGGAAAATAATATCTGATCATTAAAAAACCAACAACAAAAATATGTCAAGTAAGAATGTGAAACTCTCCCCCACCCCACCGTTTACCCCATCATATCTCAATCCTAATCTAAGGGGTGGGTCTATTTTGGGGCCCCCTTTTTATCTCTGTTGACAGGTAACCCCTTAATGATTTCAGATACTGTTTACACTGCTAACATGCAAACTTCTGTCTCCTGGAACTGCCCTCTGAACTCACCTCTGATATCCAACGGCCTGGCTGACACCTCCACTCAGATAACCTGAAGGTATCAAACCTGCTGTGTCTGTCAGGTAGAATGGTCTGGGATACTTGTGATGTAACTTAAACTTCACTGTCTGCTGGGAAAGTCCTGATGCAGACAGTGCATCAGCAGTAGCTCCAGGAGTCATGTGCCTGCTCTGAGCTCTGTGCTGGGGTGAAGCCTGCTCCCCCTCACGCTGGATCGAGACAGTTGTCAGGGTACCAGCCTCACCCCTTCGTACCACAGTGTCCAGAGGAAGAAGTGACATTGTTTTCTGATGCATTTCTCTCAGGGAAGGATATACTTTGTTCTCATAAGTCCCCACAATACTTCTCCCTTAACCCATTCCTAAACCTGCCCTCTGGCATGGACCTCCCTGCACCGATTGCCTCAGGCCAGGTTTCCCAAATTAGCCATTAACCAGGAGAGATGAACTGACCCTTAGTGCCATTCTGCCAGCTCTGGAGGAGAAGGTGAAGCCAGCTTTTCCTGAATCACTTGGAGGAGAGAAAGCCTAGTAAATATAAATACAAGGAAGAATCTAGGCTGGGTTAAACGGATGCGGACTAGGAAGTCATCAGTGTCCAGGGAAAAGTGTTTTACCTTCCTCCGGCCGCTGTGTCTTCCCTTAGTTCTCCCAGCCTTAGCAAACAGCAGGGTCAGTGTTGTTATTCAATCACTAAGTTGTGTCCAACTCTCTGTGACCCCATGGACTGCCAGGATGACAGGCTTCTCTGTCCTACACCATCTCCCGGAGTTTGTTCAAACTCATGTCCATTGAGTCAGAGATGCCATCCCACCATCCCTTCTTATGGCATGCCCATAACCACAGTCATGAAACCCAGAAGTCATACTTGAATCTTCCAGTCACCCACCCCTCTTGATGTATTATTTATGTCCTTAAGCAGTAAATTGACTTTAAAAAATTAAGAAAAGAAAACTATATGTATTTTACATTTATCCATTTTTTAAATCTTTTTCTAACACTTTGGATCTTTGTTTAGATCCAAGTTTCCATCTGGTATAATTTCCCTCAGCTTTTGTTTCACTGAAAAGATCATTATTTTATCACCTTTGTTTTTTGAAGGATGTTCTCATAGTGACCTAGTCAAGGGTATGGTTTTTCCAGTAGTCATGTATGGATGTGAGAGTTGGACTGTGAAGAAGGCTGAGCGCCGAAGAATCGATGCTTTTGAACTGTGGTGTTGGAGAAGNCTTCTGAGGGATTCCTGCCCACAGTAGTAGATATAATGGTCATCTGAGTTAAATTCATCCATTCCAGTTTTCAACTTTTCAACTTATAGTGACAGCAAATTCTAAATTGACTCTCTCTGCACCCCCACCTCAAAAATGTCATTTCATTTTCTTTTGATATAAATTATTTCTAATGACAAATCAGCTGTCATTCTTATTATTTTTTTCATGTAATCTTTTTTTCTCTGCCTCTACTTAAGATTTTCTCTTTATCTTTCACTTTCAGCAGTTGACCTATGACATGCCAGGGTGTGGTTTTATTTATATTTTTCTGTTTGTGCGTGCTAAGTGCTAAGTTTCTTCAGTCCTGTCCAACTCCTTGTGGTCTTGTCAGAATCTGATATGCAAGGGATTTGGACTACAGTTTTAGGTGTTTTTGACTCACCTTTGGATTCCATTGCATCAAGATTCTAGAATCCACAATCTTAAGTGGATTAAACCAGCGACAAAAAAGAAAATACTATATGACTTCACTGTGAAACATATCATAAAAACAGAAGGTGCAACAGTGGTGGGGCTTCCCTTGTGGCGCAGCTGGTAAAGAATCCAACTGCAATGCAGGAGACCTTCGTTAGATCCCTGGGTTGGGAAGATCCCCTGGAGAAGGTAAAGGCTACTCACTCCAGTCCTGACCTGGAGAATTTCATGGGCTGTATAGTCCATAGGGTCAAAAGGAGTTGGACATGACTGAACAACTTTCACTATAACAGTGGTTACCAGAGGCTGAAAGGAGAGGAGATGAAGAATTAATGCTTAATAGATGTAGAGTTTCAGATTTACTAGGTAAAAGTCTTATGGGAATGGGTGGCACTGATAGCTGCACAGCCTGTGAATATCACTGAACTACATGCTTAAACATGGTTAAGATGGTGAACTTTGTTATGTGTATTTTAACACAATACAAAAATTAGAATTAAATTTTTAAAAAAAGAATTAGAGTCTACCAGTCATGTAAGTTATTTTACTTTATACAGACACACAGGAAAGGTTGATCTTACTGAATTCAGGCAGGTTGTTCTATGTGGATAGAAAGCCTGAGTGCAGAGGCTTTCCTTGTGACTCAGTAGTAAAGAATCTGCCTGCCAGTGCAGGAGACAGGGGTTCGATCCCTGATCCAGCAAGATCCCACATGCTGAGGAGCAACTAAACTTGCATGCCACAACTACTGAGCCTGTGCTCTAGAATCCAGGAACCACAACTGCTGAACCCTGAGCAACCTAGAACCTGTGCTCTGCAACAAGAGAAGCCATTGTAATGAGAAGCCTGAGCACCCCAACTAGGGAGTAGTCCCTGTTAGCCACAACTAAAGAAAAGCCCACACAGCAACAAAAACACAGCATATTCATAAATAAATAAGTAAAATTATATATATAAGAAAGCCCGAGTGCAGCCAATGGTATTTCCAGTCCATCTCTGTTGAGAGTAACTTGGTAGCCTTCAGCTCAGTATATGCTGCTAAAGTTTTTAAATTTAGATAAAGAAATTAACTCTTTGGTTTAGGAAATTCACACCACACACACTACTACTGTAGAGAAAGGGGCAGTGATCTATGATAATATAAAATGTTACAGTAAAGAATCATTATTTTATAAAATTAATGACTTTTAGTAAAAGCTTCTGAAATCACTTAGACTCCTCCATAATGAAAGAGGTGATGTGTCCCTTGGGCCCGTTTGTGATCTTTGTGCCAAACTAAATGTTAACAAGAATCATAAAGAAAAGTTCTGCTGCCAAACCACCAACTGTGCTCTGAAAACCCAAAACAGCAAAGAAGTGAAAAGTTAAACAGAAACAAACAAGCTTACAACTTTGTGAAGCCAGAATAAACAAGGGAAGTGTGTTTACTAATATCCAGAAACATTTCAAAATATAACAATCTGTATCTACATACATTAAACCAAAGTGGAGCTTCCCAACTCCACTTGATCACTGTGAAATTATCTTAGTCTTTCCCATTTTCTTATCTGTGACCTCTAGCTTCAACATTGAGAACCCTGGTTTCCACCAAATATCTTCCATTTACTAAATTGTTCAATTACATGGTAGTAGTTTCACAACTGTTGACCCACATCCCTTAAGACCAGCTTTGAGGTGAGGTAGAACAACTAGAGAACAAAGAGAAGGTTGGGGAGGCGCCAGACGGGCCGACAACCCAATGGGACTAGGGCATAACGGGTCCAGGGGAAGGTTTCTGCTGACAGAGTTCCAGCCTTACAAGAACAAAGGGTCTCCAGCACCTGCGGAGAGATGCATGTCTTCACTTGTTAAGAGAGAAATACAGAGTCAAACGGTAAGGCCACTGTTTCTACTACATGGGAAAAATGGAAACGCTCAACGATCCCCCAGCACTTCTGCAGGGTGTAGGAATGCTGCTAGTGAGACTGACTCAAACATGTTGTAAAAGGTCCCCAGATTCCACCAGAGCTCACAGTGCACTGCTCTGACACAGCACATCTGGTGCTTCACACGGATGTTCATTAGTGCACTGTGCTCAAAGCAGCACAATGGACCCAACTGTCTATCAGTGGGAGACTGGTCCCAATGCCTGGCATGTACAAACGCTCACTAATGCCTATTGAATGAATGAATGTGTATTCACTTGTATAAAATGAAGCATCTATAGCGTTTACATATACATACATATGCACATACATATACACATACCTATAGAAAGGGCCAATATATAATGTTGAGTGAAAAAACAAATTTCAGAATTATTTTATTTATAATAGAATCTGATTCTTGAAAAAAATGTATATGTGTAATAAATTTCTGGAAGGGTACATTTTTTTAAAAAACCTGTAATTCTGACTATTTATGGGGAGCAGAAATGGATGACAGAGGAGAAAGTGCTAAAGAAATATTTAGCTTTTCATTTGCTTTTTGAAGTTTAAAATCATAAGTGTTTATTACTTTTGTATAATAAAAAGAGTAAACAATCTCATTTTCACATCACTTTTTTTGTGTTTATATAGTTTTTTGTCTGTGGTGGTATTTAGAGTAAACTGTTTATATAAAGGTTAAACAAAACTAAAGGACAAACATGTCTGGTATTCAATTTTAAGCGGTATTTGTGTGATACAAATGTCGTCAGGAACCCCAACCCTTCACTGAACTCTGCCCCTCACTTAAATGCTTTGCATGCATGTATTTTAGGGAACTTGATCAACATACCAAATGAAGCTAGATAGAAGGGAGGCTGAGGATTCATGGTAGCCAAGCTTGGGAGCCAAGTGATTGGGAGGGATGTCAGGCCCCAGTGAACACTGAGACTTTGGGGGGTCCCCCAGGGTATCCTTGTCAGCAGTCCTAGAGGGATCTTGGTTTGAGCCTTATTTTATCTACTTTTTTTTTTTTAAGGTTTTTAATTCATTTATTTTCCCACCCCACACAGCACGTGGGATCTTAGTTCACTAACCAGGGATGGAACCCATACTCCCTGTATTGGAAGAGCAGAGTCCCAGTCACTGGACCCTCAGGGAAGTTCCTATTTTATTTACCTTTGAAAGAAGGGGTGACCCACTGAGAGTTAGGTTGCAAATTAAAGACCACAGGCTGTGAATCAGGTTTCTGGGAACATGGAGAAGTGAGTGGCCGTCATACTGTCCTTGTAGCTGGGAGCATCACAAATGACAGAATACTCAGGCTGGACAGTGAAGCAAGCAGAAAAGTTTGCTGGGAGGAGGAGGGGTGGCAGAGGAGCACCTTGGGAACAGGACAAACAGCGTGGGGGGACACTGAGAGCTCTCACTGACTTCTACTGACTGTCCTCCTGGCAGCCTTGCAGTTAGCCAGTGACTGGTTCTGCCTGTTGAGGAAACATTCATCAGTAATCAACCTAAGAAAGAAATGGAAATTGTTATGCTTGGGTTGCATTGTGTGCACCAAAGCGTTCCTGTGGCCTCAGCTTTGCTTCAGTTTCTGTTGCTCCCAAGGCTCCACTGGTCCTTCCTCTTCTCCAGGTTGGATTCTCTAGATCCTGTAGTTTCCGTGGATGCCAGTATCTCTCCAATAAGTGTTGCCTGTGTTTGAGATGGCACCCAAGAAACGTGATGGATAGACACTAAATTTGGTATTAAAAAAAAAATCTTTTTCTTTATATAGCAAACAGTACAGTATTTCAGTTCTAGCACAATTTATAAAAGGTAGAACTTTTGAATTAATTTGGTCATTTGCTGATATACCGAATCCCACTTCAGTCCATAAGTGCTTTGGAAATACAATGAGATCCTGTCACTTGACATCGATGTCACACACAGCATGGGAATTTGGAACAAAGCCTTCTGGGAGATCATGAGTTTCCCATGTGAACAAATGTGCATGGTGGCAACAGCTGAGGTATGCAAGTCTGGGTGCAGCACATGGATCAGCCAAGTTGGACCACAGAGAAACTGCACAAACACAAGAGTGGAGGCAAGCAACTGGAGGTCTTTACTTTGGGGCTCAGGGTGTCTCAGGGAAGAGGGAGACCCTAGAATGTTCTTAGTGGAGGACAGGTATAGCAGGAACACAACTTGCTGCAAAATGCTATCATCTAAGTAGTCCCATATTGAATCTTTGAAGAACCCACTGAGGGGGGTAAATTCCCCCATTTTCATGATGGAGAAACCAAGCCTCAATCAAAGAAATGTATCTGTTTTTGCCTGGAAGACTCAGAAGGCAAAGTCTGGGATAAGGTCAAGGGCTCTGTCTTTCAGAAGTGCAGCTGCAGAGAGCAGGGGTCAAGGCCAGGAACCAAACTGGAAGGAAGTAGAGTACAATGTAAAATTTTATCATGAAAGAATATAGGAAACTGAGTTTCATTCACTTTATGATTTAAACAAATAAACTGCAACTGCCAATGTATTAATCATTCCTTCCAGGTGGATAAAGCTATGATCTAGCTACAGAGAGGAATGGAATACCTTGGCAGTAGGTGCTCTGTGTCTCCCAGAAGTGGAAACATTGTTTCTAGGTGAGAGTTCCTGATTTCACATCTCACCTAGAAGTAAACTTCAGTGGGTATAAAATCTCCCATCTCACTGCTGTCTTCCACCCTCAGTATAAATAGGGCTTCCACAATAAAAAACAGTGTGGCTGTAATAGGAGAAACAGAATCAATATGGTGATGAATCAATTGCAAACATTTATGTAGAGACTGAGGTTTGTTTTTGAATTGAATTTTATTGCCATTGCAGATTATTCATTTTACTGAGTTATTATTAGCAAGTTTCATCAGCTATTAACAGGCAGTGCAGCCACTGACCAGCAGGAATAGATGCAGAAGAACCAGGACACCATCCTCAGCGTCTCCAGAGAAAAATGACCATCTGCTAACACATGGCAAAGGCCTGTGCTCTACAAGGACTTTATAAATAACAATGTCAGCATATTCATTCATCACATATAGTGGCTAATACATATTTTTCATGCTACTTTCTAAGAATCGGAATTTACTCAGATACAAAGCTGCTGTTTATCCTTGTTGAAGTTCTTGTTTAATATCATAAAAATCAATAACTGAATTTGAATTTACTTGCTCTTCTTACCATCATCTAAATAATTATTAAATGAAACCAAATGATAAGCTTTTTCTCTGTAAGCGGAAGTTCACATTCAATTTAAGACATTTTGCAAAGCAGCATCACTTTCTGAAAACAATAATTGCCTGGCAAATTATTCTCTGATGGCCCAGTGCTATTCTTATCACATCAGAAATGTTTGACGCAGGAGAGCCTCAGGGGATGGAAGAAGCAATGTCCTCATTGCTCTAAAGTTGGGCGGAAGGGAAAGTGCCCCAGACACCTTATTCTCTCCCAAGCTGAGAGGTTCACTGAGCTTGGTTCCTGGCACTCTGTCTGCCCCTCTGCTCTGAACACACCTGTGGCACAGACACGACCCGAGAGGCAGATGGCAGCAGGAGGGCCCAGGTACAGGTGAAGGAGGAAACAGACAGAATAGGCTCCATCTTGAAAGCAGGACTCCATCCTGGGCTGGACTGTGGACTTTGAGCTTATCTATAGAAACGACATACCAACTGGAAAACCAGGCTGGAAGGATGAGCCCCAGGGCTCTCCGTAGCCTAAAAGAATACCCTAATTATCTGTGTAACTGGATAGAATCATATATTCTATTATGCTTGTTAGGGCATGACTGAGCGACTTCACTTTCACTTTTCACTTTCATGCACTGGAGAAGGAAATGGCAACCCACTCCAGTGTTCTTGCCAGGAGAATCAGGGACGAGGGAGCCTGGTGGGCTGCCATCTATGGGGTCGCACAGAGTTGGACATGACTGAAGCAACTTAGCAGCAGCAGCAGCAGCAGCACCAGAGTATGACCACAGGCCTGTTGATAATTGTCCACCGTTAACTACCTAGGCTTATGAATCATGGGTTAACTTTGATTGTATCTTTCTTTTTCCTTTGTTCAGACTAGTTTCAGGGAACCTTATACACTTAGGGTATACAAGGTTTTCACAAAAACTGGTCAGGATCCTTGGCTAAAAGGAGACTGACTCTGCCTTGGGCCCGCCAGTGTAATAAACTGCACTCCACTGTCAGCATTATCCTTCTAAGTGAGTTTGTTTCCTGGAACACGTGGCTACAACACAGGTACAGCTCTGTCCGCAAAGCCNCAAGGTTTTCACAAAAACTGGTCAGGATCCTTGGCTAAAAGGAGACTGACTCTGCCTTGGGCCCGCCAGTGTAATAAACTGCACTCCACTGTCAGCATTATCCTTCTAAGTGAGTTTGTTTCCTGGAACACGTGGCTACAACACAGGTACAGCTCTGTCCGCAAAGCCTGTGCTCAGCTCCACCCTCCCTCCTCCCTCCTGAGAGCTGCTTGTGCTTTGGCGTTGCCAGGCCCAGAGGAGGAGGCATCAGAAACATGGAAGGGCCTGGAGAGACACCCATTAGCGGGTTGAATGGCGGTGGGGGGTGGGAGGAGCTTGTCAGCTAAGGTCTTCCCTGCTTGAGCCCCACCCTCCTCTCAGCCCTCCAGCCACCTGGCCCCAGGATGTCTCCAGGGATGAGTAGCCAGGACACTTAATGCGTGGAGATCTCAGGAAAGAGGCGTGGGAGCTGTGTTCTGATCTGAACCAAACCAAGGCAGAAGAGTGGTCGAGCCCAAGTCTGAGCTCCTGACCCACAGTGAGGCCTAAGGAACCCAACGTTGGGGTCTGGAGCAGAAAAGGTTCATTACAGGGCCAACAGGAAGAGTGGGCAGCTCATGCCCAACAGGCCTGAACTCCCTGATACTTTTCGGGAAAGATTTTTTGTTTTTTAATTATTTATCTATTTTCAGTTGTGCTGGGTTTTCATTGCCACACGCAGGCTTCTCATTTTGGTGGCTTCCCTTGTTGTGGAGCACATTGTTTTCAAGGATGTTCTTCTGTATCTAAAGTGTTACAACCATCCGCTCCCCTCACGCCAGGTTTTCCTGCAGGGCAAATATCGGTGACCTAGAAATTTTGCCTAAGACAGAAGATTCTGTGTAAATATGAGAAAACCTGATTTGAAGTCCTGACACTATCCGGAGAAATCATAATTCATGCATAGAGTGCCAGTCAGCACCAAGGGCTCTGTACTTGGTTCCTTTAATTATTGGACACTCTTACTAGTACTAACTCCATCAGGGGGGTGAGAAGAGGAGGCACAGAGCTATTAATTGACTGGTAAAGTGATTATTAATCAATGAGGAGGCCAGCAGACCCAGTGGCTGTAATGCCCAGGCAGCCTTCATGAGCAAACCCACACCAAAGCCAGCGCCAGGGCATCTGCATGCCAGAGAAAGGAGCAACCAGACAACCACAGTTCGACCCCAAATGGAGCCCCCGTGAAGCTGCAGCCAAGCAAATACTGCCCTCGGGTTGCTTCTGTGTCTTCTCAGAGAACCTCCCCTTGTCCCGCTATGGCACACTCCTAACCACGTTCAAAGTGACATGCACTCTGGTCAACTCCTGAGATGTGTACTATGCCTCATTGTATCATTTAACAGGATTCACTGAAGTTCACGAGGCAGGCCAGGGTCGAAGCTACACCAGCATCAAACTGTCTGACTACAAACCTGCCTGGTGTACCCAGATCTCATCCTCTAGGAAATGAAGGGAACAAGCACCAGGTAAGTGGTCTCAACCTTGGCATCACCAGGGCACTGCCTAGGGAGCTTTGAGAGAAAGCATGTCTTACATCATCGGGAAAAAATATCCACAGTTCATTTATCTGACAAAAGCCTTGCATCCGGAATATTTAAGGCTGTCTCACAAATGAATAACAAAAGGACACGGACACTGTTGTCATCTGGACTATTTCTCTATTTACAAAAAGAAGTGTCGCTGCTACCCCTGGGTGCTGATACTGCCAGAAAGTGTGGCTCAGTTAACCTGGGGTGTGATCTGGGCAAGAGGAGCTTCAAAAGTTCCCCATGTGATTCCAGTGTAAAACTGAAGGTGGGGGTGTCTGTGCCAGGGACCAGTCCTAGGAGGGGCAGGGAGGACTNGCCAGAAAGTGTGGCTCAGTTAACCTGGGGTGTGATCTGGGCAAGAGGAGCTTCAAAAGTTCCCCATGTGATTCCAGTGTAAAACTGAAGGTGGGGGTGTCTGTGCCAGGGACCAGTCCTAGGAGGGGCAGGGAGGACTGTGTAATTTCCTTTGTAGAACCCAGTGCTCACTGTGTGTGTTTTCTACGACTGCTGAGCAAATGACCACTAATGTCATAACTTAAAACAACCCAAACTTATTCCCTTACAGTTCTGGAGGCCAATAGTTCAAAGCAAGTCTTAAGGGGCTAAAATCAAGATGTTGAGATGTCTTGTTCCTTCTGGAGGGTCCAGAAAAGCCTCTGCTCCTTACCTCCTCCAACTTCTGGAGGTGCCCACATTCCCGGGCTCACGGCCACTTCACGCCAACTTCTGCCTCTCATCAGGTCACCTTTGCCCTTGATGCTGACCCTCCTGCGTCCTCCATAGGACTGTCTGACCTCCTGAATAGTCCAGGGTGCTCGCCCATCCTAGGATCCTTAATTTAATCACACCTGAGCAGTTTCTTCACCGTGGAAGGTACCCTCTTCACAGGTCCTGGGGACGTGGACAGACCTGATGGGCCTTGAATCCACTGCTCAAGTGCAGTTTTTCAGATGACAGAAGGAGAACTGACTCCTCTCCTGGAACCTTGGAACACAAAGGGCTTGGGAAGTTTCCACGGCTGTCTCCAGCTACTCAGCAAAGTGACCTGCAAAAGATTCCCCTTCTCCCTAGATGCCACAAGACCGCACGTCAGTGCCCTAGATAACTGCTCCGGGCAGTAATCTCAGTAGCAGAAAACTCCATTTTTTCCCTCAGATCCCAGGACAACAAGCCCCGTGACAAGAGGAGACCTAGAGGACACTCAGGCCCCACCTCTCTCTCAGCCCCAGAACTGAGTGGAGATCCCCGCCACCCCACCACGCTCTTCCCGCCTCACACCCAACCTCTCCCTCCCTCTCTGTTGCCTGAATTCCCGACAAGGAGTATCAGGAATGTCCTGCCCTCATGTTCCTGTTGAGGACTCCAAAGCCGCAGGGTTCCAAACATACCACTCTATCCTCTGGCTCCACGCTGCCACCTCCTGCTTGGCCAGGCCTCACCAACCTTTTTCCACCCAGATCTCCTACACCCAGGTGTTCCGTTTGATCCTCAACAAATGACAAATATCCTGAGGGTCAAGTGGGTCTGCTGGGAGGGAGCTGGGCCTCTGGAAGAGTGGGAAGAACAGATCTGAGGCTGTGCTCTCCTTAGGCCCAGTAGCCACAGCCACCCTAGTCCTGAAACAGAGTCTTCCTGGCAGTTCAGTTCACGGCTGTCCTCTGAACCTGTGCAGGAGAGAGGCCGAGTCCTTCATCCCAGTGCCAGCTGTTGCTTTTACCCCAGGAGGGAGGCTTGAATGGCAAGGTGAATCCTGGCTGGTGTTCCAGAAGCAGCCTCCCTTCTCACCAGGCCTCAGCTGGGCCCATGTGGGTGGTGCCCTCCTTGCCAGCTTCCTCTGCCCTTCCCAGCATGGCTTCTTCTTCTGCCCAAACCCAAAGGAAGACTTGCCCTGGGCTCTCTGCACCTGGATTAGATGGGCAGTGGAGCAGAGGGCACCTGTCTGCAGGACTGCTTTCTCCCTAAGGTGCTGCAGGGAGAGGGAGGGAGAAGGCTGCTTCTCGGATGCTCAAGAAGGGGTCACAGATGCCTTGCCCAGCAAGCCCCTCTTTTCCCAGACGGTCACCTGTCAGTCTGGAGGTTACCCCTCTTTCTCCCTCAGGAGGGGCCCTCTCTCGCCCCCACATTCCTCGTCTTGGAGTGGATCTTCCATGGATCTCACTTTTCTGTGTGTCTTGTACACAAAGCACTGGCTTCTCTTTGTTCTGCTTAATCATTTCAAGAATATCTGTCCAATGAGCAGCCTTTCTTCAGAGAAAAGGCAGTGTGCCCACACCTTTAGAAGGTAAAGAAAACATGAACTCCTGCTCGTCATCAGATATTCCGGGTGCCCCAGCTCAGAGATCCTTCTCAGCTCCCTGTGCAGTGTTGTCCCCAGCGGTGTCTGGGCTCTGGGAGTGATGCAGGAAGTTGCAGGTGCTCTGACTGCTGCGATTGTTGTGGCTAATAACAGGTTCCTGCCAGCCCAAGCCCCACGGAACCCAAGAGCCTGCACGACCCTTCCCAGTCGGGTCCCCTCCCAGGGTCTGGATTCAGGGCAGCTGCAGGCTCAGTCTTGGTGTTCTAAGCTCGTGTACTTAGCCAACAAGCACTGAATAAAGAAACGTGAAGATTTCATTTCCAATTTGATGATATGCTGTCTGCTCTGTTATAAATCATGGAAAATTTCAGACGTTGCCTTGCCCACAGCTAGGAATCTGCCCAGTTGCTGTGCATTTCAAAGTTCTGCATGAGATGTTTTAGTGCCACCTACAGGTCGCTGTCTCTGGAGGTGCTGTGGACAGGTGGTGTACCCCACAGCCCACCCAGTGGGGTGGGGGACCATGCACGGGTGAAGCTCAGCAAATGAATGCAGAGCTAAATAAGCTAAAAGGAAAAAGTACATATTGTACAATTTATGAAAGTACAAAAACAGGTGAGACTAATTGTATCAGGGTGTTGCAGAGAAACAGAACTCATAGTATATTCTTTAAATCCCTTAAAATAAAACCTTTTCATATAAAATAATTTATATAGAGTAAGTCCCTATGTAAATGCACAGAGAACGCCAAAATATATTTATATATGGTTTATATTTAAAGAGATTTATTTTGAGGAATCAGCTCATGTGACTGTGAGTGCTGGCAAGCTGAGGTCTGTAGGACCAGCTGTAGGGCTGAAGATTCAGGCAGGATTTCTGTGCTACAGTCTTGAGGCAGACTTCCTTCTTCTGTGGGAAACCTCCGTCTTTGCTCTTGAGGCTTTAAGTGGAATGGATGAGACCAATCCAATGCTCTGCATCTGCCTAGCACGATACAACTGTCTTGTGCATAGTTCTCCCTTAGATCCAATCAGTACAGTGTCATGAACAGGTGAGTGTGGTAGCTCACAGAACAGAACAGCAATTGAGACCCCTGTGGACTAAATTATGGCACAGGACTGAAGAGTGACACACGCCTGAGATAGGTCAGTGACGGTGTGGTGCTGGCCTTGCCAGATGAAAGCCAACTGCTCCTGGGGGTCTTTACTGACAGGTGAGGGAGAGAATGGCATCTGTCAGATCAACATCTGCAAAGCTAGTGTCGAGGATGTGTAAGTTCTCAAGCACTGAAGCCACATCAGACATCAGTGAAACATCCGAGAGCTCTCCCTGCACACAGAGAAAGGCCATGTGAGGACATAGCAAGAAGGTGGATGTCTGCCAGTCAGGAAGAGCACTTTCACCTTGAAATGAAGTCTTTTGCCACCTCGATCCATGACTTCCAGACTCCAGGCCTGTGAGAGAACACATTTCTGTTGTTTAAGCCACCCAGCCTGCTGTATCTTACCGTGGTACCCAAGCAGACCAGGACAACTGTGAAGGTGCATTGCTAGCCAAGCCTGTTAAAGCAAACTGTTTCTGGTGGAAATCTTAATTAGCAAATATTGAGGGAAATGCATCTGTCAGCCCCAACGGCTGTGAACCAGCTCCCATGGGATGAGTTAATCAGCTTGAGCAATGAAACGACATCTGTAATAGCAAGGGCAGTTGCAGTGAATGCCTGCATAAGTATTCAATAACCCACCATTATTCTCTAAGACTCACCTGCCTTCTGCACAGGTCAGAGGTAAGCAGCACTGGGATGTGGTGGGTGCCATCAGCCCTGCATCCTTCAAGTCGTTATTGGTGGCACTAAGCTCTGCAGTATTGTTTCTGGCTCCCTACTCTTCTCAGCAGGGGCAGCTCTAGTGGCGTCCACTTGACCTTTCCCAGCATATAGCCCTCCTTCCACAGGTCAGGGAACCAACTCAAGGATTCTGCCTGTTGCCCAACCACATTCCAGAACCAGGGAAATAACCACAGGATGGCTTTGAGGACCCACTGTGAGACTAACCTGAACCAGAAAAGCTCTGGTCAGCTGACCTCCTCAAGGCCTGCTCTGACTGTGGATCACAGTGATGTTTTGGGTCTCCTGAAATCAGGGTCAGTTTGGAGCTGCGTGTTCAGAATTCTTGAAAAGTCTAATTATTTCCTTTTCCCCAAAGCATAATCACCGTGATAAAAGGCTCCAGGTCCCCTGAGGGAAGGCTGGAAGATTCAGTGTGTATTTTTGGCAGCACAGTAGGGTCTTTCCTCAAGGTGATCTGGCTTCCTCTTTATTCAAGGGTTTTTGGGTCTGTAAACTGGGTCAGGTGTGACGTTGATTGTAAGGCTGTCACTCTGCTTTTATGAGTTTTGTGAGTATTTTCTCTGGCAACGAGTGTTTTTGACNTAGATTTTCTTTTTGAAGGTTGTACTGTTTTACAGCTGCCCGTGAAGAGTATCGGTGTGGTAGTTGTCCGTGTCGGGCATTATCATTGCAGTTTTTTCCTTAGTGTTTTCGTTATTGCAGTGAACTACAGGTAACAAAATTTACCACCTTAACCGTTTTTATTAAGTATGTTTGTATCTTTGCATCGGTCACCGCCATCCTCAGTTTGCACTGTCCGCATTAAGCATGACTCACCGATCCCTGAAGCGTCCACCCCTGGTCCCCGCCCTTGTACTTGTCTCTGAATTTGGCTACTCCAGCGGCCTCATACAAGTGGGATCATACAGGATTTGTCTATTTTGTGACTGGCTGATTTCACTTAGCTTAATGTTTTAAAGTTCATACGTGTTGTAGCATTTGTCATAATTTCCTTCCTGAGAAAAGGAAGCGTTTAAATAATCTAAAAACTTTTAAAGAGGCTGAGTATATGTATCTGCATATACCACATTTTACATATCACTCATCTGTTGGTGGAGTTTGGTTTCTTCTACATTTTAATTGTGAACAATGCTGCTGTGAATGTGGGTGAACAAGTATAGCTTTGACACCTTGTGCTTTCAACTCTTTTGGGTGCAGACCCCGAAGTGGAATTGCTGAATCACATGGCAATTTTATTTTTATTTGAAAAAATTTTAATAATTTTTATATATGTGTTGCTGTTCTTGTGCTTTCTCTAGTTGAGGAGAGCGGGGGCTACTCTTCCTTGCGGTGCTCGAGACTTCTCATTAGCGGCGCTTCTTGTGGAGGATGGGCTCTCGGTCACTCAGGCTTCAGTAGTTGTGGGTCATCAGCTCTAGAAAGTGAACTTGCCGTTGGCAGGCAAATTCTATCCACCAGGGAAGTCCTGTTTGAGGTTTTATGAGGAGCCACAATACTGTTTTATCATTACATTTTTAAAAATAGATTTATTTGGGGGACATATTACATTAAAAATGTCATGTTATTGTAATGTCTGTTTTTTGTTGGTATGAAGGTTCAGTGTTTTGTGTTTGACTGTTTTATATACAGTTGAGTCTTGTTATTTGCAAGTTTTGTATTTGTGAATTTGCTTATTCTATAAAGTTTATTTGTAACCCCCAAAGCAACGCTTATGGTTATTTGTTGACATGACTAGGTGGCAGAAAAATTGGAGTTGTCCAGGTCGTATTCCCAGCTGAGGTTGGATAGGTGACACTCTGCCTTTCATTCAGGCTTTCATAGTGTAAACAAGCATCCTTCTGAGTGTGTGTTTGGTGCCACATTTCTCACATTTTCATTCTTTATGTTGGTGAATTTCACTGGCTGGAGTGGTCCTCAAGTGTAGTGCTGCATAATGTCCCACAGCAAAAAGGCTGTGAGTGCTTTCCCGAAAAAGTATGTTAGGGGAGCTTCATTCAGACCTGAGTTACAGTGTTGGTGTTATTTCAGTTCAGTCACTCAGTTACATCTGACTCTTTGTGACCCCATGGACTGCAGCAGGCCAGGCTTCCCTGTCCTTCAGCAACTCCTGGGGCTTGCTCAAACTCATGTCCATTGAGTTGGTGATGCCATCCAACCATCACGTCCCCTGTCCTCCCCTTCTCCTGCCTTCAGTCTTTTCCCAGCATCAGGGTCTTTTCCAGTGTTCAGTGTTAGTGAATCAATAATGTATACAAAATAAGGTGTTTACAAACATACACAGGTAAAGCAAGGTTATTGATAGGTTGGTTGATATAAATACATTGTGACCAGAGGCTCCTGTGAATTGTACCTGTTTCCCCTTCGAGGGAGTGGTCAGTATTGGCCCAGTGACTTTCTAGGGCAGCAGCACTGAAAGTGCCCTACTTGAGTGGCACTGTTATCACCTCCATTAACTACTGGAGTGAAGGTTCCTGGACTGACATGTCCTCAGTAAATATTTGATTGAATATTTGAATGTCTGCTCACTGATTTTATCTTTGTGAATTTATGTTTCCTTCCTTTGTTCTCACTGACTCAATTAATTTTAGGAATTCTTGGTATAAAATATTTTTTTTCTTACAGGTCTGGGATAAAAGTGAAAGTGGGGAATGGCATTGCACTGCTAGCTGGAAGGTTAGTATTTATTTTTACGGTGATTTTAAAAAATTGAAACATTTACTATTGGGTAACATTAGTGACTTTCTGTTCGGTTTTGAGAATTATAAAATTTATACCTTTTACTTTTTTTCACTATTAAAGTAGCAAATGTGCTTCAGAAAATTTGAAAGTAGCATTTTAACCTGTTTTCAGCATCTCAGTATGTCTTTCTTACCTCTTTCCTTTACATATTTTTTTAATAGTTGTAATGTTTTGTACATAGCTTTATTTTTTGCTTTACCAGGTAGAGTTTTATGTATCTTGAGAATTGTCAATTTTAAATGTACAGTTCAGTGAGTGTTAGTTAAGTTTACACAGTTGGCAGCTCTACCACAATCTAGTTTTAGAACACTTACCATCAACCCTGAAATTTACCTTGTGGCAGCTTGGGAGTTAATCGTCTTTCTCTTCTTATGCCCCAGGTAACCACTGAACTGTTTTCTGTTTATAAAGTTTTACTTTCTCTAGACATTTCATATAAATGGCATTCTACAATATGTAGTTACTTGTTTCTACTTGCTTTCCTTAGCTTGTTTCTGAGGTTCATCCATGTTGTGGTATGTATCAGTGGTTTGATGCTTTGTAAAGCTGAGTAGTCGTCCATTGTATAGATAAAGCCACATTTTACTTACTCATTGACTATTTGATGGACATTTGTTTGTTTTTAGTTTTTGACGATTATGAATGCTTTTATGAACATGCCGTACAAGTCTGTGTGTGGACATTTTTGATTCTTTTAGATATCTAGGAGTAGAATTGCTGGACTGTGTAAGGTATGGGAATTAGAGAAAGTGAGGTTCAGAAAAAGAACGAGACTGGCACTTTATAGGAACAGATCACCTTTAATGAGGCAAGAAGGGGCAGCAGTCAGATTAGTGAGCTGCTGCACTTACTCAAGAAAAGAGTAAGTAAGTATAGGCATGTCTGTGGGAAGTTACTGTCTTAAGGGGGCCTATTCTTCTCTAAGGTTGTTCAGAATAGTTACCTCTTAAATGGCTGGGGCAAGGAATTTTGGAAATTGGCCAGAGGCTGGACCAGCTGGGAGCTGGGCCTAATCAACCTTAGTGTCCATTTTTTTCTTCGGGTGAGAGAGTTCTTTGTTTTGCATAGAATGGTGGGGAGGACCTGGAGGGGAGTTTTTAACTCCAGGCTATTTTGAGCTACCTAACTTTCCTTCAGAATGTGTATAGTTTTAACTTTTTTGAAAACTGCCATAAACCATTGTCTGTTCCCAACAGCAATGTATGAGGGTTCCAGTCTGTCCTTTTGATTATATTAGTAGCCATCTTAGTGGGTGTAAAGTGTGTCTCATTGGATCTCGGTTTGTATGCCTTTAATAACTAGCCCGGTGTTGATAGCATTTTCATGTGCATGCTTGTCACTTACTTACCATCTATGATGAAGTGTCTATTGAAATCTTTTGTCTTCCCCTCCCATTTTTTAAATTGTGGTGAGAGTCAACATAAAGTTCACCATTTCAAGTAAACAAATAATTGTAAATAAATGCATTTATTGCATTCACAATATTGTACAATTGCTTCCTGTATCTAGTTCTAAAACTTACTTTTATCACTTCAAAAGGAGGCTCGTATTTTTGCTTTATAATTAACAGGTTTCATTAGTACTTTGGTATGTTTTAAAACATAAATACAGCAACAAAACAAATATGACAACAGATACACCCTA
Source organism: Neotragus moschatus (assembly GCA_006410615.1). NCBI lineage: Eukaryota > Metazoa > Chordata > Mammalia > Artiodactyla > Bovidae > Neotragus > Neotragus moschatus. The sequence continues at coordinate 446,579 of SJYA01002878.1, forward strand.
TTTTGCTTACTAATTGATATTTGTTTGCTTTTTATTGTGATGAATCCTTTGTATAGTTCTTGTTCTTTAGTTAGATCATGCTTTAGCTGGAAGCTAATATTTAGTGGAATCTCACTGCGCTAGTGCATCTTTGACTTAATAGCTTATGTGAGTAAGAAAAGTGAAATAAAAAGATTGGACAGAACAGAGAATACAAATAAGGGTGCAGGGACTTCCCTGGTGGTCCAGTGGTTAAGACTCTGGTTCCACTGCAGGGGGGCACAGTTTCAGTCCCTGGTCAGGGAATGAAAATCCCACATGCCAGAGGCCAAAAAAAAGATGCAGAGTTTACCATTGGATGATGGCATTGTTACCATGCAGAAATTATTGAATTATGAAAGTGTTCTGAGATTGAGTGTACAAAAAGTGTTAGATACATGGAAGCCTAAAACAGATTTTGTGAGCATCATGGGTAGACTGGTGCTTGTGGTCATACAGTATTTTTATTGGAAAGCACAGACAATTCTATTGATGTGAAATGCTTTAAGACTTTTCTGCCTTTTTTTTCTTGGTCAACATAAAGAGTTGAATAATAGTAATTTGATGTTTTTCATATATAAAGATAGTGCTATGGAGCTTTAAATTATTCCCTCACAATTTGGAGATGCGGGCTTCTCTGTATTTTTCCTCTCATTGCCTCTTTTCCTGGCCAGACATCAGAATCATTTTAAGCATTTTGTTGCTATGGTTTCTTATACTGTCAGGCTTTTGAAGCATATAATTTTGATTAATCTTACTTATTAGGTGGATATTCCCTGTAGAAGCAATTTGCAAGCGAAAAAAATAATGGACTGAGAGAATCTCTGTTTAAAAGCTTTGTTAGGTTAAACTCTGAACCCGGTCTCTGCTAGTAGCGCTGGAAAAGGTCAACTTTATCCAGAAGGTTTTTTTTTTTTTTAATTCATAAAATGTTAGAAGAACTTGACTCCAGAAGAGCTGTAATCCTAGTTGAAGTTTCTTCTAAAAATTAAAAGTTCTAGAGTTTAGCTTGTTTTATTTTGGCCGTGCTGCATGGCATGCAGGGTCTTAGTTTCCAACCAGAGATTGAACCCGTGCCCTTCTGGTGGAAGTGTGGCGTTCTAACCACTGGACCACCAGGAAATTCCCTAGAAGTTAAATTTTTAAATGTTAAATTGAGTAGCTTTTTCCGTTTGTTGGGGGCAAAAATATCTGTATTCTATTTCTTCAAGTGACATGTGTGAAAAATAAGTAAACTCCTCTTTTTCCGTTTTTTTCTTTTTTTGATTCCTCAGACACATAGTGGATCTGTGTGGCGTGTGACATGGGCCCATCCTGAGTTTGGACAGGTTTTGGCTTCCTGTTCTTTTGACCGAACAGCTGCTGTCTGGGAAGAGATAGTAGGAGAATCAAATGATAAACTGCGCGGACAGAGCCACTGGGTGAGACATTGGTTAGCAGTGGGTGGCGGGTGGAAGCCAGAGCACCTGAAGAGCAGTGATCTTTCTAAGGACACTTCGGGGAAGTGAGACTTTCAGTCCCACCCCTCTGACCCACAGGGAGGGGAGAGGGTTGCAGATTGACTGATCACCAGTAGCCAGTGAGTTAGTCATTCATGCCTATGTAATGAGGCCTGCATCAAAAGCCTAAAAGATGGGGTTTGGAGGCTCCTGGGCTGGTGGAGATCTGGGGACCTGGCGCTGGCAGGAGCATAGGGGCGCTGGCAGGAGCATGGGGGCTCTGCACCCGTCCCTGACCGTACCCTGTGGGTCTCTTCCACGTGACTGTTACTGAGTTAGAGCAGGCAGTGAGAAGCACAGGTAACACTCAGATTTTGGACTGGTACCTGAAGAATGATGATCTTGTGGGACTGAACTCTGCACTCCAGAATCTGATGCTATCTACAGGTAGTTAGTGTCAAAACAGTTGAATTCTCCTTGGACACCCTTCTGGTGTCAGAGTTGTCTGTGGGTGTGAGGATTAGCCCCCAGTCCCGCTCTCCAGAATTGAAATTGTTACCAGAACCCTTTTACTTCTTTAGGGAAATGTCTGATCAAGTCCTTGGTCCATTTTTTGTTGTTGAGTTATAGGTAGGAATTCTTTATGTACTTTATTTCCTTAACGGATATGTGATTTCCAAATCTTCTTTCTCATTCTGTTGTCTCTCCAGTCTCTTGATAGAGTGTACAAGGGTTGTGTGCAAGGATTTCATGAAGTATAGTTTAGTTTTTCTTTTGTTTCCTTGTGTTTCTTGTATCATAAATCATTGCCAAATCCATTGTCTTGGAGACTCTGGCCAGAATTTTCTTTTAAGAGTTTTATAGTTCAGTGCTTATGTTTAGGCCTTTGACTAATAGAGTTAATGTTTGTATGTGACATAAGGCAGGTATCTATCGTAATTCTTTTGCACTTCAGTGTCCAGTTCTCTGAGCACCTTTCATTGAGAAGATTGTCTTTCCCCTATAGAATGGTCTTTGGCATCCTTGTCGAAAATCAAGTGACCATATTTGGAGAGTGGTGGCAATATGAAGGATTTTTTTCTTCAAACTTTATGATTTGTATTTAGTGTTTCGGCATTTGTGTTATATTAATTATTTATATTACAATCCTGTAATTGCTACCACTTCTAGACCCAACTTATAGGAGTTGGGTCCCAAAACTGTAGACAGTAAGCTGTTGATTTCTAAATTTTGTTGACAGTTTCAGTCAAAAGTCAGCTCTTGTAGAAGTCGAGCAGTAACTGGTTGGTATCTGCCATGCTGGGGTTCCCTAATTTCCAGAACACCAGCTTCCTACCATTCTCTTGGTCTCTGCTGCATGCCTTATTTAAAAGTGGATACTTTTGGTCCGAGCAGGGTTAACCAGCACTTAGACTTGACAGGAGAAGTTGTACTCCCTCCTTTTTGCTGTCTAAGGATCTTAAGGCTGTTTGCAGCCTGCTTTGCATGACAAAACTACCTGTATGAAAATTCTAACATTTTCTGCTTTTCTTCTATCTGCCTAAGCGCTTCCCAGGTGGCGCTAGTAGTAAAGAACCCACCTGCCAATGCAGGAGATGTAAGAGAGAGCTGGGTTCAATCCAAAGTTGGGAAGATCCCTTGGAAAAGGACATGGTAAACCCACTCCAGTATTCTTGCCTAGAGAATCCCATGGACAGAGGAGCCTGGTGGGCTACAATTAATAGGATCGCAGAGACACAGCTGATTTAGCACACACACGCTGCTTAAGAAGATAGAATTTATCTAATAAAGTTAGGCTTCACAAGGTCATCTTTCTTCTGCATTAAAGGAGCAGCTGATTATAGGTCACTGATTGTGAGTTTGTGTACATGGTGTTTTGCCAGGTCCTTTGGAGGAAATAGAGGCCTCCCCAGTTTTTGAGTGTCTTTTCAAGGTGGTGCAGTTTTCTGAGGATGTGGCAATGGATCTCTGTGATTCAGAGCCTGTGCTCTTTCACCCTGACATCCTTTCTTTTTGTGTGTAATTTACATGTTTTTTTTTTTTTTTTTTTTTTTTCAGGTCAAGAGGACAACGCTGGTGGACAGCAGAACGTCTGTTACCGATGTGAAATTTGCTCCTAAGCATATGGGTCTCATGTTAGCAACATGTTCAGCAGATGGGATAGTTAGAATCTACGAGGCTCCAGACGTCATGAATCTCAGCCAGTGGTCTTTGCAGCATGAGATCTCATGCAAACTCAGCTGTAGTTGTATTTCTTGGAACCCTTCAAGGTAGGTGATATAAGCCTAGTAATCATTACACTTAGCATCAGATGCTTTATTTTTTTGAATATGCTTTTCTTAAGTGGTCTTGTTTATCTGTTTTAAAAAATATATATTATGGAGAATAATAATTCTCTTTTCTCCACCCTGTCCTGTCTCTTATTCCTCTGTTTCTATTCCATATAAGAAGCTGCTGCTAAGTCACTTCAGTTGTGTCCGACTCTGTGCGACCCCATAGATGGCAGCCCACCAGGCTCCCCCATCTCTGGGATTCTCCAGGCAAGAATACTGGAGTGGGCTGCCATTTCCTTCTCCAGTGTATGAAAGTGAAAAGTGAAAGTGAAATCGCTCAGTCGTGTCCGACTCTTGGCAACCCCATGGACTGCAGCCTACCAGGCTCCTCTGTCCATGGGATTTTCCAGGCAAGAGTACTGGAGTGGGGTGCCATTGCCTTCTCCTGGCCACTGTAACCATTCTGGTACACTTTCTGAACTTTTCCCATGCATATATAAGTAAATATTTTCTGCCTATGTAAACACACACATATATATACACAAACACACCCACGTATATGCTATCATGTACAAGTGGACCCAAAACACACAGACGTGTATGGACCTAACATTATCCTTTTTTGCAGTTTGCTTCTTACACTTAAAAATACATTGTGGGCTTTTAAAAAAAATTGCTCGTTTAAAATTTTTTTTGATTGTATTGGGTCTTAGTTGCAGCACGAGAGATATTTCGTTGCAGTGCAGGGGCTTCTCTCTAGTTGTGACGTGGGCTCCAGAGGACAGGGGCTCTGTAATTGAGGTGTATGGGCTCAGTACTTGTGGTACTCAGGCTTAGCTGCCATGTGGCATGTGAGATCTTTTGTTTCCCGACTGGAGATCAAACCCACGTCACCTGCTTTTGACGGTTGATTCTTAACCACTTGACCAGCAAGGAGGTCCCCTCATTGTGGGTGTTTTCCTGTGTCTTAGTGCATCTAGGCTTATCTTACTCCTTTCCTTGATGCACAGAGTGTGATTCTAAGACTATCACTATTTTATATTTTAAGTGGTTTCCTTATGCCTCTGTTTCTTGCCATGTTATCTTTAAATAGAACTTATAGTCACTCTGTGAAAAATGATTTAGCACATTAAGAAAGCTTTCTACTTGTGAAGATGTGACAAGATATTTTATTTGTTGTTCTTCAGTTGTATGTAATTGTCATAATTCAAACACTTCTTCACTTAGTGATTTATCAATTTTCAGACTGTATGTTGACTCACCTCTCTTAAAAAAAGTGGAAATTAGCTCTTTTTTGCTTCTGTCACACATTTATGCTCTCATTTCCTAATGTTTTGTTACACTGCTTGTATAGTGACAAGATTTATAGTATTTGTCTTTATGTTTTGTAAACCTCTAGTACAGGTAAAAGTACTTTTATCTTTTGCTTATAAGTTGATTCAAAATACTAAGTAGCAACTGAATTTGTAAGACTAGATAGTATTCATTCTAAACACAAATTAATCTGTTTTCGTAGTTGTAGTTCACAGAATAATGTGACATTGACTTTGACAGGTGCTCTTTTCTCATTATTGATTCCTTTACTTTGGGTTATATTTAGGTGTCACAGTTTTCATATCATGAGTTGTCTCTGGATTTTTTGTTTTCCTTTGGTCACCAGCTCTTAAAGAAACTTTTTTTTTTTTTTCCTCCATAGGAGTTGATGGCAAACTATAAATTCTAGAACACCTGAAAATGTCTTGGTTTTACTCCATGCTTAATTGTAGTTTGGCTAGCTCTAGAACTTTGGCTAAGTTCAAAATGTAAGAATTTCAGAGATTTTTAAATTTTAGATTTTTAAAAGATTCTTGAATCTTTTAAATTTTAGTTGGTGGGAAGTGTGTGATCAGTCTGCTACTGGATCTTTTGTAGGGAGCCTATTCTTTGTGGAAAGTTTTAGGATTTTATCTTACTACTACTTTCAGATTCAGTTATATTCTGTGAGTTTGTGGTTTGTCCATTTTGACAGTATAATGACTTTTGATTGCAGAAAGTTCTGAATTTTAATATGGCCACATTTAAGTCTTTCTTATATGTTGTTGTGCTTTTATTTGTTTATTTTTTTTTTGAGAAATTCTTCCCCACCTTGATGTTATCAAGTGTATTCTGAAAGATGTTTGGTTTTGCCTTCCCTTCTGACTCAGCTGGTAAAGAATCTGCCTTGCAATGCAGGAGACCTGGGTTTGAGCCCTGGGTTGGAAATATACTCTGGAGAAGGGAAAGGCTACCCACTCCAGTATTCTGGCCTGGAGAATTCCATGAACTGTATAGTCCATGGGGGTCACAAAGAGTCAGACACAACTGAGCTACTTTTACTGTCACTCTTAGGTCATTAAATCTCCTGGAGTTGCTTTGTATCGTTTAAGATAGTGGAATTCTAAGATTTAACCAGGATGTTCCAAGGTATTTTTTCTTTATTAGAAAAGATTTCAAATATAGTAATAATACAATAGATCCTCATATATCCATCACCTTGCTACAGTAATAGAGAGCCACTCTTGTTTTTGTTTGTGAGTGCCCCATGACTCATTACCATTGGTTGGTTGGTTGGTTGATTTGCTATTTGTTTGATTAGAGGTTGTAGCTTCTAGAATTTCCTCTTTAGTAGTAGTGGTTGAGCTCTTTTTCCCTTAGCTTTTTTGCTGTCTTATGTCCTTCTGCTTCCTGAAATTCTTCCAGATTTCTTAATTTCTGATGGCATATTCTGATTTCTGCACTCTTACGGTGTATTCTTTCATCTTCTCATGGAGATATAGAAAGGAGTTGCAGATGATCAGTCTCCCGTATTCAGAGAGTTGGATGGTTTTGCTCACTGTTTAGTTATGAGCCATATTTGGAAGATGATTTAAGTGTGATTTTTTTTTTTCTAAATATACAAATGAGGTAATCCTCAATTCAGGTTGTTATCTGGTGTTTTATAATTTATTTTTTAGAATATTTAACAAATGATTTATATTTTCAGTGATTTTAGACTATATTATAAATGTACTTGTCCTTCCTCAGATACTTAACATTGTGAAAGAATAATCTGGAACACTGAAAGAAGAAATCTTGTGAGATATAGAAACTACTGTAATTTACACCCCTTCAAATAGCCAAGAATTATAGTATATAACTTATAATTTTATTTTGTCACTATACCACTTTACAGTTTACTTGGTGTTTTTCTTATGTTAGGTGACTTGATCTCGTTATCAGAAGCTTTAGTACTAAAGACCTAAATTTTTATTTTTTTTTAAATTACATTTTGTTTTCAGCTTTATGAGATTGGCAGATCATAACATCAAGACTAAATAGTCTTTAAACATCAAGGTTAAACAGTACCTCTATGTCACTCTCATTGAGGTATTACTTAATCTGAATGTGGGAGGCAAGGGAAATCGATATCTAGGTAATTAAACATAAAAATGGAAAAAAAAATTAACCTAGAGTTCACCTCAGAGTTCATTCTTTTATTGCTTATCTTTTGCCTTTTTAAAAATGTAGTTGGCTACAAATGAATGTGGAGACTTAAAGAATGATAGGCATTCCTTCCTAAGGATGGTCTTCTATATTCCTCCTCCATTGGGATGGGATTCTTTTTGTGCAAAGCATGTAAAAAATTTTTTTTGCCATGGATTTGGTCACCATAAAGTTACTTTTCATGTAATAGTTAATGACCAGATTTTTTAGGAAAAATTCTAAGATTTCTTAGGTGTTTTTTTTTTTTTTTTAAATCGAATGCTTGAAGCCTTTTCTTTGGGGGAAAGGACTACTTTCTATTTCAGCCATAAGAAAATGTGGTAGAAATATGGTGAAAGGCTGGTGTCCTTGGTCCCCAGATGAGACCTCTGGGGTACCCTTCCTGGGAGTGGGGCACTGGGCATAGCAGGGGTCTAGTCCACAGCTGACCGGTGGGTTGCACAGCTGCTGGATGAGTTTTTAATTGTCTGAACTATATGTGTGGGGATGTTACAATTGAGAAAACCCATTTTTCTCTTCCTTTCCAGCTCTCGTGCTCATGCTCCCATGATTGCTGTAGGAAGTGATGACAGTAGTCCAAATGCAATGGCTAAGGTTCAGATTTTCGAATATAATGAAAACACCCGGTCAGTACTGCTTTGGTTTAGTTACTGTTCTGAATTGGAGTTAATTTTTTAAAATGTTATTTCTTTTTTCATTAATTCAGTTATGCATTGTCATATTTACTGATTTCCTATGATATGCTAAGTTCTCTGTTCTGGTAATAACTAAATTGAATGATGTAGCTGCTGCTGCTGCTAAGTCACTTCAGTTATGTCTGAATCTGTGTGATATCATAGACGGCAGCCCACCAGGCTCCTCTGCCCATGGGATTTTCCAGGCCAGAGTACTGGAGTGGGCTGCCATTTCCTTCTCCAGAGTGATGTAGAGGAAAAGGTAAAATTGGTCTTCCAGTATGTACCATCATGCAGGGAAAACAAAAAAAATGCAAAATGGTGATGAATTTTATAAACTGGAAGATTCATTCAAGAGAAGACTGTAGAATGAGTAGAAGTTGGCCAGACAGAGAGCGTGCAACTTTCCAGGTGGAGAAAGTGAGCCAATGTAATCTCACTGTAGTTGGAACATAATGGGTCAAAGGGAGACCATGTGGTGGGAAACCCACAAGGCTTATGTTCTTCAAGACCTCCTGCTTAGTGTCCTGTCTTTATCTTAAGGGTATCCTGAAGCTGTTAAAAGACTGCCGAACTGGAGGGTAACAGGATCAGATGGTCATTTAACTCTTCCTGAGATGTGGAAATAGACATTGGTATAGCTTCCCTTTTTTTAGAGATTTTTTTTTTCCTTATATTTATTTATTTGTTTATTGGTTTTGGTTGTGCTGGCTCTTTGTTGCTGCTCAAGCTTTTCTCTAGTTGCAACAAATGGGGGCTACTTCTAGTTGCAGTGGGTGGACTTCTCATTGCAGTAGCTTTTCTCTTTTTGCAAAGTCCCGAGCTGTAGGGTAAGCAGCCTTCAGTAGTTGCAGCTCTCAGGCTCTAGAGTACAGGCTCAGTAGTTGTGACTCATGGGCCTCAGTTGTTCTGTGGCATGGGAGACTTTTCCTGGATCAGAGGTTGAACCCCCGTATCCTGCATTGGCATGCGGATTCTTTAAGACATAGCCACCAGGGTAGCTCTGGTATAGCTTCCTTTATCATCACTTAAAAAAATTCAATTCTTGCTGTTATTAGCGCAACTTTTTTCTTTACACTCAAATCTTAGGAAATTCAGGTATCCTTTTTCTTAAAAAAAGATATTAATAGCTAACAAAGCAAGATCTCATTCTAATTTTTCGTTAACTCTGTTTGAAGCTAAACTTAAGAAAATTGAAGGAAGAAACCTGGGAGGTTAATATTATTTTCCTAGGGCTGCCGAAACAAATTACTACAAACTGGTGGCTTAAATCAGAAGTTTATTCTCATACTTCCGGAGGCTGGAAATCTGAGATCAAGGTATTGTCAAGGCTTGCTGCCTTCATACTCTTTCCTTGTCTCTTCCAGCTTTTGGAGGCTCCAGGAGTTCCTTGGCTGAGCAGCATAACTACAGTCTCTGCTTGGTCTTCACATGGCTTCTCCTCTAATGTCCGTTCTCTGTCACCCTGAGATCCTTAATTATATCTGCAGAAGCCCCTTTCCTTAGGTCACAGTCTCAGTTCCTGGAGGTTAGAGCTGGGACGTAATACACACAGCAGAGGTGAACACTACTACATATGAGCAAGATGGAATAATGCAGATACCTAGACATATGGCTTTGTAAAATTTTCATTTATGATAATTTTAAGGTAAATTGTTCTTTAATTAGGAAATATGCAAAAGCTGAAACTCTCCTGACTGTCACAGACTCTGTCCATGATATCGCCTTTGCTCCGAACTTGGGACGATCTTTCCACATTCTTGCCATAGCAACCAAAGACGTGAGAATTTTTACATTAAAGCCTGTGAGGTGAGTTTTTGAAATAACTAATTTGAAATTTCTCTTAACTTTTGCTTATTTTCATTTGTGGAGGAAAGTGTAGAGGCAAGAATGATCTGAATAATAGATTCTTATGAACATTTTATCTATAAATATATGACTTTAGGGAATGGGGAATTGAGGAAAGAGAGAGGTTTTTTTTCTTAGTTGTGTTTTATTTAGGCAGATATTAAAAATGAATTAGATCCTCTGAATATAATTGGACGCTATACATGTTTGAAGGAATGAGAGGTGGCAGTCTACTTAGGGAAGATTAGTGCTGAGACATTCTTGTGAATAACCTATTTAGTTTTAATTTTGGAATTCTGAACCTCAGTTCTTTTTTTCCCCTCTTTCTTCCCTTTTCTTATTCTTCCTACTACTTTTCTTTTAAAAAAGTAATCATTTTCATCTCTCTTATTCTTCAGCGTTTTGTGGGGAATAAAGTCCTCTTTAGTTGCTGAGTATCTTTTATGTGGTAGGATCATGCCAGGTACTGGGGAGTCAAATGAAAGTGACTTGGCCCAACTCTCAGTAAGCTGTTAGAGAGGTTGGGGGTGGATATGACCTTCTGGTGGTATGCATGTGAGACCACTGTTACTATTAGAACAATGAGCGTGTATAAATGTATGTGTGTCCATACTCAGAATTCCTTAGGAATGTTTTTTTTTAATTAACAGGAAAGAACTTACTTCCTCTGGTGGGCCAACAAAATTTGAAATCCATATCGTGGCTCAGTTTGATAATCATAATTCTCAGGTCTGGCGAGTGAGTTGGAATATAACAGGAACAGTGCTGGCATCTTCAGGAGATGATGGCTGTGTGAGGTTGTGGAAAGGTAATAGTTCAGTGGAAGAATTGTTGTTGTATGTTGCTACTTTAGAATTTTCCCTTAGAAATGTAAACTTGGAAATATGTCTATGGTTACTTTTAAATTAATGTCTCATATTGTTTTGAATCTCTATCATTTTACCTAGTTCATAGCAGTGATTGACTAATTGAATTACATTTCCATGTGGAATAAAGTAGAACTAATTGTGACAGAACATACGCTACCTCCAGAGATACCATTTGGTATGGGTGTAACTTGTATGAGTTCTCTATAGACTCAGGATACAGTTACCTCTTGATTGAACAACTGCTTTAGCCAATTAGCCCTTAGAAGAAAATTTAGGATCTTCCTCACTTCTCTACAGCTCCCAAAAGTTAGAGAATCTTGAGGCCACTGATTCTAAAAGTTTTACAAATGCCAAGCAGAGAGAAGGCGCTGTGGACATTTGACACTGTGAGTGTTGTGGTCTGTTCTTCTCCTTGGATGTTTATCCACTGGTCAGGTGCCATGGTCTGTGCACCACTCTAGTTGGCAGCATCCCTTTCTGAGGATGTGATTACAGCACAGTTCATTTCCCCTGAGAAGTGGCTGTTCCTAAAATGCAGTTTGACTGAGTCTCTTGGGGTCAGCTTTGGGAGTTTGACTGAGTCTCCTGGAGTCAGCTTTTGGCTGTGGTAGTACCAGCCAGACCTCAGGGGCTCTGCTGCCCTGTCTACCTCTGGACTTTAGTCAGGACAGCCCCACTCCACCCAGCAGGCTCCCTACTTGGATTTCCTGGGCTCGGTGTCTTTAGTGACCAGCTTTGCATCCAAACCATTAGGCCAAGCTGGATAAGCCACTCAGACCCCAGAGGTTTTATTACCTACATCCACGGGGACATTAGATACCCACGTGACTTACACCTGCTTAACTGAGAATGTGATTCTGTTACCCACACATCATTCTTGAAATTCATTGTAATGAAGACAGAATTTATTTTGATGTTAATGTGATAATGTGGTAGCTTACATCTGTCAATATGTATCTTGAAAGGAGTGGTGAAAGTTTTGTTTTTTAAATTGGTAATTCTTTAAAAAACTTCAAAAAATAATTGTTAAAATTGAGATATATGTGTTTCATTAAAAAAATGTCTCTACCATTAATCCTAAGAGATGCATAGCCCATAGGTCTTTCTTATTTCTTTAATTGTAGATTTGTGCACTGGAACATGATTATTAGTAATGTTGATGTGTTGACCACTTTCCTTCCAGCTAACTATATGGACAACTGGAAGTGTACTGGCATTCTGAAAGGTAATGGGAGCCCTGTCAATGGGAGTTCTCAGCAGGGAAACTCAAATCCGTCCATAGGTTCAAATATCCCAAGTCTTCAGAATTCACTAAATGGATCTTCTGCTGGCAGGTAGGCTGTTTTGTGAGAAAACTAGCAATTATCTTCTTTTTAAATCATTCAGGTAGCCATACTGAAGGTGTGTTATTTTGTGGGTTTTTAGATTGAATCAAGAAATTGGCACATAATTGTGACACTAGAAGAGAAAGCACTTTAGTATCTCTGTATTTGGTTTATTACTTAGTCATAATATTTACAGGTAGGTTATGATATTGTGATACTTAGTGGTCTACCAGAGACGTGTGTAACTGGAAAGTAGTGAGATGAAGAGGAAGTGTGGGACAGCGCTGGGGCTTGTAATCCAGAGGAGTCAGTGTCATTAGTGATGGGAGGGTAGCCTTTGAGTCAGGTTAAACTAAAATTGTATATAAAACACATGAACTAAGGCTTTGTAGAAGAGTGAGTTAAGTGTTTTTTTTGTGTGTGTGTGTTTAAAACTTTCATGGAGATTATAAGAGGAAATGGTAAATTGATTTGATTTTTAGAATTTTTAGTATGTTTTAGATTCGCAAAGCATGTTTGATGTCATTAGAGTCATCCTTTGTTTTCATATTCAAATTTCAAATATGAATTTGTAAGGTAAAATTATTTTAACATGCCTTTGTGAATAATTTGGAGTACTATTAAGGAAAATTTAAAGCACAGCCTTAACAAACTATACTGTAATGGTTCTTTTGTCAATTTAAGAGAACTGTATTTTAAATTTATTATTTTTATACTGTTATAGTTTTATAAAGAAGTCCTGGTTTTTTATTTTTAAGTATTTGTATAAAAACAACTTCAGGTACCATAGGAGATATAAGAATATAAAGATTATTTCATGAAACAGAGGATAATTAGTGTTAATACTTTTTAAAAAAAAAAAAAATCTAGTGTTTGGTTGCTGCCTGTACTGCATATTTTCTTTTGTAAAAAGCTTTGAAGTTTTGATCTGTGTTCTTACTGTGCCAATAACCATGTGTGTTAGATCTGTGATGCATTTTCCCTTCTCCATTTGTATTATGTCCTTTAACAGAAAGCACAGCTGAGTACCAGCTAACTGGAGTAACTTTGCTGTTTTGCTGCTTGTTGCATGCACACAGGAATGGAAAGCGAGCTCCTTTTCCCCTTCCCCAGCGCCGTTTGACCTCTCCCAAGATACACCAGCAGCCTGCTTACTACTAAACGCAATCCAAAAGGCCTTTAAAAATACAGTGTATATCATTTTTTTTGTACTAGCCAGTTTATTGACACTTACTTAAAATTTTTGAAATATAAATGGGGAGGCTTTTTGTTGAGACACTGTCACCAAAACAATTTTTTGAAATGTTTCTGCAACTCACGGGTTTTAAAATTAAAAGATTGTTACCATCCTCAGTAGTTGGGAGGAGGGAAAATATCACTATTCCATCTGGAGAATGTATATAGACTTCTGTCTTTTATTTTCTAAAACAGTAGGCTAAAGTGAATTTTTATAATTTCAATTTGAGGATTGAATAAGTATTTTTCATAAAGATTGTTTTGAGTGCTAATTTGTTTACTTTTTGTAGAATTGGTTTATACATGATACTATTCAATATAACTGTTATTTCTTTAAAATGTTTAAACTATTATTAGCGAAAGAGTGAGAGAAATAGTAGTGACAGTAACTTGACTGTACAGTTTGTAGCCAGACAACATTTGGTATTCCTTCATTTATATTTTGGTAGTAAAATGAAAACATCATTGTAAGTTTTCAGTTTATATTCACTAAAGAGGTAAATATTTCTAATACGTGCTTGTATATTTTTATGGTGTGATTTCATGGCTTAAGGTTTCCTTCAAGTCAAAATTTGGAAACATATAAGAAGCAGATATATAAGCATACTATAAGAAGCAGATAAAGCTTTGCTAAAATTGTGCATGCATGTTAAACCTCCAGGTTCCATGTCCCAGGATTTTCTTAATTTTGTTGGCTGCTTCATTTAGTTCGTATCCTCTGATGGCAGAGCTATAAATCTTTTTTTAAGAAAATGATAAAGTATTACGGGTAAGTTATAAAATAGTAGGCTAACAGTAGGAGGACATATTTTTGAGCCCTTTTATTTATCAACATTTTGTACTAATCAAAGGTTTTTGCAGAAAAACATCAAAGTGTATTCAAAGACTGTGTTTCTTGGAAAGTATGTTGCAGTAGCTGGCCGTACCATGTGAGCGTCTCCCTGAATTGGTCCTGAGAGTCATGTGTGCACTAAAACTGCTGTTGCTACAGGGGAAGCGTTGCTTAAAGAAAAGCTTATGTGATATGTAAATTTCAGGATAGCATCAGTATGTTTCTGAGAGATTAGAAAATGTTTTAAATTATAAAATTAATGTCTTCTTTTGTAACATTCATACTGAAGATTTTTTTTTAACATTTTAAGTTAAACAGATTCTATTTCTTTTTCCAAGTTTCTATACTTGCTTAAGCAAGCCTAATTTGAGTAAGGGTCTTGATTTTGCTGTTATGTTCTGTTAGTTTTGGCATGAATATACTAAAGCTTTTTTTTCTAGCATGTGTTTTCCCCTCTTTGGTTCTCTTTGTATTTACTACTTTTCTCTTTTTCTTCTGTTTTTTTTTCTCTGTTGTTTTTGTTTTGTTTTGGTGTTTTGTTCCTGTCTTCATTGTTTCAGGTATTTCTTTCCCCCTCTGGATTCCCCACGGGCTGGATCGAGATGGTCCAGTTATGCCCAGCTCCTTCCTCCTCCTCCTCCTCCTCTGGTAGAGCACTCTTGCGATGCTGACACTGCCAGTCTCCAGTATCCTCACCCTCGCAGACGATCTCTCTCTCGGCCTCTTAATCCCTTACCTGAGAATGAAGGGGTTTAAAAAAACACTGATTTAACACTTAAAGGCCTTATTCAAGTGCTTGTAAATGCTTTCATTCCTGGCTTTTTGTTTTTCTTTCAGAAGATTTTTCTAATTTAGGGTGTGTCTTGCATGTATTACAACCAGAACATGGTGTTTGGAACCTAAATGTGTTTGTGCTTTTGCATCAAAGGAATATTTGTTTCATTGGTTGATAACCTTTGATGAAATAATGAGACGTGTACACACAACATTAACTGTGAGTTACACACAAATGGTTGACTTCAAAGTGCCTGTTCTGTACATTTGATTTTGAACTGTTATGGTGTTAAGTTTCTTATGGTTTGTCATACTGGTTAATGTGAAAGCATATCATAAAGTTCGCCTTGCCTTTGAGACATATTAAGAACCGTTTTTGATTTTTCAGGCTAATGTTGCAACTGACTAGTTTGTAAAATAAATCATTCCTGTGTATAAAGCAGCAAAACATAATAAAGACTGTTTGGTCTTTTTTTTCTTTTAAAGAAAACTGCCTTTCACTACTTGGAATTACTGTTTAAAGCCTTTGTAATTATTCTCCAAGTAGATTATTTAATAAAATATATTTTTAAATATATGAATCTGTTGCCTTATAAAAATAGAATGCATTCTATTTGATGGTTTGTAAATCTTATATCTCCTAAAATATCACATTGCTAAAAAAAATCCGAACAATCAGAAACTGAAGGATGACCATGGCATTAATTAAGAAGGTAGAAAGTTAGTAGACTAACTAGATGTAGACTAACATCTAGATCCAACAGATGTCTACTTAGACTATTTGAACAGCATTTCATGTGCCTGTCAGCTAATCACACATTGATGGTAGAGCCGTTATAAATGTATAACTTAAAATCTAATTTTCTAAGACATTTTCCTATCAATGGACACTCTTAAACCCTAAGAGCTTTTTCACATGCAAGGATAAATAAGGTCCATTATGCTTTAATTTAAGGTGAGGTCTTCCTTCTGTTAAAGGACTTATTTTAGACTAATCAACTTACTTAGTTTCAAAGCAAGAGGTCTCACTTTAAGTCTGGATCTAACTCAGAATTAAGAATTCAAGTTAGATTTCAGTCATTATAGAGGTACCTGGGGTGAAAAGTTAAAGTATTAGTTGCTCAGTCGTGTTCAACTCTTTGCGACTCATGGACTGGGCCTCCCAAGCTCCTCTCTCCAAGTGATTCTCCAGGCATGAATGCTGGAATGGGTTGCCATTCCCTTCTCCAGGGGATCTTCCTAACCCTGGGATTGAACCCAGGTTTCCTGCATTGAAGGTCAATTCTTTATCATCTGAGCCACCAGGGAAGCAGTCTAGGGTAATATAGT
This sequence comes from Neotragus moschatus, assembly GCA_006410615.1. Taxonomy (NCBI): domain Eukaryota; kingdom Metazoa; phylum Chordata; class Mammalia; order Artiodactyla; family Bovidae; genus Neotragus; species Neotragus moschatus. Next base: position 462,697 of record SJYA01002878.1, read on the forward strand.
GAATATTGGGCATCTTCTGTGTGCAAGACACTGTGCCAACACTTTGGGATGTGTAAAAAAAGAGGTAGTCTGTACACATTCATTCTAGCGGGAGAAGGTATTTACAGAATTTACAAACAGTAATAAAGATTTAGCTTCACAGTAAAGGTTGAATGGTACAGTAGGCATTAAAGAAAGGGAGTTATATGAGTTAGCAGGATTTGGAATGGATGTAGAATTTTGACAGGTTGGAATACTTAAAGTGGAGGAGGGTGGAGTCCAGGGTGATGGCCCAAATAGAAGAGGCAAGAGGATATATCCACTGAAAGAGTAAGGTCCGTTTGGGGAGCTAGTGGGAGATGAATCTGCACACATACCTTGTGTTCACACTGTAGAAGGTGCTGGATCTTGGTGTTGAGGTGTTAGCACTCAGTGCAGTCGGTAAAGGGTGTGTGAGACCTTTCTCGACTGAATCCCTGCCGTGGGGCTGGTTCAAGCTCTACCTGAAATTACAGCTTTGAAATTCCCTGAGTGGGGGAGGTCTACTCTTCCCTTTCAGCTGGTCAGATAACAGCTAATGTTGCCTGAGTGCTTTCCACCTGCCAGTGCTCTTCTGGATGCAAGTTCAGTGACTTGATCCTCACAGCAGTCCTCTGAGGCAAGTGCGCTGATGACCCCCATTTTACAGAGGAGGCCACCAGTAGGCTGCACAGCTAGGAAGTGAGAGCACTGAGATTTAGGCAGTTTGGCATCAGTCTAGGCTCTTTCTGTACATAGCTCTTTGTTATGGTCAAGTTGCTCAGTGGCATGGGAGAGCGCTCTGGTCACTTGATCTTTATGATGGAAGGACAGCGAGTTGGGTCTGAAGGATTCAGGGTGGGTGACAGTCTGTCACATGGACACAGTCCAGCAGTTCACTGCTAGTGTGTGGTGTAGACAAAGGGTTGCTTTTTACTCTCAGGTAGCATCTAGGAGATCGGCCTTGGGATTTCTTTGGAAGGAATGATGCTGAAGCTGAAGCTCCGGTACTTTGGCCACCTTATGCAAAGAGTTGACTCATTGGAAAAGACTCCGATGCTGGGAGGGATTGGGCGCAGGAGGAGAAGGGGACGACAGAGGATGAGATGGCTGGATGGCATCACTGACTCCATGAGTGAACTCCAGGAGTTGGTGATGGACAGGGAGGCCTGGCGTGCTGTGATTCATGGGGTCTCAAAGAGTCGGACACGACTGAGCGACTGAACTGAAATGAGCATCTTTTCAGCTCTTAGAGCTAAGTCTTTGGTTTATTTTTCCAAGATTGAGAAACTCTTGAGATTTTTCTCCATTTAAACTTTGTTCATTGTGGACACAGGTAGAATTAGGGGTAGTTGAATGCCAAGGATAGAAGGTTTCAAGGAGAGATGGCAAGAGAACTGTGGAGACATCACTGAATTTGACAGGCCAGTCCTGATTAAAGTGTGCAAGTAGTGTTCAGAGTCAAGCCAGAAAACATGGGATGAGTGACAGATAAGATGTGCAAGGAGGCAATTAAGTGTAGGAGAGACAGTGGTCTTTGTATGATAAACAGAATCAAGGAATGGGTGTTCTATTCTCTGCACACAGACAGCGTTTCCAAAGGTAGAGACAAAAAAAGTGAAAAGGGCATCCATAGAGGATCCCCGAGCAGTATTTTGGAGGAGGTAGGTCAAGTTGTAAGCGGATGTCTTTCTCCCACCAGGCTAAAATTAGGAGTAGAGCCCGTTAAAGTCCCAAGTGTGCCTTGCCTGTCAGCATTCAACAACCGTTGAATGGATGAAGTTAGGGAGTTAAAATTTGTTAGAGGAACTGTATGCAATAAATTCTGGGATAAAGGAAAGGAGTGGTTTCTGTAAAATAGTAGGGCCTTATGCTGAGCAGGCTTTGGTGATGGGATTAGTGACCTAAGGAGAACGGAGACGGAGGAAGGTAATTAGGAACCGACCGTCTCATCTTGTCCCTCTCAACCCGGGACCAATCTTACTGTCCCACACAGGCGACTCAGTGTAGCGCGCGCCCACGTTCAGACTTCTAACTGGAGCGCTCTAGGTGTAAACGTGCGGCAGGTGACCACACACGTGAGTGTCTGCTCCCGTAGGGGAATGCCAACACTTCCGACCCGAACTCGGTGTGTGTCAGTTGTCCTATCCACCCGAAGTAGGTCTCTGCGCACAGTGCCAGTGCTCTGGCTACAGGTAAGGCAGGCGCCGCCGCGCCCCTGGGTCGGGCGCAGCTTCCCGCTTCAAATCCGGACGCTCGCCCTCGCCAAATCAGCGGGCTTGCCCCTTCGCGCCACCCAATCCAAAGCTGGCTCGGAGTCCCCGCCCCTCGGCCCGTGCCGCGAACCGACGTAAATCGGAGGGGCGCGCAGTACGGCCGGCACCCGTGAGGGGACGCGCGCACGCGCGCTATCGGAACCACCCGCCACCCGACCGCGGACGCTTGACCCCTTCCTCAGCGGACCTTCAGCCGACTGGGCTGCAGCGGCTGGCGTCGCGCGCTCGGTGAGGGGTAGTTGGGTCGGGGAGGGAGATTCGGGCTGCCGTAGGAGCAGTGCCTCCGGAACGAGGTTATCCTGTTCGGGGCCTGGTCCCGCCCCCCTCTCCCCACACAACGGCCCCGGCTCACCGGCCGGGCCAGGCGCGGGTGACGCGCAGCGGTCCCGCGGGTGCGGCGTGTCCCAGTGGCTCCCGGCTTCGTGCGAGTCGTTTTCACGGAAAAACGGGAAAGAAGACAGTGTTTGAGGTAGCTCTACTTTTGTTTTCTCCCGACGGCAGAGTTTGTTCCCCGAAGCATGAGGTCCCTTTCGAGACAGTCGCCTGGAGGACAGCTGTTTTCATGACTGTGTTTTCAGTCGCTGTTACCATTTTGAGGTCACTCGACTGGAGCTTTTCCTGTTCCAAAATCAACTTTTTCTCCGGACTTCAGTTTTTAGGGCAAACTTTACGGTAAGCTTTGAAAACTGCTATGCCAAAGTGCCTACCTAATGATAAAGAGTATCGTAGAACTTTGGGGAAGTTTGACTTTGCTTTTCCCCCCGACAGGTGATATTTTTTTGCTCGTATATTTCTGGTCCACAGCTGCAGCCCATGATATTTTATGTATCTAAGCCTTGAAAGCAATTATGTATTAGTAAACTCGAGGAAGAAGTTTTGAAGTTATTGCTTTAGGGAAATATCCAGAGAAATCTCAAAGGTGGCTGGTTAGTTCAAATGTAGTGAAAGGAAAGACAACATCCTACTGATTTGGTTTAAGGTGAGGCAGGGGGCTTGGTAATGCAGTACAGACGGAAATTAGATCTTCTCTTCTAGGAAAGCTTTAGGATGGCTTAGAATAAGTGTAATCCTGTTCTGGAAAAGAGACTGGGCATTAGATTACATCTGGAGAAATCTTCCCCTGGATGGTATTACTCTTGCATCGTAGCAAAGCTCTTCTACACTTAACACTGTATCATATTGGAGTGGATCATTAGCTTCCTGAGGGCAACCACCTTATTTACTGTTGCTTTGCTTCATGCAGCCAAAGTTGTCTTTCATGGTTTCTGTTTGATAGTGATTGTTGCCTGAATGATCTTTGCTTAATATCTTTAATTTTCTTAGATTTGTTTCCTTCTAAGCTGAAATCACTCTTAAAGAGTTAAAGTTTATTTTGATGTGTTAAATATGTTTGTAAATGTGTAACTTAGTAGCTACAAGAATAGATTTGAGGAGCCTACCTGGATGACTTGGTCAGGATTTTAAAGTGTGATGGATGGATAAGGCAAGTCTTCTGCTCTTAGGAGAAATCTTTTTAGTGGAAGAAGACAGACAAATACAAAAAGGCAGTCATCAGTCTAGCAGAAAGTAAAATGACTGTGATGGACTATGGGGCTAGGTTTCACTTAATGATAAGGGATCCCCTCTTTTAGAAAGTGACGTTTGAATTGAAGTGAATGTTGGGAAGGAGCTATCTGTGCAGACATCTCGAGGAATATTCTAGGCCCCCGGCGGGGGGCGGTGGGGTAGGTATGTGCTTGGGTGTTACAGGAACAGGTGCAGGAGGCTGGGACGTGGAAGATGAGGTAGCTCATTGAAGTTTTCAGGAAGGATATGGTACCTGGCTTATGTTTGATGATGCCTTTGACTGCTGTGCAGAGGATTAATTGTAGGGTGGTGAGAACTGAGGTGTTGAGACTGGTCAGGAGGCCTTTCTGTTGGGTAGAGTGGTCATAGCAGAGTCAGAAAGATGGAGAGTGATTCTGGGTTTGTTTTAGGTAAGCCCTGTGTTTTCCTCAAAAATAAGGTTCACAGGTGTGTTTTGATTGGCTGTGGTGTTTTCACTGCATTTAAATTGGTTCAAGTGGAGTCTAGTTTCAAGTTGATCTCAGTTCTTAGAGGCCTCTTGTCTGACAGTGTTTGTTGTTGAAGGCATTTGAGTTTGAGATTCGTCTGTATAACGTGTGCACTGCATTATGTAGCTGAGGTCAGGGTCCTGGGTGTCCCTAACACGGAAGGGGAGGCTGTCAGATGAGAGATGCTTGGCTGTGGCGGGGGGAGGGGGTGGGTAAAGTGCAGAGGAAGGATGGGACAGGTTTTCCACTTCCTGCATCCTAATGGGGGAGAGTTTGAATGTCTTTATAGGAATCAAGAAGAGGAATTAGACCTGTCAAAGAGAGGAAAACACTGGGGCGTGATCTGAGATGTGGTGGGTGCTTACGAGATAGGTGGTGATGAATTTGCTTGTATTAACTCAGTTTGAAAACCTTCCTTTCTTCAGCAGATTTATTGAGGGTCTACTCTGTAGGGCACTGCTTTAGATAGGAATTCACTGTGACACAGGCCCAGTCTCTGCCCTCATGGCGCTCACATTCTGGTGTGGGAGAGGGTAGTTAAGTGGGTAAACTGTAAAGACAAGAGTAAGCAGTGCTAGGAAACAGGCATGCTGTGCCTGACTGTACTGGCTGGTGGGGACATGGGCCCTGAATTTGGTCTGAGGAATGGGAGAATGGAGTTGTCGTTTTCTCTGTGGGGAAGATTGAAGAGTGGTTTTTCTTGAGGGGGTTGCCATGAAGTGGAGTCAAGGTTGAGGTGTCAGGTGCCTGTTGGATATCCATGTGAAAATGTCAGGTAGGTAGTTGAATATCTGTGGCTAAGGGGAAGGGCCCAGGCTGGGATATAAAACTTTCAAAGTGAGGGCAGTCATCTAGTGAGGCTGGATAGATGAGGGAACTGTGAGCCAGCCCTGGAGCCTTGCTGTGTGCAGGTCCAGGAGAGGAGGTGGGCTCCGGCAAGGAGGAGAAGCAGCCCCTGGTGAATGTGGGGGTCAGACAGAGGTGCTTTGAAAGCCAGGTGAGAAAGTATTTCTGTGAGGAAGGAGCATGAATTTCATTCTGTCAGGTCCAAGATGAGGACTGAAACTTGACCGTGGGTTTATGGGGTAGGCGACAGAGAGGTCAGTGGTGATGTTGACAAGTGTTTGGTGAGGCCCTGGGATGAAAGCCAATGGAGAGTGGGCTCCAGTGAGGACTGGAGCCGGGTGGACAATAGTGACTCCCGCTGGAGATCTGAGAGGCAGAGGGAGCATGGACAGAGGCGGTGGTAGCTCCAGGGGATAGTTGGGCTGAAGTTGAAGAAGGCTGCTTTGGGTGGGGGCACTGCACCAAGAGATGGGACAGTGTTGAGGAGGAGGGACTGGTGTTGGAGTGGGAGGGGTAGGCTTCTGCCAGGAGTATGGATAACTTCATCTATGCTCAGGTAAGTTTAGTAGGTTTCTACTGATCTTAAGACTTTTCCTACTTTGTTGAGTAATTGGATTAGTCTGTAGTACCTATACTCACAGGTGAGTGATTTGTCACTGAACCTAGCACAGTCCTGCGTCGTTGTCCATCTTACCAGTAGTGCTTAGAATATCCTTCCAGGCTCTAAGCCCTCTTTCTTCCTCTCCTTTCAGCTGATGGGATTAGGCCAGACTTCCTAATACACCATTTAAGGGTATTAAGGGATCTGCTCCATGGTTTTGGTTACCTGTTGCCTGAATACAATGGAGCATCTCCTATGGTCACCATACACTTAGTGTTCAGAACAGTTTGGAATTAGTCCCGGGCATGAATCTTACTAATTGCACAACCTTGGATAAATTTAACTAGTTTAATCTCTGAGTTTGCTTTTTTAGTAAATTGAGGATAAGTGAGTTAAGGTAATGGGTATGCAGTAAATCTTAAATCTCTCCCACCACTGCATATGTTTGTCTTCTTTAAAAGCTCCCTTGTTTCATACTTTACCTATGAAAATCCTTCGCATTCATCAAAGTATAAGGCCAGTATCCTCTCATTTTGTTTTTCCTGACTTAATTATTTTCTTCACTGAATTCCACACAACCCTTACATGAGAAGCACTCTGAAATATTTTTTAAATTAAATGACATCTCCTGAGTACTAAGCTCAAGATCCATAGAGCCCATGGCCAGCGTGCACTGGAGGTTCTCCATCAGTACAGAGTGTGCCTGGGTTCCCCAGACCTAGCCTTTGTGTGCCACTTTAACCGTTTCTGTCTTGTTCATGTGCCAGATATACTTTATAAACTTGAACATTTTTCTTTGGATAGACTCACTTTTTAAACCGTTTATTCATCCTTAATCTCTGAAATCAGGGGCTAGATTTTGCTAGTTCTATTTTTTCTATTCCGTGTTAGGATGTGTATTCAACTGGTATACTTTTAAGTAATGTCCTGAAATCATCTGTATGTGCCATTGATATCATGTCTTCTTTTATTCTTTATTAGTAAATTCAAAATTCAAGAGTAATTAAGCTGTTGTATCTCATTGTTTTGTTAACTGTAAGAAGATAGTTTGAGGTTTATATTCTCATCTATAGAATCCCCTTAGTGCTGTTCCAAAAAAAGGATTTTATCAGTTTTCTAAGATTTATGAGACTTCTGTTAATGATTTGAAAATTTTTTATAGTAGTGTTTGATATATAAGCATACTTTTATTGTTGCAGTGAGATGGAAGATTTTCGAGGTATAGCTGAGGAGTCATTTCCAAGCTTTTTAACCAATTCATTACTTGGTAATAGTGGGATTTTGGAAAATGTCACTCTTTCTTCAAATCTTGGCCTGCCTGTTGCTGTTTCCACACTTGCTAGAAATAGATCCAGCTCTGAAAACAGGTACGAATTGTTTTAACAGATGATTTTTTTTACAGGTCCTTAAAGCCTGTGATATATTGATATTTCTGTGAAATTTCTCAGCCAAGCTTGAGCTTTTGCTTTATCTGAGGGAGATGACCATTTATGTAAAGTCAACACAGAAGATAAAGCCCTCTTTCCTATTCCTTCACCTTATCAGTGGTGGGTGGGTAGGTTTGGGATTGAGCACTGGTGGCCGTTTGACCTACCAGTGGTTTTTCTGTTCATGGTGTTTTGGCTTTGTATTAGTTCAGCCCCCTGGCAGCTGGTGATTTGAGCTGCATCCCCAAATGTGATGTGTATAGTTTACCCATTTTGTGTAATGTGTGAAGTTTGCCTGTGCTTAAAAATCTTAACTTCTGGGTTTTCCTGGTGGCTCAGTGATAATCTGCCTTCCAGTGCAGGAGACACAGGTTCAATCCCTGATCTAAGAAGATCTGACATACCACAGAGCAGCTAAGCCTGTGTACCACAATTATTGAGCCTGTGCTCTAGAGCCTGAGAGCTGCAACTGCTGAGCCCACACACTGCAGTTGCTGAAGTGTGCACGCCCTAGAGCCTGTGCTCCACAAGAGAAGCCACCTCAGTGAGAAGCCGGTGCATCATAACTAGAGAGTAGTTCCTGCTCGCTGCAACTAGAGAAAAGCCCCTGTAGCTGTGAAGACCCAGTACAACTAAAATACAGAAATTTTTTTTTTTTAAGGCTTTTGCATGCTACAGAGAAATCTTTAATTAAAAAAAACTCTAACCTCTTTCCCATCCTCTTCCCAACCTAAACATTCTGTATGGAGCATCATCTTTACCTTTGGAATGGAGGGGTTGGATTAACTCTCTAAAAACTTTTAGCTTTACGATTTCCAGAAGTTTCTTGTTGAAAATACATGTTCTGCTGCTACACAGGTTTTCAGTGCTTTACAGGTACGGTGATGGTTTTCAACACTGTGGGCCCTATCTATTTTTACCCCTGACGATTGATTTTATAGTCCTACAGTCCTATGTCATGTGAATTTTAAATATGTATAATTTAATTATTAACAATTGCAACAAATTTTTGTGTGTNTAGTAAATTGAGGATAAGTGAGTTAAGGTAATGGGTATGCAGTAAATCTTAAATCTCTCCCACCACTGCATATGTTTGTCTTCTTTAAAAGCTCCCTTGTTTCATACTTTACCTATGAAAATCCTTCGCATTCATCAAAGTATAAGGCCAGTATCCTCTCATTTTGTTTTTCCTGACTTAATTATTTTCTTCACTGAATTCCACACAACCCTTACATGAGAAGCACTCTGAAATATTTTTTAAATTAAATGACATCTCCTGAGTACTAAGCTCAAGATCCATAGAGCCCATGGCCAGCGTGCACTGGAGGTTCTCCATCAGTACAGAGTGTGCCTGGGTTCCCCAGACCTAGCCTTTGTGTGCCACTTTAACCGTTTCTGTCTTGTTCATGTGCCAGATATACTTTATAAACTTGAACATTTTTCTTTGGATAGACTCACTTTTTAAACCGTTTATTCATCCTTAATCTCTGAAATCAGGGGCTAGATTTTGCTAGTTCTATTTTTTCTATTCCGTGTTAGGATGTGTATTCAACTGGTATACTTTTAAGTAATGTCCTGAAATCATCTGTATGTGCCATTGATATCATGTCTTCTTTTATTCTTTATTAGTAAATTCAAAATTCAAGAGTAATTAAGCTGTTGTATCTCATTGTTTTGTTAACTGTAAGAAGATAGTTTGAGGTTTATATTCTCATCTATAGAATCCCCTTAGTGCTGTTCCAAAAAAAGGATTTTATCAGTTTTCTAAGATTTATGAGACTTCTGTTAATGATTTGAAAATTTTTTATAGTAGTGTTTGATATATAAGCATACTTTTATTGTTGCAGTGAGATGGAAGATTTTCGAGGTATAGCTGAGGAGTCATTTCCAAGCTTTTTAACCAATTCATTACTTGGTAATAGTGGGATTTTGGAAAATGTCACTCTTTCTTCAAATCTTGGCCTGCCTGTTGCTGTTTCCACACTTGCTAGAAATAGATCCAGCTCTGAAAACAGGTACGAATTGTTTTAACAGATGATTTTTTTTACAGGTCCTTAAAGCCTGTGATATATTGATATTTCTGTGAAATTTCTCAGCCAAGCTTGAGCTTTTGCTTTATCTGAGGGAGATGACCATTTATGTAAAGTCAACACAGAAGATAAAGCCCTCTTTCCTATTCCTTCACCTTATCAGTGGTGGGTGGGTAGGTTTGGGATTGAGCACTGGTGGCCGTTTGACCTACCAGTGGTTTTTCTGTTCATGGTGTTTTGGCTTTGTATTAGTTCAGCCCCCTGGCAGCTGGTGATTTGAGCTGCATCCCCAAATGTGATGTGTATAGTTTACCCATTTTGTGTAATGTGTGAAGTTTGCCTGTGCTTAAAAATCTTAACTTCTGGGTTTTCCTGGTGGCTCAGTGATAATCTGCCTTCCAGTGCAGGAGACACAGGTTCAATCCCTGATCTAAGAAGATCTGACATACCACAGAGCAGCTAAGCCTGTGTACCACAACTATTGAGCCTGTGCTCTAGAGCCTGAGAGCTGCAACTGCTGAGCCCACACACTGCAGTTGCTGAAGTGTGCACGCCCTAGAGCCTGTGCTCCACAAGAGAAGCCACCTCAGTGAGAAGCCGGTGCATCATAACTAGAGAGTAGTTCCTGCTCGCTGCAACTAGAGAAAAGCCCCTGTAGCTGTGAAGACCCAGTACAACTAAAATACAGAAATTTTTTTTTTTTAAGGCTTTTGCATGCTACAGAGAAATCTTTAATTAAAAAAAACTCTAACCTCTTTCCCATCCTCTTCCCAACCTAAACATTCTGTATGGAGCATCATCTTTACCTTTGGAATGGAGGGGTTGGATTAACTCTCTAAAAACTTTTAGCTTTACGATTTCCAGAAGTTTCTTGTTGAAAATACATGTTCTGCTGCTGCACAGGTTTTCAGTGCTTTACAGGTACGGTGATGGTTTTCAACACTGTGGGCCCTATCTATTTTTACCCCTGACGATTGATTTTATAGTCCTACAGTCCTATGTCATGTGAATTTTAAATATGTATAATTTAATTATTAACAATTGCAACAAATTTTTGTGTGTAGGTATTCTGATGTCCAGACATCTTACTTAGTGGAAGGGAAGTTTTCAGTTCCATCGGAGACATCGCCTACTAGCCAGGGTGAAGATGAGCCGAGAGAGAGGTTACGGCTTGTCTTCTCCGATGATGAGTGAGTTCTTACTTCATCTTGCTTTCACTGTGTTAAGAGCGAGTCTCGCTCAGTCTGATGGAAGATGAACATTGATTGTGTCTCTAATCAATTCAAAGAATCTTTAGCCGTTTTCTTTATATGATATTAGTAACATTTTTAGTCTTTCAAAATTTTTTTCTAAGAGTAATACATGCTCATTGGGAAAAAAATCATAAAATACAGGCAGTTGTAAGGAAGACAGCAAAGACCTGTCAAGCTACTAATTAGAATATAGATGTTGATTATAATTTTATTTAATCTGGATGATTTTCTATGCACACATACAAGTACATGGGGCTTTCCCGGTGGCTCAGCGGCAGAGAATCCACCTGTAGTGCAGGAGCCGCAGGAGGCATGGGTTCGATACCTGGATCAGGAAGACCCCTTGGCGGAGGGCGTGGCAACCCACTCTAGTATTCTTGCCTGGAGAATCCCCATGGACAGAGGAAGGAGCCTGGTGGGTTACAGTCCGTAGGGTTGCAGAGAGTTGGGCACGACTGAAATGACTTAGCACACTTGCATAAATACTTTATAAAAATCGTTAACTCTGTGTGTTCATTCTAGATTTGCTTTGAATCAAAATATTTCATTTTTATGGCTGAGTACTATACACAACTACATTTTCTTTGTCCATTTATCTGTTGATGGGCGCTTAGGTTGCTTCCATATCTTGGCTATTGTAAATAGTGCTGTAGTGAACATAGAGGTGCATGTATCTTTTCCAGCTAGTGTTTTTATTTTCTTTGCATAAATACCCAAGAGTGGAATTTTTGGATCATATAGTAATTCTATTTTCATTTTTTTTAAATCAATTAGTTTAAATTGAAGGATAATTACTTTACAATATCGTGATGGTTTCTGCCATACATCAACATGAATCAGCCACAGGTATACATGTGTTCCCCACCCATCCTAAACACCCTCCCACCTACCTCCCCTCCCTGGGTTGTCCAGGAGCATTGGCTTCATGCATCGAACTTGGACTGGTCATCTCTTTCAGGAGCCTTCGTGCTGTTCTCCACAGTGGCTGTACCAGTTTATAGTCCCATAGCAGTGTAGGAGGATTCCTTTTTCTCCACATTCTCTTCACGTGCTGTTTGTTGTCTTTTTTGAGGCTAGCCATTCTGACAGGTGTAAGGGCCATACCACTTTGTGGTTTTGAGTTGCATTTCCCTAGTGATGATCAGTGTTGAGCATCTTTCATGTACCTGTTGGCCATCTGTATGTCTTTGGGAAAATGTCTATTAAGGTCTTCTGCCCAGTTTTTAATCAGGTTGTTTGTTTTTTGATTCAGCTATCTACTGCAGCTATAATAAAAAGGTGGAGAAACTAGGATAGAGGGTTAGAACTTGGAATTGATGAAAAAACTATTTTATTTTCTTTCATCATGGCCTGATATAAGCCTGGCCCTGGGTATCCATTTGTCACATGATGAATTTTGTTACAATAGCAACTTTTTCCTGAAGTTCCATTCCTCCCCCTCCTTTTGCTAGTGAAATGGCTGAGAGAATTGATGAGAGAACCAGGAACTTTTGTAGTAGGTTGGGTAAAAAATTGCCTTTAAGGAAGAACCTTTTCATCCATATATAAAACAACAGGCAGAAGGAAGACAGGGATAAAAATAGTGGCAGGGACAGAAATATGACTTAAAAGCATTTGTAATTCACAGACGTGTAGCTATTTGGCAAATATCCCAATATCCTTTAAGTCTGTCTTGTTTTTTAAAAAGCTGAGTGATCCTCTAGATGTGATAGATTCACAGATCTGGGAAAGAAGGAAAAAAAAAAAAAACACCTTACTTTATTACTTGAGAGGCAGAGTACCAGTGTATTTGGTTTTGGTAGATGTACATTGCTGGACCAAAATGATGGTGTAGTCCCTCGGACATGGCTGGGTCCAGAAATGTTTTTTTCCCACTGTGTCTACTCTTTGCGAAATAACTGATTAATGGGTATTTTATAGATATACACAAGATAACTAATATTTCATTATTATTCTGTTCTCTAATTTAAAAGTTCTGTCGCTAAGAAAAAGAACCAGACAGAAAGTCAGTGTTTGTCAGATGCTATCCTCAGAGAGTCTGCTTTTCCCAGCGATGGAGCAGGAGCAGAAGAGGGGCAGGCCAGAGCTGCAGAGCCCTTCTTGAGCCAGGGTCCTTCCAACAGAGCCTCCCCCCTGGGCCAAGAGCAAGGTATGCCACTGGGAGAAATTATTTCTTAATGTGTGTTTTAATTTCCTTTTTAAAAATATCTTTTTAAATTGAAATGTAGTTGTTGTACAGTTACATAAGTTACAGGTGTATAATATAGTGATCCATGATTTTTAAAGCTTATACTTCATTTATAATTATTATAAAATGTTGGCTATATTCCCCATGTTGTACAGTATGTTTTTGTAGCTTATTTTACACCTACTAATTTGTTCCTCTTAATCCCCTGCTGCTCTAATCCCCCTCCTCCTGCTCTCTCCTTACTGGTAACCACTAGTTTAGTCTCTATTTCTGTGAATCTGCTTCTTTTTTGTTATATTCACTGGTTTGTTGTATATTTTTTATTCCACAAATAAGTGATATCACACATTTTTATTTTTTTATTTATTTTTTTAAAATTATTGAAGGATAATTGCTTTACAGAATTTTGCTGTTTTCTGTCAAACCTCAACATGAATCAGCTGATATCACACATTTTTAATTTCCTTTCTTGTTTCTCTGGCTTTGGACCAGTATTTATCTTAAACTATGATACTATAAAAATGCTTTGATTTGGCATTTACTTATTAATGTCATAATACTTTTGTAAGAGAATATCTCTTAATTAGTCTCTTCATTGTCCTTTTTGATTAAGCTGAAGTCTCCTTTCTTGTGGAAACCACATTGCTCATTAGGAAGCAAAGTGGTGTGGCTGTTGAAGATAGTTTGATGGTTCCTCAAAACGTGAAATGTAGCATCACCACACAACCCAGCAAGTCTAGTCCTAGACATACACCCAAGAGAAGTGACAGTGTGTATCTACACAAAAACTCATATACCTGAGTGTGCATAACTTGACTAGTCACAGTAGCTAAAAAGTGGAGACAATGCAGATAACCATCAGCTAATGTATGGATCAGCTAATCTATGGATAAATAAGATGTAGTGTATCTGTTCAGAAAAGTATTATTCAGCCTTAAAATTGAGTGAAGTACTGGTATGTGCTATAATAGGAAGACCCTTGAAAGCATCTGAGTGAAAGAGAACAGACTCAGAAGGCCATATACTACAAGTCAGTTTATCTGTTGGTACAGATAGGCAGATCCACTAGACAGAGAAGATTAGTGGTTGCTAGAGCCTGGGGGACAGGGAGAAGGAGGAGTGACTGTTAGTGGGCACAGCATTTCTTTCTGATGTGATGAAAACATTGTACAGTTAGAGAGTGATAATGGTTATGAAAACTTGTAAACTTTAAAAAACCATTGAATTGTATACTTTAAAAGGGTTAAACTTTTGTATCAGTAAAAAAAAAAAAAAAATCTCCCTATGTACCTCTCTCACAGTTTTTGATAGTATAAAGTTTTGTCACACTTGCTTCATCTTCTCTGTTTTTTATTACCTTTTCCTCTGGTACTTAAGAAATCTAGACATCATTTTATTCCTATGTATACTAGTTTGCCTCTCTAAAAATATGAACATTTTCCTGGGTAACCACAGTGCTATTATTGATGCATATGGTACCCTGGTCCATATTTCACTGATTATCTCAGTTGACTTTCTTGAATTGGGGTCCACGGAAGGGTCCATCGTGTTTTGCTTCATTTGCTGTGGTGTCTTTAGGCCTGTCCTCCTGGAGCTGTCCTACTGTTTGCTCACTCATGGTGTCATTCTCCTTGATTCTGTCTTTCCCACGTCCTCTGTAAAGCAGAAGTTAGCTTTAAAGACTTGATCAGATTCCTATTCAGGTGTTTTTGGTATGTGTGTAATTTTTTAAGCTTTTCTACCATTTTTAATTTAACTGTTTTTTAAATTTAACTGCCAGTGATGGGCTTCTATACTATCATTTAAAAGTGCTCTATACTATTTAAAGGGAAAAGTTGTTTAGTTTCTTAATTTGCTGTTAATCTTTTTGAGAATTGTTAGGTATTTAGTTGATAAAATACTTTGGTATGTCAGTTTTTTTTTTTTGTTTTATTAGCAGACTCACCTATTGATTTTTGTTCACAATCCTGGATGAATAAAGAGAATAAGGTAATCTTTTATATGTTACCAATTTCTGTTGTCAGGAGAGTGAAAGTTGCTGTTTCACAAGTATGAATGCTGAGTACTGTTAATATTAGGTAGAAGTCTTCTACTTGTGAACTGCTATAAGTAACCAGGAAATGGGGAATAGGGCTGGCCTGGGACTCCCTGAGTCTCCAGGGATATCTGCACTGGTGCTCTGCCTGGCTCCATGCTGGATCCTCTGGAGTACTGGCTCTATGGGGTGAGGGTTCTGCTTTGTTTGGTTTATTGCATTCTGAGTCCCTAGCACAGAGCTGGCACTCTATCATCTGTTGAATGATAGGGAGGATTAATTTGTTTGTAGGCAACCTAAGTGTACACTTTTAACATTCATGACCAAAAAGAAGAGTGTCATGTTTCTTTCAGTGTAGAGTTTAAAAACTAACAAAAAATGGCAGTTTTAATGGGCTCACTTGGGTCCGCCCTCCCCTCTGTAAATCACTGTACCAGGTGGTGGATTGGGGTAAAACTTCATTCTGTGAGCCTCTGGACCTTACATCTGCTTCCTTGTGTGCATGCCTCTGGGCATCAGTGTGTGTATGTGTACAGATATAGAGGTGTGACTGAACCACACCGCATGCCCCCCTGAACTGAAAAGAGACCGACTCCTTGGAGGACAGATGCTGAGCAGATAAACAGTTTGTGTCCAACAGTCTCATGTTTATAAATGTAAACAAAGTACTTGAAAATCTTACAAAAAGGAAATGCAATTTTTATTTTACTTTTGTAAGAATTTTTTTAACATTATTTTTGTAAAATGATTGAATTTTATTTCTCACTTTGTTTTATTTCTTACAGATTGGTGTTCCTGATGCAGGAAAACATTTTGAAGAGAGGAATCCAAACAGTGACTTAAGCCTTATTAGTTTCCTAGAAAACGAGAAACTGATATCACTTGCCAGCTTGGAAGATTCTTCTGGTAGCGTCATAAAACTTGGCTCGTCTTTCCCTCATCCTGAGCTTGTTGCTCCCATTTGTTTCTGCTGCCTTGTTGCCGTAGTGATTGTGTAGCTTTCTGTTTCTGTGCTTTCTTTATCACTTATCCACCAGCACTCAAATGGCCACTTCTGT
Organism: Neotragus moschatus; assembly: GCA_006410615.1. Taxonomy (NCBI): domain Eukaryota; kingdom Metazoa; phylum Chordata; class Mammalia; order Artiodactyla; family Bovidae; genus Neotragus; species Neotragus moschatus. The sequence goes on from SJYA01002878.1 coordinate 478,462, forward strand.
TAAGCAATGGGAGTTAAAATTTTTTTTCTTTATAGCACTCCTGATAGGCTTACTCTCATCTCTCTGTTAAGTATCGTTACCATATAAACAGATAAAGCACCATGCTAAGACTTTGGGGTTCAATGAAATATTTTGCCCCTATGCTCTGAAAGTCCTGCCAAGTGGGCCAAGAGATGCATGGGTCCCCTCTGAGTGAAGTGTGTCTCAATGATACAAACTGTGTGGGGATCATAGGAGGGTGACAGGTTAATTCTGACTGAGGAACGTGTCTGTGAGGCTTCAGTGATTGAGGAGGTCATTTTTCCTCTTTGAGAAAGAAGGCCTCTGATAGGCCTTAACATAGACACTGGAATAAATGTACATTTAAGAAGGAACAGCTTTAGCAGAGACCCTAAGGTAGGGGCATAGAGACAACATTCGGAGAGTAGCCAGTGCTTTTGTGTGGCAGGTTTATAGCACCTATGGGAAGATGAACTTGGGAATAAACCCAGAAAGTAGGCAGAGACCAAATTATCCATGGCTTTGGAGGCCAGGCTGGTGAGCTAAGTGGGATAAATTGAAACTGTAAAATCAAAATGGGTTTTGCTACTAAAATTTTAAAAATATTTTTAGATTATGAAATTGTGGATGAGGAATTCTTGACCTGAATTTATATAGATTCTTATTTTAGTATGCTAGATTCTCAGAGGCAGTAGGAAAATTACCCTCTTGAAAAGGCTCACAGTACTTGAGCAGGTGGTTGACAGTTCTGGTTTTATCCTGCCCTTGCCAGGCTGTGTGTAGAACATTGAGAAGCACTGCCACTGTTGTTTTATTTGTCTGTCTTTAACTTTCTGGGTTAGTGGAAGATAAATTTTTTTTATCATGTCAGTACTCAGCTTTGTTACATCCTTTTTTTGTTGTTCATTTTTAAGATCAGATACTGTTTGAGGTTTCATATTAGCATTAACCATTAATATACTGGGATTTAGTTTTATTTCTCCTGTGGCAGGCTCATCTGTCCTTTGTTGATAGTTGCTCATTTGCCACACTGCTTTCGGAATAAACGGCACTTTTCCCATGCCCACGCTTGCCCTATCCTAACTTCCAGTGTTTGGTGGTGGCTGCTTCTGTGTTGTCTTCTCAGTGAAGGTTAAGTATTTAGTTCGGTTAACTATTAGAATGCTTTTAGTGATTTATAGATGAAAACTATGGGTTTTTTCATGTCAAATGTTTAGACAGAATCACATGGACTGTTGATGCAAATGATTTATCAACCTTATTGATTACTTTTCCTCCATTTTACTGATAGATGATGATATTGATGAGGAAGAGTTTTATGATGATCATTTGGAGGCTTATTTTGAGCAACTGGCGATTCCAGGAATGATGTATGAAGACCTAGAAGGACAGGAACCTCCAGAAAATTATTTTAAGTTACCTACAAGTGATCCTAGTCAGGTATTTTCCAATCTTTATGGTTTTTTTTAGAAATTTGACATTAGAAAATTATTACTGGACTCATTAGAAAATTATTAACATAAAACTTCTGTTGGTTTTCCTTGGGCTTTATTTTCCCAGATACAAACTGATGAGAAATACCCTTCCTGTTCTTTCCTGCTGCTTCTTACCTTTTCCTCACCTGCAGAAAAATTAAGAGAGTGATGCATTGAACATCTGTATACTGTACAGGTCAACCAGTTGTGAACATTTTTGCCATTTTTGTGTTTCCTTTGTCCTTCCAAAAAGTAGTTTTTTTTACTGAGTCATTTGAAAGAAAGTTGCAGATATTTTACTCTAACACTTCAGTGTTTACTTCCTGTGAATGAGGACATTTTCCTACATAATCACAATTTTTATTTGCTAGTGTAACTTTGATGTTGTGATTTAAGTGAATACACCGTCCATGTTCACATTTATCCACTGTCTACAGATGTCCTTTTATTTCTTTGGTTTTGGATCCAGGCTTTGGTTGCCATGACATGGATGTCTTTCATGTCATTAAACTTTTTGTAAAGTTTAGGCCTATTGTTTTGTAAAATGATCCATATGCTAGATAGTTGTGATTGCTTTCCCCTCCTGATTAAACATACCCCCTGTGTGAACAGTTGAAACATAGAGGGCAGTGCTGTGCACTCAGATTACATCCTCTGGAAAGTCCTGCCATTCCACTTGTCTCCTGTTGGTGGTGCTCTTTGACCATCTTGATGAAAGTGTTCCATTCCTGCTCCTTCTCCTTTGTTATCGGGAGGTGGTCTGTGGGATTTCATGTGCTTTCTTTGCCTCCTCCTGAAACCTTGTCTCCTGAGAGACCTTTGGATTGCTTTTATTTTTTTCCCATCTCACATTTCCTTACTCTCAAGTTTTGCTGGGCTACAGTGCCCAATTATAGACAGAGACCTCTGCTTTTGTGTTTAGGTGTACAAGCTGTCAGAGCAGCTGTAATGACCCCCTGCCTTTTTTTTTTTAACTTGTGACTTTCAGTTGCAACGAGGGGCTGCTCTGCTCCGTTAGAAGCCCTGACCTGGAATGGCTTGCCAACCAGTGGCTTTGCTCCAGGTTTCCTCCCTGTGCTGTCCTATCCTTCTCTGCATGCCACTATCAGTCACAGTCCCATAGGTGGTAGCTTTGCCCTGCTAGCCTGAAGAGCATTCTTTCTTCAGCATTGTTTTCAGGTGCTTTGTGGAGGAGAGAGCTCGTTTCCTGCGTTCTGGTTCTTTTTCATCTTTGCTAGTATTCTGTCTGAAAAATAGTTTTAAATGTCTGTTGTCTCCTTTGTCTTTTTTTTTTCCCCATTGGAATATTCATATTTTAACTTGTTTGTATAAACTTCCTTTGTTGAGATACTTTGATCGTTGTGCACTTTTTTTTTTTTTTTTGACTTGAACAACAGATGCATATCTCCTTACAGTTCTGGAGGTGGGGAGTCTGGATCCAGGTGTGAGCAGGGTTCCTTCCTTGGAGACGGCAACTTCTATGACTTCACTGGGTCTCCCTTTGCTGGTCCTTGTGTATTTCAGGCTTTTGCTAGTTTTTCAGGTGTTATGATAGTTTCCTAGGGTTGCCAGAACAGATTACCAAGTTTTGTAACTTCAACAGAAATTTACTTTTTCAGTTCTAAAAATATTGACAGGGCCAAGTGCCCCCCAGAGTCTCTTTCCTGCCTCTCGCAGCCTCTGGGGGCCTGGTGTCCTTAGTTCATGGCCACATCGCTCCACTGTCTGCTCCATCTTCACATGGCCTGTTCCTGTCTTTCTGATTCCTCTGAGGTCTCCTCCTCCTTTCTCATGTAAGGACACTGCTTGTGGGGTTTAAGGCCCACTCAAAATTCAGGATGTTCTCATCTCAAGATCTTCAGCTTAGTTGCATCTGCAAAGACCCTGTTTCTGAATAAGGCCACAGTTTGCAGGTACCACCTGGGGATAAGACTTGGACACATCTTTTCAAAGAGACAGAGGTTAACCCACAAAAGTGTTCCATTAGGAAGTTGTTATTCACTGAATATAAAACTGTCCATCTGTATTTTCTCCTAGTGCTTTTACATCTAAATCTTTAAGTCATTTGGAGTTTATTTTGAGATAAAGTGGAGATTGTTTATTTTTTATATAAAAAATTGTTGGAAAATCACCAAGTTAATAAGTGATTTCGTTAGAATTTAAATTACTTATTTCAAAGTCAGTATCTTATCTTTTATATAGAACTATCTCTGTGTAGTATCCTGACTTTGAAAGCCTTATCTGTGAAGCTGTTTTTATTGTTAATCTCATAGCAGAGAAGCCTATTAAAGGCTTTGCTGGCATTTGATAATTAGCAGTGGCTGAATATCTGAGAAGAGTGTTGTGGACATACAATTCCCTTTCAGCAGATGTTATTCTAGGAAAGAGTGTGGAGTGCCATTTGGGAAGGATTGTTGGAGAGTGTGTTTTCGAGGCCATGGCTTAATCTGCCATGTCTAATGCAGTTGTTCTTGGACTCCTGATGGTCATTTGTAGTATTTGCTGTTTTACTCCTACTAAGTGTGATTCATTTGTGTTTTCAAAGTCTGTTAATCATATTAATTCTTTGAGTCTAGCCACATTGATGGGCTTCCTATCCTCTTAGTTAGGATAGGAAGGTAGTTACAAGAGTTACACTTCTAAAATCCTGAACTATAATGAGCACCTTGGCTGTACTTTTGGTATCCAAGTCTGTTGGTGTATATTTGCCATTGGTTTTGGTAAATTCTTTACTATTGGTTCACATACAGTCTAGAAGAATACTGTGTAGTCTGTTCCTTTCTAGAATAAATATTTTAAGTCATCTGTGTAATTTTTTTTTGTTTTTGAAGTTATGAAAAAACTTATTTCTGGTCTATTATTTACTTTTTAAAGGAAAGCAGAAAAGCAGAAGTTTTGGTGAAGACTCTTAGGACTCCTAATGTGAAACTTAACCCCGTTGACTTTCATGACACAAGTGCCAGTAAAGATGATTTTGATTTGATGGGTTCTTTAAAGCTGAAGGAAGAGTCTCCTCATCAAAATAAGCATTTGGCGTCAGACTCAGAAACTGTTTTGCCTATGGATAGATTTTTAAACACTGAGACGCCTCAAGTGTCCATTCAAACAAATGTGGATGTAGCATCTTTGAAGCCTGTTAGTGACAATGCATTTAATTCCACTGATGCTCCGTGGTCACCCACCACTGAAAGGCAAACCTGCGAATGTTACGAGTTGGTTGGAAAGACCAAGGACCGTGAGTGGGCCTTTGTTTCTTCTTTTTAAATAAAAATAAGAAATATAAAAAATACTTATACACATTTCGAATATACTTTATTTCCAAGTAAAACTTGTATAATCTTTCGTATTAAAGTATATACATGTTCTGTGGATTTAAAAATGGTACACCTATTCACAGATCTGGTGGAAAAATGCCTTTGTCAGTGTTTGTCGTCGTCTTCCTCCTTTATCCTCTGTGATGGAGTTTACTGGGACTAAGGCTGGCGATTTCACCATCAGAGAGAGGCTTTCCTTTTGGGGAAATGGGTTTCCTCATTGGGGCAGATTTCAATACCATTGATAACTAAGATAAGTCAGCTAAATGAAATCATTTAAGAATATCATATCATTTTATTTGTTGGGTGTCATTGGATGTGTTTGGAATTCTGTTTTCTAGAAGCGGACCCACCACAGAGTGTGGTCTATCAGGATGAGAAGGGCAGATGGGTCACTGATCTCGCCTATTACACACCTTTTGATAAAGAACAAGATTTCAATGTGTCGCTCAGTAATGAACTGAGCGAAGACTTCCGATCTGGCTGTAAGTGTTCTGATAGCCTCTGCTTTTAATCGTTTTCATTGTTTCTGACGGTCTTCTGAGGTTAGTCTGTCATCCTAGTTGGCCACATCAAATCCCTTTTGGAGAATGTGCTTAGCTCCTCACTTGTTTCTTTAGGAACAGAGGCTCACGTCCATCATTGCTCATCACCGGGACTGAGCCGATCCTTCCCTAATCTAGGACAGCAAGTCACTTTAGCACCTGTGTGTTGCAGTTAGTACACCTTAGGCTTTACTTTCTTACTTTATAAATTGTCTTGAACAAAAGAACTACACTGATAAATGAGAAGTTACAAAAATAAATCCATTGTAGAATAAAAGTTTATAATGTAGAAATGAGAGAAAAGTGACGAGAAAGATAAATGAGATCTCAGGGGATGAGAGCATTAGGAACCTCACTCAGGTTTGTTAATTCTGATGCCTTAAGCAGGGTCATTTGCTGTCCAGTCTGTCTGTCCCCTTCCCCATCCTGTTACATCTGGCCCTCTGCTCACTCACCTGGCCTTGTGGCCTTGGCCTAAAGATGGAAGGCTGTGTGCCCATTGGTTTCCTAAGGTAAACAGTTGCTCTGTTGAAACGCTGAGAAACAGACACTGGGTGATCACTTGTCCCTGTTTGCCCAGGCTGTGGGGTTTATTTGGATGTGGGATTTTGCCTTTCAAAAACTGGGGCAATCCTGAGTGTTGGGACGAATAGGTAGTTCACACCATGATGAATTTGTAGAGGGGCTTGTCGGTCTGATGGTTCCAGATTAAATTCCATGCATATCATGAGCAGCTGCTATAACTCTCGTGTGCCAGATTTGCAAGGCTGAAATTAATGTGAATCTTATAAAAAGCTTACATTGTAAAGCCCTGTTAGTAAGTTAGGGCAAGTTAGTACCTGATGAAATCAGTTGCAGTAAGGGGTTCATTACAAAAAGTTCCAGAACCATGTATTCTTAGGTGCTTAATGCAGATGTGCCATCAGTTCATTGATGGAAGCTTTCACATACTTCTTTCAGTTTTATTTCTTTATTATTTCATTTTCCTAATTAGCTAAGTTTTATTTATATGCTAGTATTTAATTGGGCGTTAGTACAATATAATTATGTAAACTTCTTTTTTTAAGCTGATGCATTGGATTTGATTGCACAAGATGAAGAAGAATTTAATAAAGAGCATCAGTTTATGCAGGTTTGTATTTTATTAACATTAACAACAGTTCAGAATTTTTCTTGTATTTAAATGTAGGTAAAATGTTCATTTCTTTCTGAGAATACACAGTGAGAATACATAGATACATAGTATAGAATTACATCTTGACATTCCTTATATTTAGATAGTTTGTCTTTTCCTTCATATACTTAATTATTAATTGAAAAATAAATGGTCTACTGAAATAATGGTTATTAATTCACTTAAAACTGCCTTAATAGGCTTCAAAGGTATTTCCATAGTTTTTAATCATGTTTTAAACTGAGGTAGTGCTATTTGTTTTTATTTGAAGATACATTCCTTTCTAAAGATTTGTATCAATGACAATCAGTATTTGATTAAGCAGTATATTAAAGCAATGTGTATTGTAACTCAAGTATTAAAAATTTCTTCTGGACTTCATTACATTTCTTAGCTGCTTAAGCTTGAATCTGTCCAAGCTTTTTAAAAATTTAAGTACTTTAATTTCCTTATTTAAATTAGTATTTTATGTGTTAGAAAAACAGAAGGCTTGCTGTAGAAATAAAATGATAACTTTCTTCCTAGGAAGAAAATATAGATGCCCAGAACATATCTGTTGCCCTTGGAGATACATCATGGGGAACTTCAGTCAACTGTGGTCTGCTGAGGAGATCACTCAGTGCATCAGATGTGGACAGAGATGATGCCAGTTACTTACATCTGTCTTTAGGGGAGTTCTTTGCTCAAAGGTCTGAAGCTCTTGGTTGCCTTGGTGGTGGTTACAATGTGAAAAGAGTGAGTACCATGTATATTGGAGAGGTAAATGCACCAGCCCTTATGTACTGAATGCAGTGACAGTGTAGCCAGATCATAGTGTCTTTAAAGCAGAGACAGAATAGGGGCATGGTGGGATGGTGGGAAAAGGTTTCGATTTTTAGTGTCATACACTTGCTCCAGTCCTAGCTCTGTCTTTTAACTAGTTCTGCATCATGGAACGATGTATGTAACTCCTCTGTACCTTAATTTTCTGATTTCTGGGATGGAACACTGCCTTATAGGGTTTGGGAGTTACTGTGCTGCTGCACTACGGTGTTTAGCACAGCTTCACGTACATCAGGTACTTGATGTTTGTTTCTCTTATGTCTTTGGTTGTGGGAAGAATTCAGAGATTCATTAATTTTTAAACCTCTGGTCTAAAAACATGTTTTGAAATATAGTAGTGTTTTGGTTTAGTAAGATGTACATGTAAAAAGTTTTAAATGCCAGTGGAAGTGGTAAGTTGTATGAGGCAGGAGGGGAAGCTATGTCATCTCTAGGGTCAGGGTGGTGTCTGAGGAGGGGCGCTGTGCTGGCTTCTGACAGGTGGGGAGTAGGCGGCATGTTCGCAGTGAAGGCCTGGAGGTGCCAAGTGGAGCTTGAGTGGCACATTTCAGGAGCAGAGAGCAGGCAGACAGCTCCTATGAGTGGGGCAGCAGGCGGATGGCTGGTGGAAGTGGAAAAGGGTCAGCTCATGAGGGGCCCTCGCAGGGCTTGGGGGCATCTCACAGGGACAGGGAGGCAGGGTGTAGTTTTTAGGCCCCGATGTGAGAGGAGCTGGAGGGAGGATCTCCTAAGCCCCAGAGGAGGATCAGTGGGCAGAAACTGAGCCACATAGGTGGTGCTGCGAAGGCCGGGGAATAGGATGGCAGTAGAAAACAGAAGAGTCTAGGGCGCGGGAGTGCCTCTGGAGAATTCCGTGCTGGGACTTGGTGCTGTCATAGTGAATGTATGTTAAACCTGAGCTTCATTGAAGGTATAATTTGGAACAACTAGCGAGTTAGAGCACTGCCGATTTACAGAAAAATTTGAACTGAGGGTCACCTGTGCAGTGAATTAAGACATGAGAATAAATACTTAGGCAGATATTTCTTTCTGGATCGATTGGTTTTGACATTATGAGAGAAGTTGAAGAGTAACTGAATTCCTTTCTGAACAGCTGGACAAAACACCAGGTACTAAAAAGATGTATCTATCACTCTGTGTTAGTTGTGAAATGTTGCTTGGTTCAGGTTGCTGGATCAAAGGAAGATATCCCCAAGTGAAGATCAGTTAAAAACTGAGTACCGTTAGTGAATTTGCATTTCAGATCTGTTCTGTGAGAGCTCTGGAAAGAAGCTGGATGGGGAATTCCCTGCCCCTGAGCAAGGTCCTTGAACGCAGACCTTCTGAATGCTCATCCAAGGCAGTAGGAACTTGCCTAATCTTAATACAGGTTTTCAGGGACCTATTTATTGTGTAAAATAAAATGCCCTTCTAAGTACTATAAGTTCCAGGAAGGCAGAAAATTTTATCTTTTTTTTACTGATATGTCACTGATGATTACTAACAGTGCCTAATAGATAGTAGGTGCTCAATAATAATTGCTGAAGGAACAGTGTCCTTTCCGGGTTGTTTTCATTTGGATTTCTTAGTAAGGGCAAATTATTTGGCAGTATTCATTCTGATGATTACAGATACCTAGCAGTAAGGAAATAAAAGGTCCTGTCTGGACTTGTAATATTCATTTCTAGCAACTTACATTTAAATGGAAAATCAGAATTACTTTGTTGAAATCCATTTAACTAGGTTACAAGTATTAGGATAAAATAGTCTAGAATTTCTCAGAGGAGTTGAACATAAAATAATTCACATGTTTATTTTGTAGCCATCGTTTGGTTATTTTATTAGATCACCAGAGAAAAGAGAACCTATTGCCCTAATAAGAAAATCAGACCTATCAAGAAGTAATTTGGGAAAAGAAGTGGCTGATCTTAACCATGGTTTTTTTTCAGGTAATGGATTAAATGAAATTTTTAGTAAACTTCTTATTTAACCTGTAAATTAGTGGTTGTGTGATCATGTTCTTATGAGGAAAAAAGTATTTGAATTTTTTGAGTATTAGTTACCGATTCGATTTTTATACAACTTCACATTGCCTTTTCAGTTTAAAGCTGAAACAAGTCAGCCAAAATTCACCTAAATCCTTCTGTTAAAAACCAAAGTGAATGGAATATAATTTGTTCTGGTGATCGATCGGCTTAACTTTGGCATGTTAAGCCGCTGAGTTAATGAATTGCAACTTACTATATGTATTATTTAGGTATACTGTTAAAGAAGAGTTTTCAGATTTGGGCCATGGTAGTATAAATATGATAAATATCTCTAAGTATTAAAAGCCAGACTTCCATGATTAATATGCAGTTATCATACAGCTGCTTTTTGCTAATATAATGCCTAGTGTATTATATTATGAAATGGTATAAAATGTGCTTTAGTCCTTAAAGAGCTTATATTCCAGAGGCTGGGGAGTGAGATGGGGTGGTGGGATAAAGAGGCTGTACATAGTATTGACTTTCTGTTATTTTAAAGAGTTACTTATTTTTAAATTCAACTTGCATATTCATGAAATGTTTTAAAGTGAAAAGTATTAAATGAAGTTGTCAGTATTTTGCAAAGAAGAGGTTAAAATCCACAATCTTCTTCAAACTTTAGACTTTGAAGAATCCAGCTAAATGAACAAATGATATGGTTCTTTGTCCTAGAGACTGTAGGACAAAGGAAATTTAAACAGTTTTTATGAGGCTGACTGATACTTGATATATAAAGATTTCTTCCTTGTTAATTATACTTAGTGGTCATTATCCATGGATTGGGCTTCCCTTGTGGCTCAGCTGGTATAAAGAATCCGCTTGCAATTTGGGAGACCTGGGTTTGATCTATTGGTTGGGAAGATCCCCTGGAGAAGGGAAAGGCTACCCACTCCAGTATTCTCGTCTGGAGAATTCCATGGACTGTATAGTCTATGGGGTCGCAAAGAGTCAGACATGACTGGGCGACTTTCACCTCACACTTCATCGCATGGATTGTCTCTGTGACATAGTTTATGGATATAAATTGAGTATTATATATTTTCTACAGGAGATTTAAAGGCACAGCTAAGTGAAGGATCAGTTACACTTCAGGCTGAAGAACTGGAGAGTATTTCACAAATGGATGAAAATGATGTGACATTAACTGCCAATAAAGGAAAAGCAGAGGTATTTTAAGCCTTTCATGAGGGAGAGCTAAAACCCATGTTGTCATAATTCTTTACAAGATCAAGATAAGGTCACATGTAAAAATGCATAACTTTTTTTTTTACTCAATTTTATTACAAGTATCATTTTAAAATTATCAGTGTATAGTAAATGTGCAAAAGAGTTTGTAAAACATAAACTTAGTGAGTTATCAAAACTTATACACCCACGTACACCCAAGGTCAGGAAAGAGAATGTTGTCAGCAGCCTAGGAGCCATGTTTTTGTCCCTTCTGAAGACTACTTCCTCCTGTCTGACCTCTAACACTGTCACCTGTTCATCTCTTTTTGAGCTTTATATGTAAGAAATCATGTAGTAGTAGCATATATTTTTTCTTTTTTTCACTTGTGTTTGTAAGATTCAACTATGATAAGTATAGTATATAATTTTCATTGCTGTATAATATTCTACCACGAATATTCTGCCATTGATATACCTACTCTGCTGTTGGATATTTGAAATCTTTCTTATATCAGTATGACACTGTTAAATAGTGTAGTTTTATTGTAAAAGTATGTTGGCTATTTTGTTGTTGTTTTGTTCAAGTCACTAAGTCATGTCCAACTCTTTGTGACTCCATGGACTGCAGCACATGAGGCTTCCCTGTCCTCTGTCTCCCAGAGTTTGCTCAAATTCATGTCCATGTTGGGGTTTTTTGGTTTTCCCTATCTCTTCCTTAACATTAAAAGTATCATAAAACATTGTTTACTATTCCAGTCTTATAATTGCCTGTTGTTTATATTTATTTCTCTTTGTAAACCCCATAAGAGATTATGATGTTGATGGTGATTACTATTACATACAACCAATGTGTATCTCTAACCTTCAGTTTAAGATTAATTTTCTTCTGCCTGAAGAATACCCTTACAGTTTTGTTTTGTGAGGGACTACTGGTAATGAATCGTTTGTTTTGTCAGTCTGAAGATATGTTTATTTTACCTTTATTCTTGAAACGTGTATTTGTTTGGTGTATGTTTGTTAACAAGTATGTTAGACTTTTCAGTATCTTTTTCTTTTATATTCTTTCTGTTCTGTTGTATTTTCTGTTACTTTCTCTTGCATTCTGAATTATTTTTTTCAGACTTCTCTTCCAAGTCTGATTCTTTTTTCAGTTGTGTCCAAGTTGTGAAACCTGTCCTTTGGGTTCTTGATTTGTTATTGTGTTTTTTAATTATAGAATTTACATTTAGTTCTTTCTTGATAATTTCTCATCTTCTGTTGAGTTCTCAGTGTCATTGTTTTTCTTAAATATGTGTGTATGTATTTGGTTATGGCACATGGGATCTTTTTAGTTGCAGCACACAGGATCTAGTTCCCCAACCAGGGATCAAGCATGGGCTCCCTGCACTGGGAATGTAGCCACTGGACCACAGGGAAGTCCCTTAATGTTACTTTTTATTTCCTTAAGTATGTTTTAGGTTTTGTTAGATTAGATGTTTTAGATGGTTTTAGACTCTGAGAGTCCATTGTCTGCATGCTCTGCAGTTTTCTTTTTGTGGAATGTGGGATGCATTACCTTGGAGCATTGTGAGGAGTACATTTTTACAGGAAAAGTGGGTGAAATATTTGAGTCCATGGGAGATCCAGACAGGATTTTTACTTGCTTCTGAGTGAGGAACCCCAGCAGTCTTAGGTTGCTTTAATTCAGTTCCTGGGATCGAGCTGTTCAGAGCTAAGCCACCTTTACTCCTTGAGTGTAGCCCTCTGTGGTCTTGTCCTAAAGCGTGGATGTTCACTGTGATCACCACCTCTCCCTTATCATTGGCAGACTCTAAACCTGATTTTTGTACTCTTACTTCCTTAAGAGCCGCTTTTCTGAGCTTCTTTTTAAAAAATTATTTTCTTAGCTTCTTAAGCTTCCTGACATCTTAGCAGTAGCCCCCTCTTGAAACAGCAGAGACCCTGAGGAATAGCATCCCCAGGACTGGGCTCACCCCTCTGGGATTCTCTCTTCTCTTGGATTTTGGCCCCATAGTTTTTCATTCCGTTTTTTTAGCTATCTAGTACCTTCTCAGAGTTGTTTTTGAACATGCTGTGATGTTCTGATTGCTCTCAGCCAGAGTTGGTTTGCATTACTTAGTCCACTATTCCTGGAGGCTGAAGTCTTAATTTGTATTTAAAAAATATTAAATAGGTTTATGTTGCTTTGTTGTTGGTTACATTTTATTGTTTTACCCATGGCTTCTGTTTCTGTCTTGCTTATAAATAATTCTAATAGTTGACTAAAATTACCAAGAATATACTTGGAATTACTGTGACTCAATGGCTTCTCAGTTTCAGTAGTTTAATTTTTTGGTTTACAGTTACTCTGTGATTCAGTTTTAGCGTTTAACTCCTGAAGATGTTTTTTGAACAACTGATGATTGGACCTTGTAAGTGAACTAGTACTCTGCAGTTAAAGTTGATAGGAGCTGTTTTTTTTCATTAGGAAATTCAACTGGTATACTATTAATTTCTTGCTGCTGTTAGATCTTATGTAGCACTTACAAATAAAGATAAATATGTGCATGTACATGGAACTGATGTGAACTTTCTGATCTCTAGGACACTTTCCTTGTCAGCAGCAAACCTCAGAGACATACAGACGAGCTGCCCAGCGAGAGTAACTCTGTGCTGAGGATAAGCACCATTGCTTCTGCCATTGCGGAAGCGTCAGTGAGCGCTGATCCCCTCCAGCTTGCCACCATGATCAAAGGACTTTCAAATAAAACCCGAGAGAAGACTTGTCAGGAGGATGGAAAACAAAGGCACTATTCTGCTGTGTCTCATTTCTTACCTAATGATCTGGAAAAAAGTAATGGATCCAGCACATTTGATATGGAGAGATACCTTAAGAAAACAGAAATTAGTCAGTATGAAGGTGGGCTGGACAACTTTTCAAGAGCTGGTGTGTCTGGTATTTGGGATTTATCTTTGTCCAAAGAACGGACTACACACGACATCCATGTGGTGGACCTGGGTGCTACTAGCATAAGCGTAAGGGAGCCAGAGGTAGGCACTGCAGCCGGTTGTTATGGTGAAAGTGGAGACAGTGTGGATCAGGCATCGTTGAGAACAATTAGCTCTTCAAATTCAGTTCTTACAAACGTGGGCGAGAGAGCGGGTACAGCGGTTGATGTGAAGACACATTCCATTGACCATAAATCCCCAGATTCTGGTGATGGCGAAAAAGCTGTCTCCGTACCCATTCCAGCCTCTGATAGTTGCTCCGTCGTTGGGAACCCCAGAGTAGCATCTCTCTGGCTGTCAGAAGAGTGTAAAGGCCTACAGGAAAGTAGAGACTACCAGAGGCAAATTGAGTGCATTAGTGAGACAAGTAACAGTGAAAAGCACGTGGCTTTTGAAAACCATTCCATAACCTCACCTAAAAGTGTTGGTAAGTGTCAGAGTAATTGGTCACACTCAAAAAATTGCATGGAATGTTTTTTTTTTTTTTCTGTGTCCTCATTGAAAAATATCTATCTCTCTGATAGATTTGAAAAGTCCCTCTCCTGAGCGCGGTGGACACGGCTTAGAGAACGGCGAGGACAGCTTCCGACCTTCCACTTCTCCACTGAGTCATTCTTCTCCGAGTGAAATTTCAGGAACTAGTTTATCAGGGTAGGTGCTTGCTTTTGCCTTTTTTTTTTTTAAGTAATAAAAATACATGCTCAGTATAGGAAAATTGGAATAAAATGTAAAGAAAACTAGTCACTATAGGTTCATCTCTCAAAGCTAACAATTATATTTTGTGAGTTTCTTTCAAGCCATATTTCTTTGCAAATTTTCATACTCTGCTGTTTTCACTACAATAATTCCCTGTAAAAAGAAAATTAATGTTATAAACTGCATAATGTATCTGTCATGGTTTATTTGGTGCTTTTGGTAGATATTGGGGATACTGGATTTTTTTTTCTCCCCATTTTAATGATACTGAGATGAACAACTTTGCTCATAAAATTTTTCTTTGTGTTGTAACTGATTTCCTCAGAAGTAAAATTACCAAGTCAGGAATAAGAGTATTTTCAGGCTTTCCAGATTGGCAACCTGTTTTCTAAAAGGATCTTACTGACTTACTCTTATATCTGTGTGTGATGAAGGTATGCAATTAACTGTTTTCTTATCAGCATTTTAAATAACTTAATTTTGGATTTATTTTTTTATCTTAACAGTGTTAGTCTGTGTTCTTAATACTAATGAGATTGGTAGGTGCTTTTTCAAAGATTAGGATAAGAATGCTAATATTTTACATGTGTGAACACAGTCTATAGATTAACTTAATCTTCAAGTTATAGAAACTTTAATTTTTCAAAAATGATGTAAGTCATCATTGCTTCAAAAGTTTACACATACATAGTTATATGTGTGTGTGTCCATGGAACTTTGAACAGTTTAAATATAGTGCTTTATCCAATGTGTCTGTGTATATTTATGTATAGATGTGTAGATGGATGTGTTACAGGATAAATTCTTGGAAATGAGATTGTTGGGATAAAGAGTATATTTGTTCATGTTCCTATTTAAATTAGTACAACCCCTCCCTAGAGGTTGTTTTGGTTTAATTTTCCACCAGCAATTTAGGGAAGACCCTGCTTTTCTACAACCTCACCAACAGAATGCTTATTAAACGTCAACAATCTGATAGATTAAAAAAACACTATTTCAGTGTAACTTTAAATCGTGAGCAATGATGAGCATCTTTTGTGTTTTCTTTTATGTCAAATACCTATTTGTGTTTGTTGCCCTTATGGACTGTTAGTCTTTCTTGTCTCTATTTCTTGGATCCCTGGATTTATTAAAGAGAGTGAATGGCCCTTTGTGACATGAATTGTACAGTTTCTAGTCTTTAGATAGTTTTTCCTCTCTTGTACTTTTTGCTCTTGTGAATTCTTAGCTCCAGCTTACCCACACTGTTTCCCAAGATATGTAAACTCCAGGAATAGCTGGGGCAGCACTTAGTAGGTAACTTGGATATCAAATGTAATTTCAGTTTGTTTGAAAATATCAAATATTCATGATAATTTCACTGCTTAGGTAAAATTTCCAGCTTACTAAAATCTTTCCTTAAAGAAACATATAAAAGATTTTTTATAAAGCCATCAAAGAAAGAATCGTTACATTTAATAAAGTAAACTGTCTATATGGCAGCAGTTTTTGCCTCACAATTGACATGATTTTTTGGTAAGCTTTATGCTAAAGATGCTTTCGAGTCTAATAAGATCTTTTGAATCTAATAACTTCGTTAGGCTGTGTCTCTCTGTTGACTTTATGGCCACCTTGCAGCGCCTTGTCATGCAGTGCTCTTTTAGTATTTGGAGGTAAGCTTCCTTTTATCAGGAAGGTTTATTGTTATTATTTTAGTTGTTAAAATATTGGTCCTGACCAAAGTTTGCTTGACTTCTGCATTTATTTTCTCTTTTATCCTTTCTTTTCTTTTTTTCATTTTTTTCCCCCTTTCTTGAGGAGCTTGTTAGAGCCACAGGAAGTTGCAAAACTAGTATAGAGAGAGCCTGTGTCCCTCCCCAGCTTCCCTTGTTCTTGTACGGAATCACCACCAGGAACTTGTCCTGGGCATGGTGTGTGGCTAGAATTGTGCCATTTTATCACAGGTGTGAATGTATGTAACCACCTCCACAGTTTGAGACATAGAGCTTTTCCATCACAATAGTAATGCTTCTTTCTTAATTTGTTTTTCATTGTGTTTGTATTTCACATTGCTGCTTTCTAGATTCCTTTCAGTATTCTCTTTATTGTTTCTTAACTCCTGTGTGCCTTCCAATATTATCTTGTTTTCTGTGGTTTTTTATATTTTTAAATTATATATGCAGGCATTTAATAAACAAGTGCCATANGAGCGCGGTGGACACGGCTTAGAGAACGGCGAGGACAGCTTCCGACCTTCCACTTCTCCACTGAGTCATTCTTCTCCGAGTGAAATTTCAGGAACTAGTTTATCAGGGTAGGTGCTTGCTTTTGCCTTTTTTTTTTTTAAGTAATAAAAATACATGCTCAGTATAGGAAAATTGGAATAAAATGTAAAGAAAACTAGTCACTATAGGTTCATCTCTCAAAGCTAACAATTATATTTTGTGAGTTTCTTTCAAGCCATATTTCTTTGCAAATTTTCATACTCTGCTGTTTTCACTACAATAATTCCCTGTAAAAAGAAAATTAATGTTATAAACTGCATAATGTATCTGTCATGGTTTATTTGGTGCTTTTGGTAGATATTGGGGATACTGGATTTTTTTTTCTCCCCATTTTAATGATACTGAGATGAACAACTTTGCTCATAAAATTTTTCTTTGTGTTGTAACTGATTTCCTCAGAAGTAAAATTACCAAGTCAGGAATAAGAGTATTTTCAGGCTTTCCAGATTGGCAACCTGTTTTCTAAAAGGATCTTACTGACTTACTCTTATATCTGTGTGTGATGAAGGTATGCAATTAACTGTTTTCTTATCAGCATTTTAAATAACTTAATTTTGGATTTATTTTTTTATCTTAACAGTGTTAGTCTGTGTTCTTAATACTAATGAGATTGGTAGGTGCTTTTTCAAAGATTAGGATAAGAATGCTAATATTTTACATGTGTGAACACAGTCTATAGATTAACTTAATCTTCAAGTTATAGAAACTTTAATTTTTCAAAAATGATGTAAGTCATCATTGCTTCAAAAGTTTACACATACATAGTTATATGTGTGTGTGTCCATGGAACTTTGAACAGTTTAAATATAGTGCTTTATCCAATGTGTCTGTGTATATTTATGTATAGATGTGTAGATGGATGTGTTACAGGATAAATTCTTGGAAATGAGATTGTTGGGATAAAGAGTATATTTGTTCATGTTCCTATTTAAATTAGTACAACCCCTCCCTAGAGGTTGTTTTGGTTTAATTTTCCACCAGCAATTTAGGGAAGACCCTGCTTTTCTACAACCTCACCAACAGAATGCTTATTAAACGTCAACAATCTGATAGATTAAAAAAACACTATTTCAGTGTAACTTTAAATCGTGAGCAATGATGAGCATCTTTTGTGTTTTCTTTTATG
This sequence comes from Neotragus moschatus, assembly GCA_006410615.1. Classification (NCBI taxonomy): domain Eukaryota; kingdom Metazoa; phylum Chordata; class Mammalia; order Artiodactyla; family Bovidae; genus Neotragus; species Neotragus moschatus. The sequence goes on from SJYA01002878.1 coordinate 496,039, forward strand.
TCAAATACCTATTTGTGTTTGTTGCCCTTATGGACTGTTAGTCTTTCTTGTCTCTATTTCTTGGATCCCTGGATTTATTAAAGAGAGTGAATGGCCCTTTGTGACATGAATTGTACAGTTTCTAGTCTTTAGATAGTTTTTCCTCTCTTGTACTTTTTGCTCTTGTGAATTCTTAGCTCCAGCTTACCCACACTGTTTCCCAAGATATGTAAACTCCAGGAATAGCTGGGGCAGCACTTAGTAGGTAACTTGGATATCAAATGTAATTTCAGTTTGTTTGAAAATATCAAATATTCATGATAATTTCACTGCTTAGGTAAAATTTCCAGCTTACTAAAATCTTTCCTTAAAGAAACATATAAAAGATTTTTTATAAAGCCATCAAAGAAAGAATCGTTACATTTAATAAAGTAAACTGTCTATATGGCAGCAGTTTTTGCCTCACAATTGACATGATTTTTTGGTAAGCTTTATGCTAAAGATGCTTTCGAGTCTAATAAGATCTTTTGAATCTAATAACTTCGTTAGGCTGTGTCTCTCTGTTGACTTTATGGCCACCTTGCAGCGCCTTGTCATGCAGTGCTCTTTTAGTATTTGGAGGTAAGCTTCCTTTTATCAGGAAGGTTTATTGTTATTATTTTAGTTGTTAAAATATTGGTCCTGACCAAAGTTTGCTTGACTTCTGCATTTATTTTCTCTTTTATCCTTTCTTTTCTTTTTTTCATTTTTTTCCCCCTTTCTTGAGGAGCTTGTTAGAGCCACAGGAAGTTGCAAAACTAGTATAGAGAGAGCCTGTGTCCCTCCCCAGCTTCCCTTGTTCTTGTACGGAATCACCACCAGGAACTTGTCCTGGGCATGGTGTGTGGCTAGAATTGTGCCATTTTATCACAGGTGTGAATGTATGTAACCACCTCCACAGTTTGAGACATAGAGCTTTTCCATCACAATAGTAATGCTTCTTTCTTAATTTGTTTTTCATTGTGTTTGTATTTCACATTGCTGCTTTCTAGATTCCTTTCAGTATTCTCTTTATTGTTTCTTAACTCCTGTGTGCCTTCCAATATTATCTTGTTTTCTGTGGTTTTTTATATTTTTAAATTATATATGCAGGCATTTAATAAACAAGTGCCATAACAAGTGCCATATAAAGACTTAATATGATTTTCTCCCTTCACCCTGCCCTTTACTGCATGATCAGAGATAAAACGCTGGGCTGGCTGCTCTTACACTTGGACCCACCTATTTTTATCTTGTGTGCCTAAGAAAATACACTCATTCTTTAAGTATAGGAAATATACCTTAGGGAGATGCTAAACTTTCTCATGAACTTGGCACATGGTCAGATACTTTGACAATGGCATTGTTGCCCTTTCTAAAGTGACCATGGGATTGGTGAGCTTTCTCCTCTCTGAGGATCAGCCACCTGCATCCCCACCACTCAGCCAGGGCCAAATGTCAGGCTTGGTGGGAAAGAAGGTGGTCACAGCAGGTTCTGAGGTTCATTCTGCTGTCACTTGTCCTCCTTGCTGCTGTCTCATGCTCTGTGGGTGGGCATGCCACGTCCTCCTGTCCTTTCTGCTGCAGGACAGCCCTTCCTGCCAAGGCCAAACTTCTGGCTCCAGAAGTTTATCTTCCTGCTGTTGCACCTGTGCTTTTCCTGTCATCACTGTAAGTGTACATGTCTGCATCTTGTAGTTGCTTTTCCTGGGTTGTGCTCACTATGCACAGTGGTCTCTCCCTTTGTTCAGTTCTGTCACTCAGTTGTGTGTGACTCTTTGCGACCCCATGGACTGCCACATGCCAGGCTTCCCTGTCCATCATCAACTCCTACAGCTTGTTCAAACTCATGTCCCATTGAGTCTGTGATACCATCCAGCCGTCTCATCCTCTGTCATCTCCTTCTGCCCTCAATCTTTCCCAGCATCAGGGTCTTTTCCAATGAGTCAGTTCTTCGCATCTGGTGGCCAAAGTATTGGAGCTTCAGCTTCAGCATCAGTCCTTCCAATGAATATTCAGGATTGATTTCCTTTAGGATGGGCTGGTTTGATCTCCTTGCAGTCCAAGGGACTCTCAAGAGTCTTCTTCAACACCACGGTTCAAAAGCATCAATTCTTTGGTGCTCAGCTTTCTTTATGGTCCAACTCTCACCTCCATACATAACTGCTGGAAAAACCATAGTGACTAGGCAGAACTTTGTTGGGAAAGTAATGTCTCTGCTTTTTAATATGCTGTCTAGATTGGTCATAGCTTTTCTTCCAAGGAGCAGATGTCTTTTAATTTCATGGCTGCATTTACTCTTCTCCCCTGAGGAGAGTTCATTTCCTGTTTCCTGTGACCTGTTCCTCCTGAGATGCCCAGAGCTGGGACTGCCTCTCGGGGCATCCCCACCTGTTTCTTTCTCCTCATCTTCATATCTCTGCATTCTCCATGTATCATGGAGTAGCCTAGCTGTTAAGTGTTTACTCAGCATTACTGATTTTCTGCTGTACTAACTATGCTTTTCATGGCTACCAGTATGAACATTCATTTTGTATTCATTTCTTTTTATTGAAATCCTACTTGTACTTTTTTACTGTAAAATGGCTTTCATGTTTCTAGGTTTTTTTTTTTCTTGTTTCTTCCAACTTCACAGTTTCTTCACATTCATGGTGAAATGTCGGTCAGAGCATTGATCTGTTGAGCTGCCACATCTTTCTGGTGAGAGTGTGTTGTCTGCTGACTATGCTGCTTGCCAGCACTCCTGCTGCTAGTCTTTAATATCCAGTCACCTTCTGGCAGGACCAGTGCTGCCTTGAGTCTCTGTGTGGCTGGCACTAGTCTGGCGTCCTAAATTGCTTTCCTTTTGTTTCTGTGTGTTCTTACAGTTCACTTCTCATTGCTTGAGGTAATAACAGCCTCAGTACTTCTGTTCCTTTTGACCAGAGGAGCTAGACTCAGCATGCACCACGGTACCCAGAACTCTTCTTCGTGCCGCCCCATGTTGTCTGTGTGAGTATGACTGTGTGTGTGTTTGTGCACATGTGTGTGCATGTTGCATACAGAACCCATGCAGGTGCATGTGATTCAGGGCTAAAGTGGGCCTGAATGTGAAGCAAGTTGATTAGTATTTTGTTTCCGTTGGTTAGAGATTCACTAGTATTGGGTCAGTGCTGTCTTGATTTGGTCCGTATAAAAATCCAGAATTCAAAATAGGATTTTCTCTTCTGTATCCATTGCCCACCTGAGTATTGCAAACTTTGAGGGGGGGGAAAAAAGAGGGGGGAGTCAACTTCAGTCCAATTAATTATGGACTTGAAGCTAAGTGGCGGAGTTTGCAGGGGTGCAGTAGCTGTTTGCAAAGGTGGCTTTGATGGTATTTCCCACCCAGTGTGTCTCCTACCCCTCCTCGGGAGGAAGCCTGGTCCCTTCTCTGTCAGGCTGGCCTGGCTCTGTGCTGGGGATTGATGGGATGTGGAATGTGTATGTGGGATCTTACTATTTATTGCTTACTTTTTTTTTTTTAACTTATATATCCTGAACATCTTTCTGAGCCAGTTAGTAGTATTCAGCTGCATGATTTAAAACAGTTGCCTAGTGTTTTATTGTATGTCTGTACCCTAATTGCCATAGCCTCCTTCTCCTATATGACATCTAAGATGCCCTGCTTTAGTACTGATAGTGATGTATGACATATCCTTTTAGTGAATCTGTAGTTAGCCCTAATTTTTTCCTCAGGACTCATCTCTTGATGTATAGCCCCCGAGTACAGGGGTTTGGCTGTGCTGGCTTGATGATCAGCCAGGAGCTGGGCCCTTTGTCTCCCCATCATGGTGCGGCTCTACCTGTTTCTGTGTACTCGTCCACAAGATTCTTGTTTTTGCTTTGCTCTTCGGGGCAGGAGTTGCCGAATTCTCTGTTCATTGGTCTATACCAGGTCTTCATTAACTGTTGAATGAAAAGCTAACACTGTTAAGGTATTGTATATGGAATTTATTAATTAAACTGCCACAACATTTTTTTTTTTTTTCAGTAGCTTACCAGATACTTCATTCAATAGGACTGAAATTCACAGATTTAGGTAAGGGTAAGACGGTGTAATCAAGGATAAGAAGAATGAATCCAGGGTTGAGTTGCATATGGCAGCTAGGACAGACAGTAGTGAAGGTTGACGGCGTTGTAGGCAAGCAGAAAGGCTTTCTGCCATGTAGATGATGTTAAGTGAAGGGATGGACAAGTCCAGACACAGATATTCTCTCTCCCAGGTGTGCCCTGGAGTCATTTGCTTCAGCAGCTCATCCACAGAAGTGCCTCTGTGAGAGGGAGTTGTCCCAGCTGAAGTGTCCAGAGGCCAGTGTCAGCAGGCTGACGTATGTGTCTGAGCAGGAGAGCATCAGTCCCTCTGTGTCCTCACGTCGTGGCCTTGAGGACCGTGAGGTAAGCACTTCCGTCGCTTCTTTACTCACACTTACCTCTGAAGTCTTACTGATGTAAGACTCAAACTTGAATTCAGGCCTAACTAATTCTGGTTCCTCTTTTTCCTTTTAAGTGTGCGTGTGTGCATGCACACATATTTTGCTCAAACAGCTACTTGTGCTGGGTTGGCACTGCAGGTACACATATTTAGTGTCTGCCCTCAAAAAACTCTCAGTCTAGTGGAGCACACGAAGACACGCTGTGCCGTGAAGTGCGCTGTGGGAGCTTCAGCAGGCAACAGATGGCCTCAGCTGGGGGCATGTCTAGCAGAGCTCGATGGGGCCTACCTGGAATCAGGTGTGGGGGAAGAGGGAATCACAGAACACACCCGCATTTGATTCATGGCCACACTGAATTATATATGTGGCGAGAGGAAGGGAGGCCAGACCACGATGCCGTAGATGTAAAATTTGGGTGTTCGAAGACACTTAATTACTAAACAAAACTACTTGCTTCTGGTTCTGTAATTGGTAGAAACGGGGAATGTGGTAGTGGTGGTTTAGTTGCTAAGTCGTGTTTGACTCTTCTGTCCCCATGGACTGTAGACTGCCAAGCTCCTCTGTCCATGGGCTTCTCCAGGCAAGAATACTGGAGTAGGTTGTCAAAAAACAATGAATGCAGATTTTCTAACTCTTAATCCTGCTTTTCACGGCTACAGGAACTACTACTCTTACAGCCTTGTTTTTTTTTAGAGTCATGATATCTTGTAGATCTCTGCTCTTTGAGGGTATATCAGCATGGTTTGCATTTGTAATATTCATTTTATCTGTGGATAATTTCTGAACATTTTCTGTCACATAGAGTGATATCACCAGTGAATTGAGCACCACAATTATCCAGGCCAGTCCAGTTCCAGCTCAGGAGCCGGCTGCGGATAAGTTGGGAGAAAAAAGTCCATTTCAAAGTAGAGGAAAAGGAACTTTATCATATATTATCCAGAAGAACTTGGACACAGAAAAAGTGACTGAAACAAATTCTCTGAGCAGTAGGCCTGAAGATATAAAACTGGACTTTAGCTCCAGTAGACTGCCTTCCTCCAAGAGTGAAGATCGGTCACAGAGCAGTGGGACGGGTTTGACCTCAGACCGAGGTGACCTGGAGCAGGTCAGCCTGGCTCTGCCGAGTGAATCCAGCCTCCACCCGGCCACACTGGCCATACCGTGCCTTCCCATGTCCCTCCAGGCACCAGTACTTGACGGTGGGCATGTGACTCCTAGAGACACATCAGCTACTGACAGCGAATTCAGTGGCCAGGGTCCTTACCAGACGTCTGTCCCCAGCACCGAGGGCTGCAGCCCTGCACCCATGAGGCAGCACATGCCCCCCATAGGTCCTGAAGTCTCAGTGCGCTATCCCCTCCCCATGGCTCCTTGTGCCCAGCTGCACTCTGGGGCACTGCCTGCAGCCAGCAGTGCCACCCTGCCTCGCTGCCGGGCTTGTGGTGCCACCACCTGCGGGCTCTCCTGTGGGCTCCCGGGAAGCTGTTACCCTGCTGTTGTGGGAGAGCGTGTCCAGCGCTCGGTGACTGCAGGCCTCTGCCTGGGACAGGATATTGGCTCAGGGCTGATGGCCTCCTCTTCCCTTTGTAACCTGTACTCTGACGCCTTCAATCAGAACCTTCTGAATGCGGCCAAAGTGCTTCCTGTGCAGTCTCTCCATCCAGACTGTGGAATTGAGCCATGGGATTCAGCAGTGGTGTCAGGACTTGGTAAGACCCTTTTACTTTGATGCTGCTTGTTGTTGGTTGCTGTTATTTAAAGGTTGAATTATTTTCTCAATTGGGACCTTAAAACTGATTTGTTTCAAGGAAGTAATGATTAGAGTGAATTTCATGTGAGCTTTTTTCTTTATCCTGAATTTGGAACATGACCATATTTCTGTGCAAGGGTCCCTGAGTAACCCTGCTGCTGCTAAGTCACTTCAGTTGTGTCTGACACTTTGCGACCCCATAGATGGCAGCCCACTAGGTTCCTCTGTCCCTGGGATTCTCCAGGCAAGAATACTGGAGTGGGTTGCCATTTCCTTCTCTAATGCATGAGAGTGAAAAGTGAAAGTGAAGTCGCTCAGTCGTGCCTGACTCTTAGCAACCCCATGGACTGCAGCCTACCAGGCTCCTCCATCCATAGGACTTTCCAGGCAGGAGTACTGGAGTGGAGTGCCATTGCCTTCTCCTGAGTAGCCCTAGAAAAATGTAAAAACTCAGGTAAAACTACTGTCTTTGTCTCTGGTTCTGTCTCAGGCTCTGAACTTGGAGTTCTTTTGTTATTTTAATTAAGTTGGGTATGGTTTTGACTCTGTTTTTTCTCTTTCCAGGGAAAGTAAGTGTGCCCGAGGAATTGAAGTTTCCTCATGCTTGCTGTGTTGGCATTGCTTCACAAACTTACCTCAGTGTCCTGAACCCTGCTGACCGCTGGCTGCAGGTCAGCATCGGGGTTCTCAGTGTCAGTGTTGACGGTGAAAAGGTGAGCTCCCTGTGTTTTTCTCCTGATTGAGCTGTCACCTTAAGGTTGATGCTGGACTTCTTTACCTACCTCTCCCTTGATGAAGAGAGCTTGTTCCCACCCTGCACTCGACACAGAGGTGTTGGAAGGTGTCTTTATCTTGGTTCTCCTTTTGTTATAGTACTTCTGGTGAAAGTGAAACCTGAGTTTGTTTCTGATATTACCAGATGTTACTGTTTATTTATTAACCATGATACTTCATTGTCACTTGTTTATAAAATCATGTATATATACTTTTTGTGCTATCGTTTAAACCCCTGACTAGAACTCTAAGTTCTGGTCTCTGCTGGTTTTGTTCAGTGTGATTGAATGTAAATTGCTGCATTTATCCAAATAACCAAATCAAAACCCCCAAAAGAAACAAGTTACTGTTGGGACCTATACCTGCTTTTGGTAAGTGAATTTATCTGATTATTTTCTTACAAGATCTTTTTTTAATATCTGTTTGTTTATTTCCTTGGCTGGGTCAGGTCTCCTAACTTGGAATCTTCATTGCATCATGTGGACTCATTTTCAACATGTGGGTTTAGTTGCTTTGAGGGATATGGGAGCCTAGTTCCTTGACCAGGGATCAAACCCACATTCCTCATATTGCAAGGCAGACACTCGACCAGTGAACCACCAGAGAAGTCCTTTACATGACCATTTGAAATGCCTAGAAACACAGTTTCAACATAAGAGTAGGAGTCTCTCACATGATCCATCACAGCCACTGACTTCTAGACTCTAGACCCTGTGGGCTTTAGCAAGTGGAGAGGATGGGAAGCACTGTCAGCAGCTCCTCATAGACAGATGTTGGTGGGTGGGTTTACTCTTTCCTCTTAGCTCCTAGTGATGACCTTGATTTACCTAATTAATAAGACTGTACCCTCTCTCCTTTTTCCCGACTCTTCCCCTCTGATCCTGAGGGCAGAGGAAAACAAGTGGCTGGAGAAAGGGTTGAGGGTGAGAGGTGGTGAGATCGGAGGGGCATGTAGGAAGTAATGTTATCTCTGGAAGTGGGAGTAAAGAAGATTCTCATTTAGGGTGAAGGGAGGGGTTTGAATGAGTCAGAATCATAAACTTGGAGGCCTGAAGAGGAACCTTGGAAATGAGTCTGCACACAGCTGCAGAGACCAGGTACCAGGTGATGTCCAGGGTGAGAGATGAATCCTAGGGTGATGTCCAGAGCTGAAAGTGCTTCCATTTCCAGCACCCTTTTAAAGAAAGTGGAGGTAAAAATAACTTCTCTTCAGAAGTCCTTACGGGAGTTCCCTGGCAGTCCTGTAGTTAGTATTTGGCATTTTTATTGCCTCAGCCCGGGTTTAGTCTTTGGTTGGAAAAGGTCCCACAAGCCATGTGACATAGCCCAAGAAAGAAAGAAAAAAAGTCCTGATAAATTTGACTGGTTTTATTTTTCCAGATATCGAATTATGAGACATGGGTGCTTTTGTAGAGCTAACGTATAGATTTGGTCGCTTGACTGTGGAAACACATCTTAAGCTCATTGCTTTTTCCTCCTGATTTTCAGTGTGAAGTTATTTCTTAACAGACCACATGTCTCTTCTTTTTAAGGTGGATTTTTCAGCTTATCCTTGTTTAGTTTTCAAGAATAGAGTCATCATAAGACCTCATGCCACAGAAGAGATTAAAGTGCTCTTCATACCATCTGATCCCGGGATCTTCCGATGTATATTTAGTATTGCTTCCTGGCCATTCTCAGCCGACGCAGAGACCGTGGCGCAGGCGGAAGCCCTGGCCAGCAGGGTTGTCCTCACTGCCATTGCTGAGACTCCCATGATCGAGGTGACTGTCTGTGAGTGGGTCTTTGTCACACCTGGTATTTTAATGAGGCTATGTAAACCTTAGAAGTAATATTTGGGTAAAATGAATTTGTGGATGACTGTGCCAGAAAGTTACAATCAAGCTAAACATTGGTTCTTAATATCTTCTTATTCCAAAATTTAAAATTATTTCTGGGAATTCCCTGGTGGTCCAGTGGTCAGGACTCTGCTACCGCTGTCAAGGGCATGGGTTCAGTCCCTGGTCAGTGAACTTAGGTCCCACAAGCTGCAGAGCACTGCCAAAAAAACAAGACACTTGAAATTATCTCTGTTGTTTTACAGAAGCACAGTATACTTGCTAAGAAGTGTGTAAACAAAGTATAATATTAAACCCAGTTTTCCAGCTGGTTTCCATTTTGTAGTTTGATGTGTGGGGGTAAAGCACCACGTTCAGATTCTCTCCTCCAGTATTTTCCGTACCTGAAAATGTTCCTATTCTACGATCTCCCCTTTTCTGGGAGTGAAAGAAATTAGATCTAGCCCATTTGGGACAATGAAGTGCCTTCTGGATAGGAGGCTCCTTAGGACAGTGGCTCTTTACCATGGACATTGAAATAATTGGGGGGTTTTAGGTGTACCCCAGTGCCTGGTCCCACCCATACCAGCTAAATCAGAATCATGGGAGGGGGAGGACGTGGCCAAGTAGCAGTGATTTCTAAACCTCACTGGATGATTACAGACTTTAGCATTAGGTAACATGTGTGACTGCACGTGCAGTGTCTTATTCTTTTTGGTTGTGAGTAGAATCAGAACTAGCACCCTGTACACGATTCGGGAACCAGCGAGGGGGTGGGCTGGGTGTAGAGCAGGATGAGCTGAACACTCTTCCTGATGATTAGAGACTGAAGGGCCTGCGGTAGAACCTGACATGAGTTTAGCCACCCTCACTGGGGCTCTGAACTGCTCCCACCGCACCCATTTTGTTCTTTGACTCAGAGAAGCTCGAACTGTGCTTCTGTTTCGAGGTGAGGTATGGGTGGGGTTCCCCGAGGAGGCTGATGAGGACCTTTTGTGCCTCCTTTCTTTTATTTTTTTATTCAAAAATGTTTATTTGGTGCACTTCTAATTGCCTCATTTTATCATTATTCTCACTATGCTTGTGCTTATCTCTTTTTTTTTTTNGCTGTCTCTGTCCTCCGACATGGGGTAGCTCCTCTCTGTCGCGCTGAGTGGGAAGTGGGGTGGCTCCTCTCAGCTGTTCACGCGCCGTTGCAGCCTGGGACTCTCGTCCGCTGCCTCTGATCTCGGAAGTGGGGTGTCTCCTCTCAGCTGTTCCTGCGCCATCACAGCCCGGGACTCTCTGCCACTGTCTCCTGGCTGCCGCCCCTGTCCTCGGACGCGGGGTGGTTCTTCTCGGCCGCGCTCAGTGAGCCAGCTCCGCAGCCGCCTGCGCTCAGTCTGTGCCTCCTTTCTTGCGTGCACATGCTTTTCTTTGTCCTTCCTGGGGCTGTGCTTACTGCCTGGGCTTAGCAGTTTACTTGTCCATGGTGTGGAGAAGGAAATAGAGTTTGTGGAAGTTCTGTTATTATAACTCTTAGTGATCTTTACATTATGCTTAAGTGGCATTGTATGAATTTTTCAATCAGCTGTGCCATGCTTGTTTCAGGGTAGGGACTCAGCTTTGGCACCATTGCCTTGTCTGACTGGGTGGTGGTTATGTGGTGGAGGCTGTCATGTACAGTGTGGGATCTTAGCAGAGCCCTGGTCTCTGCTCACTAGGTGTCAGTAGCATCTGCATTCCCCCAGTTATGATGACTTTATCAAATTACCCCTATTTGAAACAGTGTCATTGACTTCCTGTGTTTCCATACATTCCACTGATTTTGAACCATTTTAAAATTATTTTTTTTGAAGGATAATTGCTTTACAGAATTTTGTTGTTTTCTATCAAACCTCAACATGAATCAGCCATAGGTATACATAAATTCCCTCCCTTTTGAACCTCCCTCCCATTTGAACCTCCCTCCCATCTCCTTCCCCATTCACCCCTCTAGGTTGATACAGAGCCCCTGTTTGAGTTTCCTGAGCCATACAGCAAATTCCTGTTGGGTATCTATTTTACATATGGTAATGTAAGTTTCCATGTTACTCTCTCCGTACATCTCACCCTCTCCCCATGTCCATAAGTCTATTCTCTGTCTATTTCTCTATTGCTGCCCTGTAAATAAATTCTTCAGTACCATTTTTCTAGATTCCGTATATATGTGTTAGGATACGATATTTATCTTTCTCTTACTTCACTCTGTATAATAGGTTCTAGTTTCATCCACCTCATCAGAACTGACTCAAATGCGTTCCTTTTTATGGCTGAGTATTATTCCATTGTGTTTATGTACCACTTCTTTATCCATTCATCTGTCAATGGACATCTGGGTTGCTTCCATGTTCTAGCTATTATAAATAGTGCTGCAGTGAACAATGGGATACATGTGTCTTTTTAAGTTTTGGTTTCCTCAGGGTATATGCCAGGGAGTGGGATTGCTGAGTCATATGGTGGTTTTATTCCTAGCTTTTCAAGGAATCTTCATACCATCTTCCATAGTGGCTGTATCAATTTACATTCCCACCAACAGTTCAAGAGCTTTTCTCCACACCCTCTCCAGCATTTATTGTTGGTAGATGTTTTGATGATGGCCATTCTGACTGGCGTGAGGTTATATCTCATTGTAGTTTTGCTTTGCATTTCTCTGTTAATGAGTGATGTTGAGCATCTTTTCATGTGTTTGTTAGCCATCTGTATGTCTTCTTTGGAGAAATGTTTGTTTAGGTCTTTTTCCCACTCTTTGGTTGGGTTGTTTGTTTTTCTAGTCTTGAGTTGCATGAGTTGCTTGTATATTTTGGAAATTAATCCTTTGTCAGTTGTTTCATTTACTATTATTTTCTCCCATTCTGAGGGTTGTCTTTTCACCTTGATTAAAGTTTCCTTTACTGGACAAAAGCTTTTAAGTTTCATTAGGTCCCACTTGTTTACTTTTGTTTTTATTTCCACTACTCTAGGATGTGGGTCATAGAGGATCTTGTTTGATTTATGTCACTGAGTGTTCTGCCTGTTTTTCTCTAAGAGTTTTAAATTCTGGTTTTACATTCAGACTACATTTTTGTAGCAGAAACAAAAACTAAGTAGTATTTGAGGCAGTTGTGTTTTGACAGGCTCATGTAAGTCACACTTAGTGAATTGGTCTGCTCCTTGGAGTCACGTGACTCACTTGAAGACACAGTGATGACTGTGTCCCAGGTGTGGGGTGTCATTTGAGCTCTGAGTCCAGCACACAGACAAGCCTGGGGACCTCAGTGTAAGGAGTGGTTCAGCCTTAGCCCAGTGGGGCAGAGCCTTCCAGGAGGAGTAGTTGGACCTGAAGGTGCAGCAGGATATGATGGGGGAGCTATGTCCCCATGAGAGGTGGTTCAGGGACTTCACACAGAGGCTGCATCTGTGAGACTGCTCAGTAACCTTCCTGACTTGTTAGAGGCTATCCCAGGTGGCTGTAGCGAACATGACATTTTATGTATGCATGCTTGTATTCTGGCTCTCTGTGGCTGCTTGCTGACGTGTGTTCCCTGAGGAAACATGTGAGTGCCTGTTGTTGCTGACGTGCTGTCGTTAGATTGTGAACTGTTTGCTTTCTTTGTGGATGTGAAGTTCCAGTTTTGACTCTCATGCTTGTGTGACTGTGGTGTTGAGCATCATTTCTTGTGTCTGTTAGCTATCCTGGCCTCCTCTTTTCTGAACTGCCTGTTCATATTTCTTGCCCATTTTTATTTAGTTTTGAATGTCTTTATAAATTTTTGTGGATGTTCTTTGTATTCTGGAGTATAAATCCCTGCCAGTAGTTATGCTTTGTGATTATTTTCTCCCATTTCTTGGTTCTTCAACACTATGGACTTTTTTTTCCCACTTTGGTTGTGCTGAAATTTTCAGTATAACCTAGTTAGCCAAGAACCTATCTCCCACACATAAAACGAGACTTGATTTTCCTCTCCCCCAGAAAAGTAACTCTTGGAAAATTGCTTCAGATTCACTTCTTGAGGGTCAGGGTTAGCTTTCCTGTGACCATGTGAATGGATGTCCGTGTGGAATGCTCAATAAAGTCACTTGATAGAACTAGTTTTTTTAAAAAGTAGGGTAGACTGAGAAATTGAAGCAGATCCAAAGATTATTCCTGGGTAAATGTTGGATGTTATACATTCACCTTTTAGATTCCACTCTGAGAAGCAGTGTGGTAAGTGGTTAAGTGAGAGGTCTGGAGTATCACATGCAGAATCAACCAGGGCAGCCTCCTGTGTTCTGTGAAGGAGGGCTTCTCTTGGAACTGTGTCCAGTGACAGCATCACTTGGAGATTTGAGGAGTGCTGTGGGTTCAGTGTGGATGCACATGAAGACTCGGCTTTGTGGGCACATGAGGGCAGCACTACATCCAGGGTAGCGAAGAGCCTAAGGGCTTGACTTGCAGTCTTCTCAAAGCAGCCTCAGCTTAGCTGTAACTTTGTTCTTTGTAGTATATTTGGGTACATGGACTACATTAAAAAAATTTTTTTTTTTGGGTAGAAAGTAGCAATTGTAAAGTAGCCCTTGGAATTTCAGGTAAGGTTACCGTTAATACTATTTGTGGCTAGAAGGGCAGTGATATAAACTGTCATATTTAGTAATATATTGTTTCTATAAATCCCTTTCTCCCCCATAATTAGGTAGAAACAGAAAAGAAAGGTGTTCTTGATTTTGGCGACTTGACTTATGGAAGCTGGAAAGCTCTGCCTCTAAAACTGGTGAACAAGACACATGCCAACATCCCCATCAGACTGATTATCAGTGCTGTAAGTATACTGCTCATGAGGGATCGTTCACAGAGTTTTGTGGACAGCTGGTGTAGCATTCTTGGCTGACTTCTGTCAAGAATGTCAGTGTTTTCATTAAGGCTCTGTGAACAGATGTAGCCTCCCACCAGCATGACACCATTGGCTCTGCTGAATTAGCCCCTCCCATTTCTGACAGAATGCTGTGGCCTGGCGCTGCTTCACCTTTTCCAAGGAGCCCATCCAAGCAGCTCTGAGAGCATTGCCTTATGCCCACGCGATCGCACAGCTGGCTGCCCCATCAGTGATCAACCACATGATGCCTGCCAGTGATGACGGACAGGTAACTGTGAGTTGGAGGGACTGGTTTAGAGTTAAGAAGGAAGTCAAGTTCCAAACTACTTTTCTGTCACTTTTTTTATTTTACAGGATCCAGAATTTCTGGTAATTTGGGTTCTTTTCCATAGTCCAAAGAAACAGATCACTTCTTCAGGTATCATGTTTACATTTTATGGTATTTGCTTTACTCTGTAGCTAAATAAACTAGCAAGTTGAGGCCTATTTCTTCCGTCAGTGAATGTGTCAGATGTTCCCTGTAATTTGTCAGATATTTTATGATGTTTTAAAATTGGGCAGACAGTGTGCTATTGGTGGGTAACCTAAGCAAGTACCACTAAAGACCTTTTGGGATCTTTTCTCTTGACTGGTATTATCTCATCTATCAGATATTTTCTTCCTTTTTCTCCTCCACTCATTTCTGTTTCTTTCTGAGTTCTTTAAAGAGTCATTTCGCTTAAGATTTTTCTGTACACCCAAGGGCGTAGTGTTGGACCATGTGTGGCATTTAGGAAACTGTTGTCTGAACTAAAAGAATGACCTTTTATAGAGATTCTAGACTCAGCAGAAGAGTTTTTGGCAAGAGTCGATATAGAAGTTGATAGTCCAAACCCCACACCAGTCATTAAAAGCATCAGTCTTCGAGCAAGAACAGGAATTGCTCGCATCCATGCCCCAAAAGACCTCCAGGTACCCTGGGCTCCTCCCTTTGCTGTTACCGTATGTCCACATTGATTCCATGCTAAGTATGATATTTAAAAAATGCCTGCTTTATTCTGTGCCCTAGACTCTGCACTTGTTTGCCAGTGTGGCTTCCTCAGCAAAGCAGGGCTTACCTCTGAAAAATGCTGGGAATATTGATGTCCACCTGGATATCAAGGTAAGAATTTGCATTGGAGATGGTAGCTTATTGTCTTGGACTGAGATGATCAGTGACTCCTTGGGTTTTGAAGGTTGCTGTCTGCCGACCTTGTCTGGGGCCAGGGAGGTGGAGGGGTCAGGAGGAAGAATCAGAGCTAGTGTTGCCCGAGCATAAGGCAGATGACAAAGAACTTCAGCTGGGATGCCTCACATTGTACACACAAGAACTGAGCCCCAGATTAGTTCCTGAAGATGTGTTACCCTGTAGCTGGTGGGGTGGAGGACAGGATCCATGTGTGTAGATGTCACTTATGATATGTTTGGTGTGTGAGGACGTGTTCGCAGTCAAGAAGTAAGGCTGGGCGGAGCTCTGGTGGACAAGGAGGAGGGAAGATATATGATCGGCAGTGGGAGACAAGGGCATGGATGCGTGAAATCTGTGACTTATTACGTCAACATTTAGATCCCAGATCAAGGAAGTCACTTTTCAGTGGATCCAGAGAAACTATTCCTTAANTCCCCCATAATTAGGTAGAAACAGAAAAGAAAGGTGTTCTTGATTTTGGCGACTTGACTTATGGAAGCTGGAAAGCTCTGCCTCTAAAACTGGTGAACAAGACACATGCCAACATCCCCATCAGACTGATTATCAGTGCTGTAAGTATACTGCTCATGAGGGATCGTTCACAGAGTTTTGTGGACAGCTGGTGTAGCATTCTTGGCTGACTTCTGTCAAGAATGTCAGTGTTTTCATTAAGGCTCTGTGAACAGATGTAGCCTCCCACCAGCATGACACCATTGGCTCTGCTGAATTAGCCCCTCCCATTTCTGACAGAATGCTGTGGCCTGGCGCTGCTTCACCTTTTCCAAGGAGCCCATCCAAGCAGCTCTGAGAGCATTGCCTTATGCCCACGCGATCGCACAGCTGGCTGCCCCATCAGTGATCAACCACATGATGCCTGCCAGTGATGACGGACAGGTAACTGTGAGTTGGAGGGACTGGTTTAGAGTTAAGAAGGAAGTCAAGTTCCAAACTACTTTTCTGTCACTTTTTTTATTTTACAGGATCCAGAATTTCTGGTAATTTGGGTTCTTTTCCATAGTCCAAAGAAACAGATCACTTCTTCAGGTATCATGTTTACATTTTATGGTATTTGCTTTACTCTGTAGCTAAATAAACTAGCAAGTTGAGGCCTATTTCTTCCGTCAGTGAATGTGTCAGATGTTCCCTGTAATTTGTCAGATATTTTATGATGTTTTAAAATTGGGCAGACAGTGTGCTATTGGTGGGTAACCTAAGCAAGTACCACTAAAGACCTTTTGGGATCTTTTCTCTTGACTGGTATTATCTCATCTATCAGATATTTTCTTCCTTTTTCTCCTCCACTCATTTCTGTTTCTTTCTGAGTTCTTTAAAGAGTCATTTCGCTTAAGATTTTTCTGTACACCCAAGGGCGTAGTGTTGGACCATGTGTGGCATTTAGGAAACTGTTGTCTGAACTAAAAGAATGACCTTTTATAGAGATTCTAGACTCAGCAGAAGAGTTTTTGGCAAGAGTCGATATAGAAGTTGATAGTCCAAACCCCACACCAGTCATTAAAAGCATCAGTCTTCGAGCAAGAACAGGAATTGCTCGCATCCATGCCCCAAAAGACCTCCAGGTACCCTGGGCTCCTCCCTTTGCTGTTACCGTATGTCCACATTGATTCCATGCTAAGTATGATATTTAAAAAATGCCTGCTTTATTCTGTGCCCTAGACTCTGCACTTGTTTGCCAGTGTGGCTTCCTCAGCAAAGCAGGGCTTACCTCTGAAAAATGCTGGGAATATTGATGTCCACCTGGATATCAAGGTAAGAATTTGCATTGGAGATGGTAGCTTATTGTCTTGGACTGAGATGATCAGTGACTCCTTGGGTTTTGAAGGTTGCTGTCTGCCGACCTTGTCTGGGGCCAGGGAGGTGGAGGGGTCAGGAGGAAGAATCAGAGCTAGTGTTGCCCGAGCATAAGGCAGATGACAAAGAACTTCAGCTGGGATGCCTCACATTGTACACACAAGAACTGAGCCCCAGATTAGTTCCTGAAGATGTGTTACCCTGTAGCTGGTGGGGTGGAGGACAGGATCCATGTGTGTAGATGTCACTTATGATATGTTTGGTGTGTGAGGACGTGTTCGCAGTCAAGAAGTAAGGCTGGGCGGAGCTCTGGTGGACAAGGAGGAGGGAAGATATATGATCGGCAGTGGGAGACAAGGGCATGGATGCGTGAAATCTGTGACTTATTACGTCAACATTTAGATCCCAGATCAAGGAAGTCACTTTTCAGTGGATCCAGAGAAACTATTCCTTAAACCTGGAGAAGAGCATGAAGTTATAGTTTCATTTTCTCCAAAGGATCCCATGGGCTGTGAGGAAAGGTAATGTAAAACTGTTCACTATGGCGAGTTTGTGCTCTAGTCCGTGGCTAGGAGGACAGAGAACATGCTTCACTTCGCGTGGCAGACAGCACAGCTCTTTCCTTTTGCCACAGACCTTCACTGAAAATCTTGTAAACCAACTGACTAGAAAGTAAGAAATCACTATTTTCAAATATATTTGAAAGTGTTACTGTGTTTCTCACTAATCTTTCCTCTCCAAGGACACCATCCGTTGACCTTGTCAGTTGTTAAAGATATTTCCCCACTCCTCCAAATCCTGAGTGAATATCACCATACACTGGTCAGAGCATCCTTGTCACCGGCTTGTGAACTTGCCTGGTACATATAGCTTAGCCCAGCCCCCTCCCGCTGGGGTAGAGTCTCCACCCAGAGGCTTTCCTCAGCCCTACCCAGATTCCTTGTCTGTGAACTCCTCTCCTCTGCACTCAGGCACGTGCCTATCTCCTTCCCCACTGGCTTCCTCCTCTGGGACATCAGCTCTGAGGAAGAACACGCATTGTGTCCTCAGAACCCAGCTTAGGCTCTTGGATGAAGGAAGTGGGTAGGACAGTAGTTGCTGAAAGAATTGAGTTCTGAACACTGAGCTTAGATGGTTTTCTTTGCTAGGATCTTGAAAATATTCGTGCAGCCATTTGGCCCTCAGTATGAAGTGATGTTAAAAGGTGAAATAGTTTCTTCGGGAAATAGGCCTCTGGCACCTGAATCTCTCACCTCAGATGTTCCTTCGATTTTATCCAACAAGCAGTTTCTGGCCTGGGGAGGTGTCCCCCTCGGTAGAACACAGTGAGTATGCACAGCAGCTCTCATTACGGACTGCTGTTCTTCGCTGTCTCCATGATGACCATGTTCACGTTCTCAGAACTGAAATAAAACTATCTTATATTCAGTATTCATCCTACCATGAATTTGTATCTTTCAGTTAAATTTTTCATGTTTTTAAAATACAAGCCAAACAAATTAGGTTTCAGTTTTCTTAAGCTCTTTGGTGAATTCTCTGCTGATGACCAAACTTAGGCAGCTACAAGTATCTTGGTTCCTTCTCTGGAAAGCACGGGGGGCCGGCGGGAAGAGGGAACAGGGACGTTGCCTCTTAGAGGCTTTTACGGTCCATCTGGTGAAGGGTGGTTTTCCATGGGCAGCTCTAATGAGAGTACTCTTAGGTAGACCCCTGCACTGTCCTGCATGGCCCTGGGATTTAGGACCGTCCTCCCCAGCGGCTCCTGTGCCCATGCATCCAGTCCATCTTTGAACACTGCACTTGGTTTTAATTGGCTTTGTTTTTATGAAAAAAGTTTTTTTCTGCAAGTCTTTCCCAGGCAGAGGACCTGTGGAAGGCTTTTCTTGGGTGTACTAATAACCGAAGGTCTTTGATTTTACTCTGAGGTAAATTAAACTCAGCAGCATTTACTTTTTAATACAAGGTACACAAGGGATAGACCACAGCTTAGATAATTTAACTGTTAATTTTCAAAATTTGTGTAAAATAGATTTATTCACGTATTTTCTCTTCTCCAGTGAAGAGAGAATGCATGTATCTGCAGAGGCTGGAGGATTTTCGTATTGCCAGCCAGCTGCAGTACTACTTGCATTGTAAGTTTTTTTAAAGTTAGGTTAATTGCAATATGCTGTTTAAAAGACTACTTTGTACAGATGAACCTCTTAAAGTAAAAATTCTGTACACTGTGCTTAGGACCCTCGTTACCATGAAAGGTAGGTTTTGGAGCTAAGTAAGCATGGTCTTGACTAAATGAAATAGTTCATCTGTACTTTCTGATGACTATTTTGTAAAACAGATAATTCCTACACATAGAGTGTGGATAATAAAGGCAGTTAAGGAGCTGCAACAGGAGAGATGAAACTGAAAGTCCTCTCCAATGTGGTGAGTCTTGAATGCACGTTCTCAGAAATGCGGAGTTCCAGGACTGTGGAGCGCCACCCACGTGGCTCAGGCAGTCCATCTGCCTCAATGCACTGCAGTCGGTTTTAACTGGTTTTGTTTTTATGATTGTAGCAACATCCATGGAAGAAAACCACATTTAAAATGTGCCATTGTTTCTAGGCTTCAGAAACTAGCTTTAAGAAACAATTCTGCGTCTACAGCCCAGCATTTACGCCTGCTTGTCAGAGGACAAGACCAGGACTGCTTTCAGGTTTGTGGAGTACATGGCCCTGTTCTGTGTCACGTTCTTTTACGTTCAGGCTGTCTTGCGTTGTTCGTTCTTGAAGAGTCTGTGTTACTGGCATGTTTTGTTTGTGCTGCTGCTGCTCTGTCTTACGCAGAGATTGATTTTGAATTGTAGCTGCAGCACACTTTTGGCTCGGAAGAGCGATTGACCAATAACTGTGAGGTCAGGATTCGTCCAAAAGAAGACATTTATATCTCTGTGTTATTTGCACCTACTCGCCTGTCTTGTATGTTGGCCAAACTCGAAATTAAACAGCTTGGAGTTCGATCACAACCAGGTGTTAAGTTCACGGTAAGATAATTCTGCTATTTTTTCTCCCATAGAGTTTATGATGTATTGTAACTATTGGTTAAATATTGGTAAATAATATGTACTCTTTTATAAGTCAAAATATGTGATTGGTTACCTAGATTTACAGACACATTAGAGGGTAATTATATACCTTGTAGAATTGTCCATTTTAAAAGCAGCCACCGTAGTAATCCTGTAAAATAGGTCTTGTCTATTTCATTTTGATTTGAACTTCTCAGGAACCCGTTGTTTGGTTAAGTCCAGATTGAACTGTTTAAGTTGTTGATTTTCCAAGTAAATTTTCTTCTTTCAGTTTAGCAGGGTGTCTCCTGACATTACTTGTTAGACTCTGTTCTGTATACTAGGGACACACAGGACTTTTCTCTGTTGTTTCTTCCCAGCATAATTTCAGAAGATTTCAAGTCATTTCTGTAGCTAGATTCAGGGCGTTAAGAGAGAAATGTGATAGACTCTGGAGGGGAGGAAGAGGGACAAGGTAGTCGGATGAAATCCAAGCTCTGTGAAAGCAGCTCAGAACCGAGCAGCTACTTGGCAGTGGAGCTGGGACTGCAAAGCTGGTCTTTGCCCTGGTGTCACAGAGAAAGGTGGAAAAGTCACAAGATTAATACAATATAAAGGTTTTTTTAAAAAGAATAGATACTCTTGGCAAATCTAACTGTATTTGATACTGAAGGTGGACACATGCTCTGTGGAGCCCTTCACGTGGCCCCACGAGCTGTGATGTGCAGAACAGCCTGCAGAGTGGTGGTTCTCAGCCACCAGGGCACAGTTGGTGGTTTCTGGAGACATTTGTGGTTTTCACAGTTCAACTTTTGTTACCTTTTTTTGAGTGGAGGCCAGGGGTGTGGCCAGATACCCCCACAGTGCACAGGGAACCCCACATTAGATGGCCCACCCCAGGTCTACTGTGCCAGGGCTGAGGAGCCTGTTCTAGTTGGGTTTTTATTTTATTTTAGTTTTGGCTGTGTAGGCTTGAGGGATCTTAGTTCCCTGACCAGTGATCGAACCCAGTTCCCCAGCAGTGGCAGCAGAGAATCCTAACCACGGGACCACCAGGGAAGTCCCTGAGAGGCCTGCTCTAGAGCAAATTGCTGGTTGAATCTTTGGGTCTGTGAGCATTACTCAGATTTCATTTTATTTAATCTTTCTTCATCCTTTGACCTTTTAGTCAGTAGTCATTTGTGACTTCTGAGACTTTGAAAATACAGGAAAAATACTGGTATTGAGTGTTTTCAAAAGCTGATTCTCCTTGTTGTTTTCTAGCTTCTTATATAAGATTTACTGGCAAGTTTCTATGGGAAAAGAAAAATTAGAAATATTTTTGGCTCTTGGAACCAGCAGAGCTCACTGTGGATGAGGTGGAATTTGCAGGAGTTCAGATCTGAAGCCCTTTAAATGCTATTAATTTTTACTACAAGGCAGGCAATACTGAGGTTTCATCAGCCTGAGTTTAATTTTTCAAAATGTTATTGTATTTGATACATAACAACTTGAAATAAGCCACTGATGTTTTCAAGTTTGCAAAGGATTCTTTGGAATTTATTTTAATAACTAGGAATGAAAGAGCATACTTAATGGAGTGCATTTAAAGAGTTTGGAAAGTTTGTATCCTTGCAGGGTACGTGTTTTCTGCACTCCTATTTATAGAGTCTGTTCTGTGACTTCTGTTTCCTGGTGGTGCTGCATCCTTGGGGGCCCCATGGCTCAGGGTACCTAGTCTACCCTGGAGCCTCCACTCTGCACCCTAATGGCCAAGCTGGCTGTCCCCTGAGGCCCATTTGAGTTCTGGCTTCTCTTTGGCACACTCCTGGCTTTTCTGGACCAAAAGTTAACAAGAGTATATGCTCATAGATTTTTCTCCCCCAAAAACTTTTCATGTTGGAAATTTAAAATTACTAGAAATTTGAAAGAATTACTTGGCAAACATTCACATACTCTGGCACTTAGATTTTACACTTAATATTGTGCTGTATTTCTTCTATCACATATTTAACCATCTATCAGTTTATTTTTTGTATGCATTTCAAGATAAATATCAGTGTCTTTCATGCTGAACACTTCTTAAGCGAGCATGTCAATACTAATCGTATTTTACCTTGTCATCTAAGCTTGGTTTCTGTAACCGTGAAAAATAATTATTCTTGGGATATGGGAAGGTAATTTTGCAGCTCTTTGGTTTGTTTTTTTCTTAAAGCAGAGTCTTTACTATAGGTAGGGCTTGGTTGGCAGTGAGGTAACCATTAGCCAAAGTACACAAAGATGAATAATTTTAATTTCAATAAATCTGTTTCATTGTCTTCTCTGACTGTAATTTGATCTTCTGTTTTATGCTTACATAAAAATAATTCCAGATGTTTGTATTCTGTTTTTAGATACCTTTGTCTGGATATGGAGGCACAAGTAACCTCATTTTGGAAGATGTTAAAAAATTATCTGACAGTTACATGGTAACAGTGAATGACTTAGTACCTGGCCAGGAAAGTAGAGTTGTTATTTCTGTCCGTAACACTGGGTCTCGAGCAGCTTTTGTTAAAGCTGTAGGTTTTAAGGATTCTCAGAAAAAAGTTTTGCTGGATCCTAAAGTATTAAGGATTTTTCCAGACAAATTTGTGCTGAAGCAAAGAACACAGGAAGTAAGTATGAAGGTATCTGTGCTAAAAATATGAGCTTATTTTTAGGTTAAAGTAAAAATTATGTATTTTATGGCTAAAGCTAACATCTTATTTGAAAGGAATATAGGATCTTATCTGATCTTGGAGGTGCTGTTTATGTGCATCAGTGTCTGCAGCCACTGTTTGTGTTCCTGTAATGTTTATTCAGAGTGAAATATTTAATATTCACTCCTGATTTTTTTCTTGGCATCAGGATGTTACTATAATATATAAACCATCAGACAGAGAAAGCAGTTGTAAAACCACCACAGAACTGTCAACTATATACTTTTTTGGTGGAGATGAAATTTCACGTCAGCAATATCGAAGGTGGGTTACTTACCTTAGACCATGACGGGGAGCATTCATGGAAGTATTGAAGCCTTAGCACTGGTTGGGATATGTAATTTATGGAAGATGTTTTACTACTTATTACTGAACTGGCAGATGAACAGTTTTGGTAAAATTTGTGTGACCGATAAGCTATCTGTAGGAGAGATACAGGTAGAAATAGCTTGTCTCCAGGTTTCCTTGCAGTGAGTGTCCTTTTCTAGACATATATAGTGGCCTCTGCCCCTTTGTTCAGATAGGACCTTGGACTTCATCCTTGGACCATCTTGGTAATGATGGCAGATCAGTTTCAAAAGGATTTAAAAACTACTGGAAGAAAGTATATTGTGTAAACACACCTGACGTGGAACATTTCTGAGAGTGTTGAGAATTATTTGACTGGATCAAGCTGTATTTTAGACGTTGTAGGGTATGCTTCTAAAAAATTGTGTTTCTAAAAAAATTTAGTACACCAATTTAAATGTAGTTTTATATGTTGGCATGTTGTCAAATTTTTACTTAGGTCTAAGTATGATTTAGACTTATTTATGAGTTGAAATCAGAGTTTTTATGTCACAAAATCTCTTTTTCCTCACCTAAAGCTGGTATGAGTGAGTGGAGGTCATGCCAATTCATGGTTCATGGGAAGTTGCTGCCTCCCGGGAGGGTGGTGTGTGTGTGGGCCAGTCTCGCTTTCTTCCAGTGCTTTGTGTCGTGCTGTATTTTCTCCTGATACACGTTCAAGAAACTGTACTGTCAGTCTGCAGAGGACTAGTAGAATGTTTAAAAAGAGTTTAGTATTGAGTTCGTATATAATGATAGCACAGACCAGATGTGAAGGGTTCAACTTGGAACGTGGTTTTGTCTCTCAGTTGAGTATTTTAGAAATAGAAACTGACATTTGGAGAAATTAGATCACAGTTTTTTGTTTTTTCCCTTTCTCTCTATTGGAGTATAGAAATCAGTGTACTACTACTACTACTACTACTAAGTCACTTCAGTCGTGTCTGACTCTGTGCGACCCCATAGATGGCAGCCCACCAGGCTCTCGCGTCCCTGGGATTCTCCAGGCAAGAACACTGGAGTGGGTTGCCATTTCCTTCTCCAATGCCTGAAAGTGAAAAGTGAAAGTGAAGTCGCTCAGTCGTGTCTGACTCTTAGCGACCCCATAGACTACAGCCTACCAGGCTCCTCTGTCCATGGGATTTTCCAGGCAAGAGTACCAGAATGGGGTGCCACTGCCTTCTCTGAGAAATAGTGTACTGCTCTATAAATCCTTTTTGCCATTAATTTATGGTAATAAGATTTCTTTTGTTGGTGAACTCAGTTTTGTAGAGAAATTCACTTTTCAGTTCTGTCACCTCAAAAGTCTCTATAGACTTTTGACAGACTGACAGAATTACATGGCAGTTTAAATGTTTTCTTTTGATGCATTATTTGTATGATATTTTTTCCTGAGACAAATTTCTAACTGACCAAATTATCACAAATATTGTAAATGCATGACTTGAAAAGAATCTAATTTTTCTTTTTTCTGCTCTTCTGTCAGAGAGTTGTTTTAACGTGTTTAACTGAAAATGATGTATATATACCACCATGTGTAGCTTTTAAGGGAACGTCCAAAACAAGTTTTCTTTCTAAAATTACGTATATTGTGAATTAAAGCATAATATCTGTGTACTAATGCACCATGATGTCAGTGAGATTTGCCAGTCATTGCCAGATGCGTGAACAAAATCTAATGAAGGTTTTTTGTCTGTAAAACTCCTTTGAATAAAATCTCTGCTGACAGAGCTGTGCTGCACATGCCGGAGGTGAGAGAGCAGGTCCTGCCCAGTCAGAGCTTGCTGCACAGCATCGACTTTGCAGAAGCATTTCAGGACGAGCTGCTTGTAACGGAAGGTGGGAATTTCAGTGTATTTTATTTTAAGTTTATTTTCTTATTTGGCTACGTTGGGTCTTAGTTGCAGTGTGTATGATCTTTTGTTGCAGTGTATGTGTTCTCTAGTTATGGCTCCAAAGCATACGGGCTTAGTTGCTCTACAGCACGTGGAATCTTCGTTCCCTAACCAGGGATCGAACCTGTGTCCCCTGCATTGCAAGGTGGATTCTTAACTATCAGATCATCGGGGGAGTCCCTCAATATATTTTATATCTTTTGGGTCCAGTGGTGTGATATAAGGAAGAAGTGTGTTGGTTTAGATGTGATGTCAGGCTGAATTAGTCACAGCTCTGCTGTATGACTTTGGACAGATTACATCACTGAAATTCAGTTTCCTTAGCTATAAAGTGAGAGGAATAATATTTGTATTGTCTGCACAGAGTTCTTGTGAACTCTTGTGAGTTCAGATGAGAGAGCTTTGCCTTGTAAATGTTAGATATTAATATGTTATTGTACTTAGTGTTTGGGTGGACTTGTGGGCAGAGAATGGTCATGATTATACTCAAGTTATTACTGCTTAAGTTTTCATGATTTCATACTGATGCTCATTTTGAGATTTCTCTGCTCTTGTGCTGGGTGTGCAGTTTTTGGAGGATGTGATTGTGGTTGAGTGACTCTAATCTAGATATTTAGACCTGTTTGAGCGAAACAGTTCAAGTGTTTAGTGGTATTTATTACTCATACAAAATATAAGAACAGAGACATGCAAATTGTGTAAAAATATGTGTACAGATTTTCATCACAGTGTTCATTATAGGAAGAAGTTAGAAGTAACCTAAATGTCCAAGAATAGAGGATTGTTTAACCTTGCAAAAGAATATTTTTAAGCCATTCAGACAGTATGATTCTGTATTAAGTGACATGAAAAGCTCCTCATTTATTAAGAAAAAATTTATTTTTAAATTTTGCATGTAAGATCTCCATATGGTAAAAATAATATTTATAGTTAAGTGGGTAAAATTGCAGGAGTATACACACCAAAATACTAAGAATGGTTATATTCTGGTGTTAGAATTTCAGGCAGTATTGTCTTTTCCCCCAACTTCTATTTTCTAGTTTTTTAATGATGAAGTGCATACTCCTTCTGAAGTGGGAAATGGTAAGGGAAAGGGTATTTATTCCTGTGTAGAGGAGACAAAGAGTAGTTTATGACCTTTCGGGTAGATTGGGAGTCTAGATCATCTGCTTCAAGGGTGGATTAGTTACAAAGAGTGGAAAGATTGAAAACGGCTGGAAAGAGTCTCGGATTTGGAGTTGAACCTCACTTCATAGCCCCATCTCTGCCAACTTGGCTCCTCCAAGCTTCACCTTGCATGTCCCTCCTCAGAGGAAGGAAGAAGCCATGTGGCAGGGTTAACCTGACTGTGCCCTGGATGCCATGGTGTAGCAGCAATGAGTCCCAGTGAGAATGGGGCCACGTGTACAGTTCTCGGATCAGCCACAGGACTGATTGGATGGACTTGGTGGGTGGGGGAGTACAGGACACAGGGGTGAAACATGCATGCAGCCTGGCCTCTCGGGGCTAAAAGACCAAGGAGGACAGGTGGGGACATGCAGCAGGAAAGTTCTGACAGACCCTTCGTAGGGGTCAGGGGCCTGAAGAAGGGTGCCCTGTTGAGAGAGCGGGGAGGGGTTGTAAGGAAGAGAAGATGTACACCACGGTGCCTGGGGAGGTGTGTTCTGGCAGAGGGAGCTGGTGTACAAGCATTTGGAAGGGGATGTGTTAAGGGTCATGCTGACAAACCCAGCCAAGCACTCAGGTAACCTGCTGAGCCCCCGTGCATTGGGGCTGAGTTGGGGCTTCAGGTGGGTGGATCCTCAGGCACCAGGCTGTACCTCAGGATGTACTGGCCCCCTGGAGGTGCTGTGCTCGCTGCCCAAGTGGAAGGGGAACGCAGCCCACTTGGTTTTGTGTTAATTGGTATAGTGGATCCCCATGAGAATGTTGGAATTGAACTTTTTATATGATTATTTTGAAAAACATTTGTTTGAGCATATTACTGTGATAAGCATTCATAGTGATCTTTTGTAAAATGTGTAATGGTTGTGGCAAATAATTTCACAATTAAGCTTTTATAGTCAAGATATCTTAATATAAATTTCAATTTTTACTTCCTGTGTTCTTTTTGAAGTTTCATTTTTAAAATATATAATTCTTAATATTTAATTTCTATGTAGAATACAGGCATATTCTGTGAAAATTTCTTGTATGCATTCATTCAGGTGGGTTTCTCTCTAGATAAACTGTCTGATCAGTCTAAATACATGCAGTTATGCTCACATTGCCTAGTTCCTGGATTTGCTGAGGTTAAGTGTCTGTGAGGCGGTCTCTCAGATCCTCACTTCAGATACTGCATCCTGGAGTTGAGGTGATGCTACCTCTGAGCACTGCAGAAACCAAGCAGGGTAATTTATGTTAGGGGTCAGGACACTTGTTGTTACGTTACAGTAGGGGAAGACTGCAGTTCAGGGTGGGAAAGGAGGTGGCCACAGTTCACCGCTGAGCACTGGTGCCACTATCACCAAGTCCAGGGCAGAACCTGGGCTGCAAGTCATTGATGCTCATCTGTAGGGTCAAAATCTGAGTGTCACCTGACCCCAACTAAGAAAGTACAGGAATATATGTAAATGGTGTGATTGTGTGAAGATTCATGTATTTCACACATTATTTTCTGTTTCAGTGTATGACCTTCCTCAGCGGCCCATTGATGTCCAGCTCTTTTATGGAAACATGCGTAAAATCATACTTTCAGTAATTGGAGAATTTAGAGATTCCATTTCCAGCAGAGAATTTCTTCCACCTTCTGCCAAAACTAGCTTGGAATTCAGAAGGTAAAACTAACAAAACATCTTTCACCAGATTTCAAGATTATTTAATTCATAGTAGAGCTGATCCTTTCCCTTATACTTTGTTCTTTTTGTCTTGAAATGTTTATTTGAAATAATTTCAAACTTATGGAAAAGTTTAAAAATAGTATAGAGAACTTCCATACACTGTCTGTACAGAAATTCTCTGGTTGATGACATTTTATTATTTTCCTTTATGTATATGTGGCTTTCTCTGAACAAGGTATTTAGGATGAGTCGCAGGCATGATGACCAGTCAGCCCTGAATTTGATGCACATTAACCCTCTCATAGCCATGGCAGACCTGTCAAGGTTAGGACACTGACGTGATCCAGGACCACTGTCTGATCCGTGGATTCCCCATGTACCTGCTAGTTCCCTAGTGGTGCCCTGTGTAGCTAAGGCAACAGAAAGGACACTGCCTCTTTCCACTTTCTCTTTGGTCCAGAATCTGAGATTACACATGTGTTTGGTTATCTTGTCCTTTACTCTCTTTCAATAAAGAGAGTTCCTTGGTCTTCTTTTCATGCCTGAGAAAACACAGGGTTGTTTAGCAAGTACGATCTACAGAGTCAAAGGCATTATCCAGAGTGAATCTTTGGTCCTGACTTGGGATGAAACAAGGAGAACCTGGGACTGCCCGTGGTCCCCTTCTCAGCATCAGCTCTCCCCTCTAGCTTAGGTTTAACACCACATCTGTAAGTTCTGGGTTGATATGTGACACAGGAGGGAACTATTTTGATCATGAAAAGTATCTCATACTTTGATAATTATGTGACCTGTGTGAAGCTTTTCAAACAACTGTGCCACATAAATTAGTAAGTTTCATATTTCTTTACCACCGACTATGGGAGACAGACAAGGTGCTGCCTTTGTCAGGCCTATTGTAGGTAAGGACCTGAGTGCGTTTGCTGTGGGATCTGGCATTTGCTAGATGACAGGTGATTTGACCAAGCCATCTTTCTTTATTTCTCCTGGGCTTTCCCTATAAAAGGGGAAAAGTAGGTTATAGGCCACTGGCTGTTCTTATAGAGTGCAGGCCAATTACTTAATGAAATAGTCTTAATTTCAGAGTCAACTTCAGGACACGCAGAGTGATGCTATTTGTTTCTCAGCGCAGCGTCTCTGGTGCTGAGCAGTGCTGGTTGTCCCATTACTGGGAAGATTCTTGCCAAGTTTCTCTACTGTAAGGTTAGTTAATAAATATCTTGAAGGAGTGTTATAGTAAGTGACTTAAAAATGGTAGATGATCTTGTACCTTGCCAGACTTCTTGTGCCCAGTGATGATGGATGGCATCCTGACCCATGTTATTCCTGTCTTGGCTGCTGACTGGTGATTTTCTGATCTCATCTTTCTTTCTCCATTCTGGAGTTATCTTTTCATTCGGAGGAAGGAGTGTCCTTTTTCCTCTAATTCACGTGTTTCAGGGTGGACTGGGATTCAGGACCAGTCCCCTTGTCACTATTTGGTTCCCTATGCTGCTCCCCGGTCCCGTGCCTGTGCCATAGCACCTGTGGGCACCTCCTTATCCACAGACTCATCCTTCACTTCCTTACAACCTGGAAACCCGGACGCAGGCAGCAGTGTGCTCGTAGTTGTTAGTATTATTAGCATTGTGAAGCTGGTTATCATTATTCACTTAAAGATACATGAGTTCTGTTGTTTTTCTTAAATTCTTAATATTGGGCATTTTTGTAGTAAATCTTATAAGATACTTCAGATTGCATGCAGAAGTTAAAGCAGGGAAGAAATTGTTGTGTATTCTAATTAAAGATAAGTAATACTTAACCTGGCTTCCCTGGTGACTCAGTGGTAAAGAATCTGCCTGCTAATTCAGGAGACACCAGAGATGGGGGTTTGATCCCTAGGTCTGGAAGATTCTCTGGTGAAGGAAAGAACAGGCCACTCCAGTATTCTTGCCTGGGAAGTCCAGCTGACGGAGGAGCCTGATGGGCTACAGTTACAGTCCATGGGATTGCAAAAAGTTGGACATGACTGAGTGACTAAGCACTTACACACACACACGCAGTATTTAACCTATACTGTACTTTGTTTTTTATACATTGCTTTAAGAATACCCAATGGTAAGGATTTTTATTTGCTAAAAACTATGTAGTATATAATGCACTTGAAGTTTTATCTGTTTTCAGATTTATGGGTAATTAATACAAAAATATGGCACAATCTGTTTTTTATCATTTTTAATCTCTTTTCTCTCTCTCTAGTGAATCTGGCAGTTGTGGGGCACATGGTGGTAACATTTCTTTGGATGTTTTGCCAGTGAAGGGTCCTCAGGGTTCTCCCCTTCTTTCACAAGCTGTTCACCCACCTCAGGATAACTTGGCCTCAGAGGAAGTGTGGGCTGTCCACCCTGAGCACCTGATTTTGGTTGCTCCTTCATGTGAGTGTGTCCCCAACGCCAGGACACAAATCTGTCTGGGGCCCTGGCTGTCCCTGCTCTGTGCACACAGCTCTTGTAGGGAAGACCAGAGTGTTGTCCTGACATGAGGCCACGGACCCCAGGCCAAGCTCCCATGAACAGACCCTTCCTCCTGCCACCCCTCCCCCCAACCCTGAGAACTCAGTTGACACTTGGCCTCTTACCCTTAGCATTGGTACTGTTGGTCCAGAGGAGGAAGAAGTCCTGGTACCTATGTCTGTGCCCAAGATAACGCAAGGGTAACAATTTCCAGGTTTTGTTTTTTGTCTTTGCTGACTATTGATCTTATTCAGTATCTTTGTAGTTCCCAAGATTGAATGAAGATCTTGCTTTACCAGGAATTTGAAATTTCTGTCAGGGGCAGTTAAGAAAGCAAAATAAGTTGGTATTATAGTATATTTATGTAGGATTTGTTTTTGCTATTTATTCATCTTGGTCTTTATTATTAATGCTAAATGTGAGTAACATTTTATCTGCTGTCATAGGTGATACAGCAAAAACTGGACGTTTCCAGATTTTAAATAATTCTATTAGGTTGCTAAAATTTGAGCTGTACTGGCCAGCACACTGCCTTACAGTGACTCCACAACATGGGTTTATCGCACCAGAGTAAGTATGACCTCCTTGTCCACTGGGTGTTATTCACATGCTTCATAGGCCATTTAAACTTAGTAGGATTTTGCAGTGTGCTGACTCTACAGAGCAATGTGCGTGGTTCTGTGGGAACACACTGAGTTCAAGATTCATACTGCTTAGCGGTGGGGCCCGTCCACAGCCAGTTATAGTATCAGCCTAAGAGGGTCAAGAGCTGAGTGAGACGGGAGAGAATTCCTACAGTGAAATCTCCTGACAAAGCTATGCCTACAGAGTTACAGCATGGGATACATCTGTGCACAGGGTGAGGGTGGTGATCCCCGAAGCCCAGTGGTCCTGGCCTGTCACCTTGGGCCTGGAAGCTTACTCTGCTGGTTTTGTCTAAGGACATTTTACAGACATGGGTTCCTGACTTCTGCTGTGTCTGAGCTGTAGTCTAGCTTACTGTTTTCCACAAAGGATTAAAAAGAAGTCTTGGGGAGCCGAGTGGTGATGAGCCACTGCCCTCTCTGTGCAGCATGGTTATTGGTGGGGTAAGCCTCAGCTCTCCACTTCCTGGGAACAGTCCCAACTGGCACAGAACATGCGCACCTGAAAGTTGCTTCACATTTGGCAATAGCAGCTTTGCACGAGAGCAACTTGGAATCTATTTTCTTTGCTTTTGCAAAATGATGGTGTATGAACTTCAAGAGAGTTTATTTGACCAAGACTTGGTTGAGGTAAGGTTAGGGACACTCCAGAGAAAGGCTTCTGGGACCAAAGCAGTCAGTTAAGTACTTGCTTGTTAATGGGTGAAAAACTGGAGGTGACAGGGCAGCTTGTCCACAGCAACTTGTGCGTGGCCCTTCGTGTCGCGCTATTAGCTCAGCTATATTGGATGTGGGTATAGATCTCTCTTGTAACTGATAGTGTCTCTTAAGTGACAGATCTGGTCACACTCCACATTTCAGTCTTTGTTATCCCATAGCTCTTGAGCACAGTGAGCACAGAAACCAAACCCACTGCAGGAGCAAAGAAGCATTCTTCTCCCCACCCCAATTCCAGTTACTCTCTGTGACAGTGACAGCTCAGAGTATTCATGGTAGTGGTCTTTCTCTAGAAATATTTAGTTTGAATTATGGTATAGATGCATTTCTGTGTGGTCTGTTTTCACATGAGCTTTGCCCTCAGGTTCTTGGCTTTACACCACTCAACTTTTTGTCAGTCACCAAGTTGGGATTGAGATAAAATCAGATGCACATGGGAGCTCACCTCTGTTCTCTGCTCTTTCTGAACAGTGGGGAAACTCTTGGTGGTCATTGATGGTGCCGTGTTTTAACTCTTGTAGTTATTCCTGTTACTACACTATTCTTTGTTCTCAGTATTCAATTCTTCTTTTAAGGAGTAAGATGCAAATTCTTGTGAGTCCCAATTCCTCCTTATCCACAAAACATTCAATGTTCCCGTGGAGCGGCTTGATCTATATACACTGTGACAATGGACAGAAGGTACTTAAAAAAATTTTTTTTAATCAATTTTTTTTTTGCTGTTTAAATGTTATAATCCTATTGATGGCACTTATATTTCACAAATCAAATTGAGATCCTTTCAGCCCAAACAGCTTATGTAACTAGAGCACTTAGTACAGATTTTTCCACCAGTGAGCTGAATAAGTTTCCTGGTGCAGCAGTGGGGAGTAGGGCCTGGAAGCCACCGTTAACTTGAAAATTCTGCTTTGAAAAAGAGGGGAGTAGGGAAAAAAGATCAAGTCAAATAGCTACTTTGGGATCTGAATAGACTTTACTTTCTAAATTCATCAGTGTTTCAGTTGTTTGGCATTACTTTTGTCTACCATGATTAAAAAATAGGAATTAAAACAATAATAACTTCACTTTGTCTCATTTCAGAAAATTGTGAAGGTTCAAATTCGAGAAGACTTGACCCAAGAAGAAATTTTCATTCATTTGACCTCCAGCCCACTTGGAATCCTTTCCCAAGAAACCGAGCGTGCAGTTAATCTGGTAAAACCAGCCACAAAACCACCTTCCACAAAAGTTGAGCTAAGAAACAAGACAGTTACTTTTCCTCCAACAGAACCCGGTGAGACCTCAGGTATTGTATCACAAGGTTACGTCTTCAAATGTTGATAGGTGGGATCTAACGGCTCCTAGTTAACCATAGTTCGAGACAGTGTTAACTTGAGGAGAAAACCAGCAGTTCTCAGAAATTGTTTCAGTGACCAGCTCGATTAAAGGAAGCTACAACTAGGCCTTCAGTTCAGTTCAGTTCAGTTGCTCAGCCGTGTCTGACTCTTTGCAACCCCATGAATCACAGCATGCCAGGCCTCCCTGTCCATCACCAACTCCCAGAGTTTATCCAAACTCACGTCTATTGAGTCAGTAATGCCATCCAGCCATCTCATCCTCTGTCATCCCCTTCTCCTCCTGCACTCAATCCCTCTCAGGCCTTTAGTAACTGTATTCCAGGAGGCTTAGACTGTTTGTCAGAGCCATCGTTTCCCAACTCTCACTAGATCTTTGACCAGAGCTGCTGCTAAGTTAGTGGCCAGAGAGGAGAGGAAGATGATGGAGCCAGGCCTCATCCCTTAGGCTGTGACTGCAGGTTCTGGGCCTGCCCTGCCTGCTCCACCCCAACCCAGCCCTCCATCCAGGGCCTGAGAATAGTGAAGTGCTGTGTGAAGCTCCCCCGAGCTTCCTCAGGGGCCTGGAACGGTGCTCTGTGCTTCTTCAGTACGTGATGAAGAACATGCTTTAGTCCCTCAGTAACTTTTCCTTTTGGTTAAATACAAGATAGGGCATCTGTCAAACAGGACTTAAAAAATAATGTCGAAATACAAGACAGAGCATCTAGGTTCTTAACAGAACCTAGAAAGTTAGGTTCTGTTAAGAACCTAACAGAACAGTTAGAAAATAGTGTTCTTGTTGGACTCAAAAGGGATCTGATTGTATTTCTTCTCTGTGGTAAGGTAATCACAGTATTTATCACATATTATCATAGGGATCTGCTTGTTTACTTAGCCCTCAAAGAGTTTGAGTTGTGAAATCTGTTCCTTATAGGAAATTATCTGGAATTTGAGAATCATGGTGACACGGAAGTGAGGTGGCACCTGTCATCTTTAGCCCCACCTTATGTCAAGGTCAGTGATAATTGCCTTGAATATACTCATTTTAATGTTTATGTAGGATATTTAAAAATCTGGATTAGGACCATAGGTTGAGATTACTGGGTTTTTGTTAATCTGCTTCATTTACTTGATTATTTCTGTGGGTGGAACTAACCTGCCCAGTCTGGTTCACACGGTGGTTTTAAGAGTCAGGCTAGAGAATGTATGTGAAAATATGTGCTTGCTCTGTTTAGTGCTGCCTCCTGCAGCCCAGTTTTTTATCTGAAATAATTTTATTCTGAAAAATATATACAGATTTTATCCCAGACGTGTGTGTGTTTCTTTCTCCTGGTTCTGAGTGCTGCTGTGTGTTGGAGGCAGGGCTGAACTTTACTTGCCAGGGAGTCTTAGCCTGTGTGCCCACATGTGGTGTCTGCCAGCAGGCACCACACAAGCTGCGTGCACGGCCACATGTTGTCATGTGTGATACGGCCTCTCTGCTCTCTTCTTGGTGTGACCGTCATGATTCTGAGCTGTAATGTCAACAAGATGTGTGCAAAAGATAGTGCTGGGCCCCCTGACAGGAAACGAAGTCCTGATATTGCATGGGGGTGTTGGAATGCACACTCAGCAGGGTTCTTGAGGAAGCAGCAGTCCTCCGATGAGGGAGCAGCCTCCTATAGAGCACTGTGGCTGGGGGTGGGAGGAGGGTCTGTGTCCAGTGAGTCCTGGTGTCAGCGGAGCCTGGGTGCTCCCGGTCTCCAGGAAACGGGTTTGTCCTCGATGACTGTGAAGGCGGTGGTGTCACTGTGGAACTGATCTGTTGACTGTTTATTTTTTAAAATCTGATTGTTTGAATGGTGTCTTTGTAGGGAGTTGATGAGAGTGGAGATGTTTTTAGAGCTACCTATGCAGCATTCAGATGTTCTCCTATTTCTGGTGTACTGGAAGGCCATAGTGTCCAAAAGGTGAGTTCTGACATCTTTTCACAGCCGCCTGGTGGGAACACGGTGTCAATTGTCCAGGAGTGCCTCGTTTCCACCCAGAAGAGTTCACTCCACCTGGATGGTGTTGCTCATAGCTAGGCTCCTGCGAAAGTGGCACCAGCACAAATCTGCACTGTGCTCCTGTGGCAGGACATCTTGCTAAGTAACAACACCATGCTTGGTGTGTGACTGGTGCTCACTCATTCTGGTGTGAGCTTGTCACCTAGCTAGCCAGTGCTAGGAACATACTTCCAGGGGACTGATCCAGACAGTGGTTTTGTCAACCAGCCAGTCAAAAAGCTCTACCAGTGCTGACCTTGCACTCTGAAATAACTTCTTTTAAAGGATTTGCACTATTTTAACATTGTATTTCTATTTCTTTGATTTGGATTATGATACAATATTATGTAAGTTATAGGTATGTAATATAATGTTTCACTATTTTAGAAGATAATAATCCATTTGTAGTTTTGATACAATATTGGCTATATACCTCATGTTGTATAGTACATCCTCCTATCAATACCTTATTTTATGCCTAAATAGTTAGTACCTCTTAATCCTCTACTCCTATATTGCCCCTCCCCCATCCCCACCAGTGACTGCTAGTTTGTTCCATACATCTGTGAGTCTGCTTATTTTTTACTTGTATTTCTTAGAGTCCGTATATATAAGTGATATCATACAGTATTTGTCTTTCTCTCTTTTTCCACTTTGCACAATGCCCCCCGAATCCACCAGTGTTGCTGCAAATGGCATGATTTTATTCTTTTTCCTGACTGATACTACATTGTGTGTGTGTGTATGTGTACACACATACCATACCTTCTTTATCCATTCATTCGTTGACGGACACTTAAGTTGCTCCCATATCTAGGCAATTGTAAATAGTGCTTCTGTGAACATTGGGGTGCATCTGTCTTTTCAAAGTAGTGTTTTATTTATGTATTTATTTTTGAATAAATACTCAGGACTGTAATTGCTGGGTTGTTGTTGTTTAGTCACCAAATTGTCTGACTCTTTTGCAACTCCATGGACTGTAGCCTTCCAGACTTCTCTGTCCATGGGATTTCCCAGGCAAGAAGACTAGAGTGGGTTGCCATTTCCTTCTCCCGGGGATCTTCCCAACCTAGACATTGAACCCATGTCTCTTGCATTGGTAGGCATTCTTTGCCACTGAACCACCTGGGAAGCCCTGCTGGGTCATATGGTAGTTCAGTTTTGTTTTTTGAGAAACTTCTGTACTGTTTTCCACAGTGGCTGCCCCAACTTACATTCCCACCAACAGTGTTCAAGGGTTCCCTTTTCTCCACATTCTCGCCAACATTTGTTATTTGTATTCTTCTTGGTAATGGCCATCTTGACAGTTGTGAAGTGATAGCTCTTTGTGGTTTTGATTTTCATTTCCCTGGTGGTTTGCAATGTTGTGCATGTTTTCATGTACCTGTTGGCCATTTGCATTTCCTCTTTAGACAAATGTGTATTTAGTTCTTCTCATTTTTTAATTGACCTGGTTTTTTGTCTGTGAATTATTTATATATGTTGGATATTAACTCCTTACTGGTCATATCATTTGAGAATATTTTCCCCCATTCAATAGGTTGTCTTTTCATTTTGTTGATTGTTTCCTTTCTGTGCAAAAGCTTATGAGTTTGGTTAGGTCCCATTTGTTTATTTTTGCTTTTATTTCCTTTAGGAGACAGATTAAAAAAAAAAAAAAACTGCTACAGTCAATGTCAGTCTTCTGCCTGTGTTTAGGAGTTTTATGGTTTCTGGTCTTTAGTCCATTTTGAGTTTTAGTTTCTATATGGTGTTAGAGAATGTCCCAATTTTATTCTTTACCATGTATTAATAGTTGTCCAGTTTTCCCAGAAACACTTATTGAAGAGATTTTTTTCCTCTATTTTATATTCTTACCTCTCTTGTTGCAGATTAATTGACCATAAATGGGGGTTTATTTCTGTTCTCTTTGTCCTGTTCCTGAAAGTGNGTCTTTAATCCATTTTGAGTTTTAGTTTCTATATGGTGTTAGAGAATGTCCCAATTTTATTCTTTACCATGTATTAATAGTTGTCCAGTTTTCCCAGAAACACTTATTGAAGAGATTTTTTTCCTCTATTTTATATTCTTACCTCTCTTGTTGCAGATTAATTGACCATAAATGGGGGTTTATTTCTGTTCTCTTTGTCCTGTTCCTGAAAGTGAAAGAGGAGAGTGAAAAAGTTGGCTTAAAGCTCAACATTCAGAAAACTAAGATCATGGCATCTGGTCCCATCACTTCATGGCAGATAGATGGGGAAACAGTGGAAACAGTGGCTGACTTTATTTTTCTGGGCTCCAAAATCACTGCAGATGGTGACTNGCTCAACTGGAACTCCATCACCTCCACTAGCTTTGTTCATAGTGATGCTTTCTAAGCCCCACTTGACTTATATATATGATATACAAGATTGTTTTAAGTTGCTGGTCTCTTGATTTCCATGCATTTCCAATATTCTGTATTTGTATTCTCCTCTTCTCACAGTTGTTGATTTTGATGTCATATTTGTGTGTGGATGATTTCCTACCTTTACTTTAAGTTTGACTTTACTGGTGAGCTTTCCTGTTTCTAATTTTCTTATTTCAAGTTGTGGTCTTTTCTTTTCCACCCAGAGAAGTTCCTTCAGGGTTTGTTGTAAAGCTGGTTTGGTGGCATTGAATTCTTTTAACTTTTGCTTGTTTGTTAAGCTTTTGATTTCTTTGTCAAATCTAAATGACAGCCTTGCTGGGTAGAGTAGTCTTGCTTGTGGATTTTTCCCTTTCATTACTTTAAATATTTCATGCTCTTTGTTCTGGCCTGTAGAGTTTCTTTTGAAAGATTAGCTGATAACCTTTTGGAGATTCCCTTGTATCTTATTTGTTGCGTTTTCCTTGTTGCTTTTAATATTTTTCTTTGTCTTTAATTTTTGTTAGTCTGATTAATATGTGTCTCAGCATGTTCCTCCTTGGGTTTATCTTGTATGAGACTTTCTGTTCTTCCCAGACTTGAGTGTTTCCTTTCTCATGTTGGGATTCCCAGGTGGCTCAGTGGTAAAGAATCTGCTTGCCAATGCAGGAGACACAGGTTCAGTCCCTGAGTGGGGAAGATCCCTTGGAGGAGGAAATGGAAACCCACTCAAATATTCTTGCCTGGAGAATATCCATGGACAGAGGAGCCTGGCAAGCTACAGTCCATGGGGTTGCAAAGAATCAGACATGACTAAGAATGCACGTACCACATACATTTCTCATGTATGGGAAGTTTTCAGCTATAATCTCTTCAAATCTCAATGTTGTCTCACTCTTTCTCTCTTTCCTTCACATAACAGGGTGAAGGATGTGAATGTTGGTGCATTTAATATTGTTCCAGAGGTCTCTGAGAGTATCTTCATTTCTTTTCATTGTTTTACCTTTATTCCTTGGAAGTGATTTCCACCACTGTGTCTTCCAGCTCACTTATTTGTTTTTCTCCCTCATTTATTGTGCTATTGTGCTGTCCTTCTACTTTTCATTGTATTCCTTCCATTTTTTCAGTGTATTTTTTTCTTTGCAGTTATTGTATTCTTCTTCTGTTTATTTTTTAAATCTTCTAGCCATTTCATGCAAAGATGCATGAGAAACGCTGGGCTGGAAGAAACACAAGCTGGAATCAAGACTGCTGGGAGAAATATCAATCACCTCAGATATGCAGATGATGCCACCCTTATGGCAGAAAGTGAAGAGGAACTAAAAAGCCTCTTGTTGAAAGTGAAAGAGGAGAGTGATAAAAGTTGGCTTAAAGCTCAACATTCAGAAAACGAGGATCATGGCAGCTGGTCCCATCACTTAATGGAATATAGATCGGGAAACAGTGGAAACAGTGTCAGACTTTATTTTTCTGGGCTCCAAAATCACTGCAGATGGTGACTGCAGCCATGAAATTAAAAGACGCTTGCTCCTTGGAAGGAAAGTTATGACCAACCTAGATAGCATATTCAAAACCAGAGACATTACTTTGCCAACAAAGGTCTGTCTAGTCAAGGCTATGGTTTTTCCAGTGGTCATGTATGGATGTGAGAGTTGGACTGTGAAGAAAGCTGAGTGCTGAAGAATTGATGCTTTTGAACTGTGGTGTTGGAGAATACTCTTGAGAGACACTTGGACTACCCTGAGGTTCAACTAGTCCATCCTAAAGGAGATCAATCCTGAGTGTTCATTGGAAGGACTGATGTTGAAGCTGAAACTCCAATACTTTGGCCACCTGATGCAATGAACTGACTTATTTGAAAAGACCCTGATGCTGGGAAAGTTTGAAGGCAGGAGGAGAAGGGGATGATAGAGGATAAGATGGTTGGGTGNGAGACGACAGAGAATGAGATGGTTGGATGGCATCATCGACTCGAAGAACATGAATTTGGGTGGACTCTGGGAGTTGGTGATGGACAGGGAGGCCTGGCGTGCTGCAGTTCATGGGGTCGCAAAGAGTCGGACACGACTGAGCAACTGAATTGAACTGTCCTGTTCCATTGATCCATGTATCTGTTTTGGAACCAGTACCATGCTATTTTGATTACTGTAGCTTTGTAGTATAGTGAATTCTACCAAACATTTAGAGAAGAGTTAGCACCTATCCTTATAAAACTGTTCCAAAATATACAGAGGAAGAGACACTTTCTAACTCATGCTGTGAGGCCACCATCATTCTGTTACCAAAACCAGGCAAAGATAATCACACACAAAAAGCGAAAATTACAGACCAATATCTTTGAATGTAGGTGTAAAAATTGTCAAAAAATAAAAACACTAGCAAACTGAATCCAACAATACATTGGAAGGATCAAACACCATCATCAAGTGGGATTTATCCCAGGGATGCAAGGATTTTTCAGTGACTGCAAATCATAATTTGTTGATGTGATATACCATATCAACAAGTTGAAGAATAAAAACCATATGATTATCTCAATAGATGCAGAAAAAGCTTTTAACAAAATTCAACATCTGTTTATAATTGACTTAGTAAGTGGGCATGAAGGGAACATACCTCAATATAATAAAGGTCACATATGACAAACTCACAGGTACCATCATACTCAACACTGAAAAGCTGAAAGCATTCTTTCTTAGGTCGGGAACAAGACAAGGATAACCACTCTCTATGTTTATTCAGCATAGTTTTGGAAGTCTTAGTGATGGGAATCAGAGAAGAAAAATAAGAGATCCAAATTGGAAAAGAAATAAAACTCACTGTTTCTGTTTGACAGAATATTGGGTTGGCCAAAAAGTTTGTTTGGATTTTACTGGAATATCTTGCTATACATAAGAAATCCTAAAGACATCACCAGAAAACCAGAGCTTACTAATGAATTTGGTAAAGTTGTAGGATACCAAATTAACATACAGAAATCTGTTGCATTTCTGTACACTGAGGACAAACTATCGGAAAACNCAGAATATTGGGTTGGCCAAAAAGTTTGTTTGGATTTTACTGGAATATCTTGCTATACATAAGAAATCCTAAAGACATCACCAGAAAACCAGAGCTTACTAATGAATTTGGTAAAGTTGTAGGATACCAAATTAACATACAGAAATCTGTTGCATTTCTGTACACTGAGGACAAACTATCGGAAAACTGAGGAAATAATCCCATTCACCAGTGAATCAAAAGCAATAAAATACTTAGGAATAAACCTACTTAAGAGGCAAAAGACCTGTTCTCTGAAAAGAGTGAGATGCTGATGAAAGAAATCGAAGCTGATGCAAACAGAAAGACATACTGTGTTCTTGGATTGAAAGAATCAGTATTGTTAAAATGACTGTACTACTCAAGGCAATCTATAGATTAGGTGCAATCCGTATCAAAATCTCAATGGCATTTTTCACAAAACCAGAAAAAAGTTTTTAAATTTGTATGGAGACACTAAGGGCTCCAGATAGCCAAAGCAGTCTTGAGAAACAAAGATAGAGCTAGAAGAATCTGGCTCCCTGACTTGAAAAGTATACTTGGATCTGGTACAGGTACAGTAACAAACCCACTAAAAATGTTCAAATTCTTTTTCCATTAGTGCAAAATTAATCAATACAAAGACAGTTTTTCCCTTCAATTTTTTCATACCACACTTTGAATTGGTAACCTCAATGCATGTGTGTAAGGTTCAGAGTCTAAATTTCTCTCCTGGATGTGTTGTTTGTAGGTCTCCATCATGTTTTTGCCCAGAGATAGAGGAGACTATGCCCAGTTTTGGGATGTTGAGTGTCACCCTCTTAAAGAGCCTCACCTGAAGCACACCTTAAGATTCCAGCTCTCTGGACACGTGAGTGTTTCACTGAATTTAAGTAAATTACTGGGTGTGTTTTGAAGACAACAGGTGAAACTGGCCTGAGAAAGCTAAGTATGTTCTTGGTTTTATTATAATCCCATTAATTCTACTGTAGCCGTTTATCATCTTAGTTTTCTTATGTGTCTTTATTTATTGGCTCTGTGAAATCTATGTTTGCCTTAATTAGGTAAGGTTTTGTGTGTGTGTGAGACACAGAGAGAGAGAAACAGTACAAGATAAAGCATTTATAATTAAAGGAATTAAAAAATCTGAAGTGTCCTTTTTAAGAATTAGGAAGTAGTAAAATTCAGTTGGGTAAATGTCCATGTGTTTATTTCTCCTCCTCCACCCTGTGATTTTTTTTCTACAGAGTGTCAGAGCAGAAAGTGAGTCTGGAATGTCACACATTTCCACAAATAGCCTCATTAAAATAGATAATATACTTAAGCTCCGAAGACAGGCTGTATCTGAGGCTTCTGCCCTCATACCTGGGTATGTTATTTCTCTCATTCTCATGAGTTTTTCCCAGTACTTTATTGGACTATAATCACATTCGACAAAATGCCCAGTGGCTTACCTGTGATTGACATGTGTCACCCCACTGCAGTCAAGGTAGAGACTTGACTCCCAGTTCCTCTCATCTGGGAGTTCGCATGCGGCTTCTCCAGCGACCCCCACCCTCACCTGGGGTTTATTCTGTTCTGTATGTTGCCTTAGTTCTGTGGATTTCATGCACACCTGCCACTTAGGTTTTGCCTGGCTTCTTTCACTTAGGTGGTGATGTTGGGATCTTTGGTGTTGGTGAGCCCACCTGTGATGTGTACCTTTGTGTGTGGAATTCACATGCCCCATCACAGGGGCACATCACCATTGTTTCTTTATCCTTTGGCATTTGGTGTCTTCCACCTTGGAGCTCCTGTGAATGAAGATGCAGTGAACATTGTTATTTGTGTGTTTTTGTCAACATATCATTTGTTTTGGTTAAAAATGTCTTAGAGTAGAATTACTGAGTCATGTGGTAGGAATTTTTTTAACCTTAACCTTAAATAGAAGAATGTTCCCAAAGTAGCCTTTCCATTTTACATTCCCAAAAAGAGTGTATGAAAGTAGATTTTTAAAAACTTTATAAAATGTATGTTATATCAGTGGCTTGCAGAGATTTAATAATATGTAAATGTTTTACCTAATGAAATTTTTTTTTCAGGGATGTGTTTAATAACTTTTTATTGAAGTATAGTTGATGTATAGCAATGTGTTTATTTCTGCTGAACAGCAAAGCAATGTTATATACATTCTTTTCCATGTGGTTTACACAGGATATTGAATATAATTCTCTGTGCTATATATAGTAGGACCTTGTTGTCTATCCATTCTATATATAAAAGCTTACATGTGCTAATCCCAACCTCCCAGTCCGTCCCTCCCCCAAACCCCTCCCCCCTTGGCAACCACAAGTCTGTTCTCTGTGTCTGTGGGTCTATTTCTGTTTCATAGGTATGTTCATTTGTGTCATATTTTAGATTTCACATATAAGTGATATCATATAGTATTCATCTTTCTCTTTCTAACTTACATGAAAACGCTTCTTATAGTTCTTAGTTAACTCATACTTAGATTTGACTTAGTTTTGGAGGGAGATGCTCTTAAAAAAAGCATGTTAAGTACCTCTCTGAGAGAGGAGGTTCTGCTGCCCATATCAGCTGCTGCCAGGCATGCCTGGATGCTTCCTGGCACCAGCAGTGTTAATACTGATCAGCCAGTCACCTTCACAAAACTACTTTAACTGAAATGTGGGAGAAAACACAAGTTAAAGCCATATACACAAGTTATATAATTTATTATATACAAATAGTTT
This sequence comes from Neotragus moschatus, assembly GCA_006410615.1. Taxonomy (NCBI): domain Eukaryota; kingdom Metazoa; phylum Chordata; class Mammalia; order Artiodactyla; family Bovidae; genus Neotragus; species Neotragus moschatus. The sequence continues at coordinate 538,806 of SJYA01002878.1, forward strand.
TAAGTTTCTGTAGATTGTAAATAGTTAATTTTCAAACCTGTCTCCATAGCAGGCAACTTGACTTGACCCACCGTGGAGTTTATGCCCCAGAAGACGTGTATCAATTTCTGCCAACGAGAGTTGGGGAGTCAAGGACATTGAAAGTCAATTTGCGAAATAATTCTTTTATTACACACTCGGTAAGTTGGAAATACTGCTGTGGATTGTGGAAAAATAAATATATTCTACTATTTGATAAACATTTTCCTAAGAATTAGAAGATTGTTTTATAGATGATATTTAAGATATAATAGTTAATTTTTAAAATACCTTAATACTGTGTTTGAAGAGAAACTCATGGGAAGTTTATGATCCCTTGTCTGAAAATTAACTAGTATTTGATTTCATATTTTCATTTTTTAGTTTCTGCTCTTGTTTTCTTCTGTATGATCCTATGAGCATATTTCTGGATAACATTTACTCCAGTCAGAACCATAGTAAATCCGTTAAAATTCCCTTAAAGTGTTTTCATGAGCATTTATTGTCTTAACTTCATCTTGTGGGTATACATAAGTAAATGCATGGTGTGTTGATTTAAATATGCACAGATGTCTAACTTGTGTAACTTTATAAAGTGTTTCATATTAAATTCCAGCTCAAGTTTTTAAGTCCCAGAGAGCCTTTCTACGTCAAACATTCAAAATATTCTTTGAGGTGAGTTTATCATAAATCAAAGTGTTCTCATCCTGGTGCAGCTCTTTGTGTTCAGGACCCCAAGATTGCTCGTGGGGGCTAGGACTGTGATGTCTCCCTCAGTAACAGCCCCTCATCTTCATCACCAACACCCAGAGCACTAAGCACATGGTGAAGGGGATGAGGAGCCTACAAGAGAAAGTCTGACTGTGGGTGTACATGGTGAGTAACAACTCAGATTTGTGCTGTGTTTGGACTTAGGGTGTGACTCTTGTTGCCCAGTATTTTGACAGCCATATACTTGACTAGAACCTTCGTTGTCTTATGATTAACTTTAGAGTAATTTCTGGGTCAGGTGTTAACTTTCACACTGAGAATCAAGGATTTAAATTTTTACTAATTTGGACAAAAATCTTCCCAGATTAATTGGAAAAACTTTTATTATCCTGTTTTCCAGTGTAATTCTTAAAATAATCCTATATTGTTCTTAAATCAAGGCCTCATTTTCTTGCCATCCTTCCTTATTTTTTTAGTGTTTTTTTAATTCATTTTTAATGTATTTATATATGTCGTTCCAGTTTTATTGATGTAATAGACACACAGCACTGTAAATTTGAGGTGTGTAGCATAATGATTTGTCTTACATCATGAAATAATTATCACATTAAGTTTTGTGAACACTCTCATCTCATATAGATAAACAGAATAAAATGCTTTTTTTTCCTGCAACATGAACTATTAGTATTTATTCTCTCAACAACTTTCATGTATAACACAACATGTTCAGTATATTTTCCATGCTGTATATCACATCCCTGGTGCATATTTATCCTACAAGTGGAAGTTTTTGCTTTCTAAGTTTTGATGTACTTTTTATCAGTCCCACCCACCACCTTCTCCAACTACAAATCTGATCTTTTCTATGCATTTTTTTTAATGTCTGAAAATATTTTTATCTTACCATCATTAAAAAAAAATCTTTATTGAATTTGTTATAATATTGCTTCTGTTTTATGTTTTTTGGCTTTTTGGCTACAAGGCATGTGGGATCTTAACTTCCCAACCAGGAATCTAACGGGCACCCCCTGCGTTAAAAGGCGAAGTCTTAATCACTGGACCTCCAGGGAAGTCCCTTGCCTTCATTTCTGAGAGGCAGTCTTGCTTAGTACATGATTCTGACAGTATTATCCCCCACCCCCATCTTATAAACCTGCTGCACTACTGTCTGGCTTACATTGTTTCTAACAAGAAGTCTGCTGTCATCCTTGTGTTCATTCCTCTGCCTCATGTGTCTTTTTTTCTGGCTTCTTTTAATTTTTTTTTTACCATCGGTGTTTTTTTTTTTGCGGTCAAAATGTAATTGACCTACAACATTCTTAGTTACTGTATTTCTGTTTTTGTTGCTGTACATTTCAAACTGATTTCACCACACTAAGTTTAGGATGGTACATTACCACACAAAGACACTACACAGTTACTGACTATGTTCCCTAGCTGTACATCTCATACCTGCTGTTCATTTATTTTGGAACTGGATGTTTTTGCCTTGTCATCTCCCTCACCTGTTTCTTTCCTCCTGTACTCCCATCCCCTCTGGCAGCCACCTTTTTGTTCTTTTTCTCCATGACTCTCTTTCTGTTTTGTTATGTTTATTCATTTGTTTTGTTTTCTAGATTCCACATATAAATGAGGTCATGTGATGTTTTGTCTCTCTGACTTAGTTTAGTATAATACTCTCTCAGTCCCTTCATATTGCTGCAGATGGTAAGATTTCATTCTCTTTTACGGCTGGGTGTATCCCACTGTGTCTGTACTGCATCTTCATCTGTTTACCTGTTGAGGCACTTGGGTTACTTCTGTGTAACATTGTTTCCAGTCCTCTCACTTTCAGTCTGTGTAAGTCTTTAGATCTAAAGTGAGTCTCCTGTAGCCAGCATATATGCTGGTCTTGTGTTTGTATCCATTCAGCCACTCTTTTGATTGGAGCATTTAATCCATTTACATGTAAAGTAATTATTGATATATACTATCAATTTTGCTAATTGTTTTGGGGTCTTTCTTGCTAATTTTATTTTTCCATATGTCACCTGTAAAGGTTGAAATTTCAAACTGGGTTGTCACTGATATTTACAATTCTAACATTAGAGTTGCATTGCGCTTAATACTAAAAAATAATTTTATCTTCATGTTTGAATCTTTAATTAAATTTTATTTATTATAAGCTCTTTCACTTTAGCATCAGGAAGCAGTCCTAGAAGCATGTTTTATTATGTGTAAATTAGGCCCCTTGCAGGCAATCTAGGGCTGACTGAGTTACTAGCCCAGCAACACTGACTCAGAAGCTTATGCTTCCTCTTGTTGTTGGAAGATAAAATTATTCCCTCTACCCCTCATACTTTCTTCCCCTTCTTGACCCCATTCCCTCATCCTCTGTATTAGGAAACCTACCTCTTAGGAGCCTAGCCCAAAGGCACAAGTTGTGTGGAGTTAGCAGTGACTACACCTAGACCTCTCTCAGCCTCAGTGTCCTAATTTGTAAAGGTGCCGGCAGCCTGGACTTGTTCAGGATACGTGAGAGGCAGTCCTGGGGGTCCTGAGAAGCCCCAGCAAGACCCACAGGTGTTGACCGAGCATCACAGTTCTGTCAGCACTTTCCTAGCCAGTCTTCATCGAGAATGTGGACGATGGCGGCCTTAAACACTCCCAGTCCAAACTTTCCCACTTCTCTGCCCTGAGCTCTTCTCTCCCATTGGTCTATGGTTCCCTCCCCTGGGGCCTGAGACTGGTGATGTTCCCGGGTGCTTAGAGCAGACTGGCTCTGCCGAGCTGAGGCTGAGCTGCAGGAGCAGTTCGCTGTTCACAGATAGTCATTTGAATTCCCAATTTGGGGCCCTTTTTAGTAACTGAAGACAAATTGATCCTGAGTGAATGATTAGTCCTCAACACTGCTGTTATCTGGATTTGAACCTTATCGTAATGGCCGTAGTGAATAACTCTGCTTCCTATTTGCTGTCTGCTTGGTTCACGTCCCTGACCTTGATCAGTGTTTCGCAGGCATTGTGTCTTTAAGCATGAAGCATAGGGGTCTTGGAACACTTTTGTGTAAACCAGCATACACCTGGGGCTTCAGATCTTTGTTTCAAGGAGCACTTATCTTTAAAAAAATAAACTTGTTTTTTAAAAAGTTAAAACACCTTCAGATTAAAAAAAAATTGAGCTAACAGCTTTTCAAGAAACAATATTTGCATTCACTTCATCTACAGTTTTGATAAAGACTCAGGACTTACAGTAACTTGTTAAATTGGCCTTATGTCAGTGTGTTAGTCGCCCAGTCATGTCTGACTCGTTGCAGTCCTGTGGACTGTAGCTCACCAGGCTCCTCTGTCCATGGGATTCTCCAGGCAAGAATATTGCAGGGAGTTGCTGTTTCCTTCTTCAGGGGATCTTCATGACCCAGGAATTGAACCTGGGTCTCCTGCATTGCAGGCAGATTCTTTACCAGCTGAGCTACCAGGGAAAAGTATGTCACTGTTGCCCATTTTATAACTGAAGGATGGTGTAGTCAACCTACCTGGAGATGAACGTTCCTTTTCCACCTTTGGTTCCTGAATATATTATAGTTTCACATTTTTCACTTAATTTGCTTTCACAGACTTTTTAAAAATTTAAACTATTAGAGCTGAAATTTGTAAATCAGCTCCTTCTTGATCCTTTGCAGAGAAAAGACCTGTTTCTGTTCGATACTAGTAGCATCACACGCAGTAGTCTCTGTTCCCAGGCAGGCTGTGAGAAGGCTAGCTGAGGGAGGTCCATGGGCAGTTTGTGGTAGCCTGGGAGCTGGGAGGCCTTACAGGAGACCACACGACCTAAATGCAAATGTAGTTTTGGCAGTGAACAGGTCAAAGTATTTTCACATTGCCACCGTCAGCTTCCTCATCTGACCCTGTGGCCAGCTGGTAGTGTCCTTCTTCCTGGTTGCCTGGCTGCCCGTCCTGTCCCTGAGCTCTTTCTCCTCCTCCTCACACACAGGTGCCTGTAGTGCTGTAGATGTGACGGGGGTGATACTTAAAGCATTCTTAACATGGAACTTTTTATCAGTGAGATGGCATTTTTCTTAGTTTCAATTTGTCTAAAAAACAGTTTTAAAATCTAAGATGTGTTCATTCTTGCCATCTCAAAGTAGACATTTTTATACAGTTGAACATGATGACTTGCCATTCCTGTGCTAGAACATTTTTAGCTGTCCTAAATTAAATACTCACTGCTTTTCTGTGCAGCCTAGGTCATGTCACAGCATCTAAGAGAGCTTAGAAAGATGAGAAAATATTTTTTAATGAAGCAGAATTTGGACAGGGTACATAAGGTAGCATTTCAAATTGCCTCATAAGATATGTTTGCTTTATACTCTTAAACATGTTATTACTTTAAAATATCTTTTTAACTTTTTATACTTTGAAAAGAGATTTAAATAAGATAATTTTATACTTTATTAGTGGTGGGTACTGAAGTTATTCTGATACATTTCATTATGGAACTTAGGATAAATATATAATGTTACAGATTCCAGCATCAAAAAAAACTTTAATAATTAGCAACTTGGTATAAACTTGGTGAAATATGAGTAAGAAAACCATGCGTGCAAAGCAGTAACTCTGATCTGTTCAACCAGGTGAAGTAAACTCTACGTCGTAGAAAGCTCTTCCCTCGTGACACGTGCATAGGCTTAGATCTTACATAGAGGAAGGCGGGAAGCTGGCCTCTTCATACGTAAGAATGGCTTCTTTCCACTTTGGAGAAGTAGAGCCTTGCTCCCGTAGCTCCCTGAGAATCCTCTCACAAACAGGGGTGGGGCTATTCCCCGTGTAAACGTGGGGGCTTGTACTCCTCCCAGGGGTGAGGTTGCTGGACGGTCTTGTGAGCCATAGAGGCTGGTGCAGTGACAGTGCTGGACTCGGCAGGTGGACAGTCTGCGAGGCTCCAGGGGAGCCCCTCCCAGTCCCTGCTGGTCACCTTATTTTTCTCAGGGGGCTGCCTGCTGTGGGGCTAGCAAGCCCCACTCCTCTAGTGGGAGCTCTGCTCCATACCAGGAGGTCCCCTATCCTGGCTGTCCTGTAGCGGGGCTGTTAGCTGACAGTAGGTTCTGGGGGTTTGCCTGGGGCAGAGGCATGGGGCAAGGGTGTGTACTGGGCACATCCTATTGCCCACAGAAGGTAGGTGATGGTGGAGGTGATGGAAGAGGGGCACTGACGGGTAGGATTTTGGTCAAGGTTCTGCTGTGGGCTCTAGGTCGTCCCGTCTTTCTCATGACTTTTTAAGAAGAATCTGTTGTGTTCCCACTTAGCCCCTAGAGCATCCTGTTGACTGTTTATTCAAGTCTAGTCTGCTGAGACTTTGCAGCTGATGCCCCGTCTGCCAGGCTCACACCCACATATATCACCCACATATATTCTGCGAGCTGGCCTTGTGGCCAAGCAGCCAGAGGGACACTCCTAAGTTACAGAGAAAGAAGGATTCGGGTTGCTGAAGTTTATAGGTTCATGGTTGTGAGGGGCTGAGGTGTTTCCGGCACCCCGCCAGCCCTGCCTCTGCGCCATCAGGCACTGGCTCTCATGCCTCTGCTGCAAAAGTTGTCCTCAGCTGAGGATCTCCACGTTGTGTCAGCATGGTTTCCAGTTACATGTTCCCGTGTGTGTGTCTGTGTGTGTATGTATGTATGTATGGGTGTAAAGCCCCCTTGGTCACCACACTGCTGGGCGCTGGAGCTGTGTGGACCCTGGTTCTTCCTAGGTTGCGTCCCAGTTTATTCAGTGTGTGAATTTAAAGTAGGTGATACATATTTGTCATAGTATGTTTTTCAAAATTCTTTCTCAGTTAAATACAGAGTTCTGCATTCCATGTTGAACTTTGTTAATTATGGAATCGTCTAAAGATTTATTTTTGGATATTTTAATGCATTTTAGTAATTCATAAGTTACGAAGCCTCTTAGGTTGGTAGATTGTACTACATTATTCTGAGGATTAAGATGCTAACGAGAAAGAGAATGTTGTCATTTGTCAGTGCCATCAACAGGTACCAGTTTCTTTAAAAGCAGCTTTGCTTTGATGTGGAAAAATGAGGTAAATGCATTGGCAAAAAATGACCCAGACTTTCAATATGTATATTTTGTTACATCCAGGAAAAGGGCTTTGAAATACTTGGCCTGTTTTCTGAATTTCTAGCCTACTGTACTGGGTCAGGAAACATGGGAGAAACAGAAGTGCAGTCTGGTCCCTCTACTGAGCCTGCATACGTTTGGCTGAGATCAGAGGTACTTGCCCTCTGAGGAGAGTCTGACCGCTGTGAGGTTTCACTTAAAAACCATTACGGCGGAAGGTTGGTGGCATCAGATGGGCTGTGAGCCTGCATCTTGTTCCCCTCAGAAATAAAGATGTATTTTATTTTTGAAGCTTTTGGAACCTCGTTTTGTGAGCAGAAACAAACCCGCCAACATACGAGTTATATGTGCTTCAAGTAGAATACGATCATAAATTTTCAAGGAAACTCTTGGTAGGTTTCCTAAGAACTTTGGAGCAAACCTGCCAGCCTCAGTAAACGTTGGTTGCAGCCATGGGGTGGCCGCTGGCACATGCGCCCTGAGCCTTCCTGGGCTTGGCTGCCTCCTGCTCCTGCAGACTTGGCACCAGGCTCCAAGCCTTGCAGCTCCCATTTCCTTGACCAGGCTCGCTCTCCACCAAGCATCATGTGACTGGGGGGCTCTGTGTGCCCTGATGCCATGTTGACACCCTTTTTCCTTTGCAGAGCCCAGCACTACATCAACATGCCCGTGCAGTTCAAGCCCAAGTCCGTGGGCAAGTTTGAAGCTTTGCTTGTTGTTCAAACAGATGAAGGCAAGAGTGTCGCTGTCCGACTCATTGGGGAAGCTCTTGGAAACGTCAGCTAGAATCCAGTGTGTATAAAGTAAATGACCTAAGTTACATTTTGGTTATTTCACTTTTTCTACACTACAGTTACGGATTTGTATATATTTTGTATGATAAATTGGATGTTTATAACTGTAGATTTGTTGCTTTGAGAAGCTAATACCTGACTAAAATAATCATGTATCTAGCCTACAGTCTTGTATTTAACTTTTACAGGGGAGAAGAGAGTTCTATTTTTGCATTGATGATGATATTCTGAATAAATTTGGCATATGTTTTAGTTGGTATATCCAGAAATAAACTTAATTTCCACTGAACTTGTCTTTTTTATATGATGTCATACAGAAATTAGAATATCACTTTGCTGCTGCTAAGTCACTTCGGTCGTGTCCAACTCTGCGACCCCATAGATGGGAGCTCACCAGGCTCCCCCATCCCTGGGATTCTCCAGGCAAGAGTACTGGAGTGGGTTGCCATTTCCTTCTCCAATGCATGAAAGTGAAAAGTGAAAGTGAAGTCTCTCAGTCGTGTCTGAATATCACTTTATTCTGCTATATTTCCAAGCTCCTACATTTGTTCTGTGAATTTTCTCCTCCGTCACAAAGTTTTGTTTGCCTTAAGCAATTCCCTCTTGGTTCCTTTTGTCTTTTTGCTGCTGCTGCTAAGTCGCTTCAGTTGTGTCCGACTCTGTGCGACCCCATGGACCGCAGCCTACCAGGCTCCTCTGTCCATGGGATTTCCCAGGCAAGAGTACTGGAGTGGGGTGCCATTGCCTTCTCTGGTCTTTTAGCTAGTTGCCCAGAATAGAAAGGAAAGCTTCCTTCCAAAGAAACTGTCTTTCTCCAGAGTGGGGCAGTGGGGAGAGGTTGATGGTATATTTTAGGAGAGCATTTATTGAAGTTAAAAGTGAACAAGATGACTTCAGAACCTGGTGTAGAAGGGCACAGCCATCAGGTACCACTGGGACCCAGGGGAAGGGACAGAGCCCCCGTACTGTGACTTCCCTGGTTCCACTAGTTGTGGCCATTGCTGGTAGGTGTTGTGCAGCAGCGTGGGGGTGTTGTGGCTGATGTTGCTGACAGAGCAGGAGGATCATGGAGCATGTGCAGAGCTGCCAACAGGAGGGCTCTGACCCCAGCGTTTACACTCAAGACAGGGAAATGCACTCCTTCCTGTGCGCAAGCTCAGGACATCTTACCTCCCAGCCACGTGGGTTGTTGTCCACAGGTGAGAGCAGAGGTGGTCCAGCAACTGCCCATCCTCTTGGTTAAAACCTTCCCTTCAGTCTTAACACAGATACTTCTTGGTTTTGTTTCTTCTTTAGGTTTTTAATTTTATCCCCAGGAAGAGGCCTGGGACCAAGGGAGCCTGTGAGTTTTCACCTGCACTCTGAGCCCTGAGAGCAGTGGTGAACTCGGAGCAGCAGGGCTCTGACAGCAGGTGGAGGAGGAGCCGGTTGTGTCTTATAGACGTCCTGTCTTGTGTGTCTGGTGCTGCCCCCAGAAGATGTTTGTGGGCACCTGGAGTTGCTCGTGTGCTCATTCTGAGCATGGCTGGCCTAGGCCTCCTTCTCAGTACCCCCGCAGGTCAGCAGGCAGCCCCACGCCCCTCATTCAGGAAGTTCCCCCTGTACTTGGGTTGACCAACAAAATCACTTTGAGGAGTTGACCTGGGGATAGGCCATGTTGTGGACTCAGCTGCATGTGAGACTTGCTCTCTGAGGCCTTAAATCCAGGCAGGGACTCCCATCATCTGAACTGACTCACAACAAGCACCACAAACCCGCCATGCCAAACCCTGGGGCTGTGCCACGGCTGTCAGCGTCACCCTGGTCCCTTGGGTCCCAGAGGCTGATTCTGTAGCAGCTTCTTAAACTCTCAGAGGCCTGCATGCATTGAGGCTGGGCCTGATCCCCCTCACTTGTTCTTCCACAGGCCTGTCCTTGGGGGTCAGGGATGGCACTCCTAGCCCCTCCCTTCCCACAGGGAACCTTCTCTTTCTGCTTTCCAGGTGCTTGGGTGAGGCGGCCCATCTGACTGACAGGCACCTGTACTGAAGGCTGGTTCTTTGAAGCCTCAGTGCGGGAAGTGCAGGCGGGGAGAGGGGGAGGGAGAGGAGGGTTCATGGTCTGAACAAATGGCTGTGTGTCTGTATCTTATCTTTCCATAGAAATATCAAGAGTCCATGGTAAATGTATACAATAATTACTTGCATCTCAAGTCAGAAGCAGGCCATGCAAATGGCGAAGTGCTGGAAAGGCTGAGTCAGGAGCAGGCAGGGACCTTCAGCCCCCATCTGTGCAAGGCACGACCCTGGCAGGTGGAGGGGGCGGAGGTGAGACAGGACGGTGATGTCATTGCCCACCTCAGGTTCTAAGAGAGTTTCCTTTAAAAATCATAAAGCGAATTTGGCAATGTAACTGGATACACAACTGATACACAAAATCAGTAGTCTTTCTGTATAAGAAAATAGTAATGGAAGAAAAGATCCATGAGGAATCCCCCAGGAGTAAACATATGAAGAAATGTGTGTAATATTTACATGTAGCCTGCGAGGCTCCTCTGTCCATGGGATTTCCCAGGCAAGAATACTGGAGTGGGTTGCCATTCCAGGGGATCTTCCTGACCCAGGGATCAAACCTACATCTCCCCACATTGGAGAAAGCATAACCAAAGTCCAAAGACAAAGGAAAAACGAAATTTCTTGTTGACCGATACGTTGGCCATTGCAGTCTTTTCCTATTACACCTATGTAGCTGTATGTTGGGTGGAGCGTGGCAGCATGGTCAGTGGGACGGCAGGGCAGTCAGTGTGACCTGGTGGATGTTCCCAACTGCTGTCTTGCCAGACTTCTGTGAACAGCGCCTGTTTCTTTACTTTTTTGCCAAAACAATATCTGCACACTTCCCACTCCACTAGGTGGGTCTGACAGGTACCCTGGCTCTGACTCAGAGCAGAGAACACCCAGGCAGGCACAAGAGTCACTCCTTCCCCTCCCCGCTTCCTCCAGGTGCCTCCAGTGAGGAGGATGGACCTGCTTCAGGCACGCTTTCCGCCTGGGCCACCTGTGAGGCCCCTCCTCTTCTTACAACCCTGTCCCGAGGTGGGGAGGGGGAGCTGCTTTTCATGGGACTGTCTGATCTTTCTACCATGTTCAACTATTAACTATTTTTGTAATAAAAAAATGTTTTAAAGAGGTTAACATAACTTCCCTGGTGGTCCAGGGGTTGAGAATCTGCCTGCTAGTGCAGGTGACATGGGATTGATCCTTGGTCAGGGAGGACCCCACATGCTGTGGGAGCAATTAAGCCCATGTGCCACATCCACTGAGCCCCCTCATCTAGAGCCTGTGCTCGGCAACAGAAGTCACCACAAAGAGAAGCCCATGCTTACTGCAACTGGAGAAAGCCCACTTGAGTGCAGCAACAAAGACCCAGCACAGCCAAAGGTAAGTAAATAAAATTTTTTTAAAAGAAATTGTTTTAATATATTTAGAGATCTAAGTATCACTTTTTCTGCCAACGCTAGTTAAGGGAATGTATCACTTATTAATGTGGGTATTGGGTAGCCAAATGCTGCCTGTTGACCATCTTTCTCAGAAGGTTCTGAAATGATATCTCAGTAAAGTCTAGATGGACTTCCCTTCTGGAGAGCTTGTGGGTGGGAGCGCTTGAAGTCCTCCCAGCAGATGCTCCTCCTTGACTTTGCTGTGAGGTTTGTTACGTCTGGTGTCAGGAGGAGAAAGCAGCGCAGCCCCTCGAGAGTCTTTTTGGGGAGATCCCTTGTGGGTGGGATCCCAGTGGGGCTGAGGTTAGAAGGTTTCCTGTCAGCCTTGCCTGTAGGGCTGCTTCACACCTGCCTGCCTTGGAGGAGAAGGATCAGTGAGCCCACTGCTTTCCCGGCAGTCAGTCACATGTTTCCACTGTGAGTTTGCTTTCCCCTTTGTTATTTACTGTTGATGTTAAAGCCACTAAGAAGGTTGCCTGTTTCTACACTGAAGTCTCTGGACATGAAGATAGCCTATTTTTATATTTCACACAAAATATAGAACATAAATATGTTTCTATATTGCATAGGTTTATTAAATATAATTTAAAATTTTTATATATACACATAGGTATCAGATATAAAGCAAATAGATTAAGGCTGTTAGCAACCAAGGGTTTTAGTAGAAGATAAAAGTGATGGTATCATTCAAAGATAAGATATTACATCTACAACAGTTGATATTTCTAGCAGCCAAAATGCTGGAAATCCTATAAATTAGAAGGGGAAGATAATCCAATAGAAATGTGGATAAGAGAACATAAACTTTGACATTTCACAGAATGATAATTTTAGATGGCTACTAGACAAGCAAAACAGCTGTCTGAGGAAGCTGTAAAATAGCAGAGAAAAGAGACGCAAAAGGTGAAGGAAGAAAGGAAAGATATCTGTCGAATGCAGAGTTCCAAAAAATAGCAAGGAGAAATAAGAAACCTTCCTAAGTGAACAATGTGAAGAAATAGAGGAAAACAATAGAATGGGAAAGACTAGAGATTTCTTTAAGAAAATTAGAGATACCAAAGGATTATCTCATGCAAAGATGGGCACAATAAAGGACAGAAACAGTATGGACTTAGCAGAAGATGTTAAGAAAAGGTGGTAAGAATACAAAGAAGAACTATACAAAAAAGATCTTCATGACTCAGATAACCACAATGATGTGACCACTCACCTAGAGCCAGACATCCTGGAGTCCAAGTCAAGTGGGCCTTAGGAAGCAACACTACGAACAAAGTTAGTGGAGGTGATGGAATTCCAGGTGAGCTATTTCATATCCTAAAAGATGCTGTGAAAGTGTTGTACTCAATATGCCAGCAAATATGGGAAACTCAGCAGTGGCCACAGGACTGGAAAAGGTCACTTTTCATTCCAATCCCAAAGATGGGCAATGCCAAAGAATGTTCAAACTACGGCACAATTGCATTCATTTCAACATGCTGGCAAAGTAATGCTCAAAATTCTCCAAGCTAGTCTTCAATAGTACATGAACCGAGAACTTCCAAATGTTCAAGCTGGATTTAGAAAAGGCAGAGGAACCAGAGATCAAATTCCTAACATCCGTTGGATCATAGGAAAAGCAAGAGGATTCCAGAAAACCATCTATTTCTGTTTCATTGACTACGCTAAAGCCTTTGACTGTGTGGATCACGACAAACTGTGGAAAATTCTTAAAGAGACGAAAATACCCTACCACCTTACCTGCCTTCTCAGAAATCTGTGCGCAGGTCAAGAAGCAACAGTTGGAACTGGACGTGGAACAATGGACTGGTTCCACTTTAGGAAAGGAGTACATTGTCACTCTGCTTATTTAACTTACATGCAGAGTGCGTCATGCAAAATCCTGGGCTGGATGACTCACAAACTGGAATCAAGATTGCTAGGAGAATTATCAATAATCTCAGATACAGAGAGAATACCACTCTTATGGCAGAAAGCAAAGAGGAACTGAAGAGCCTCTTGATGAAGGTGAAACAGGAGAGTGAAAAACCTGGCTTAAAACTCAACATTCAAAAAACAGGGATCATAGCATCTGGTCCCATCACTTCATGGCAATTAAGTGAGGAAACAATGGAAACAGTTTATTTTCTTAGGCTCCAGAATCACTGCAGATGATGACTGCAGCCATGAAATTAAAAGACGCTTGCTCCTTGGAAGAAAAGCTATGACAAACTTAGCATATTAAAAGAAAGAGACATTACTTTGCTGACAAAGGTCCGTTTAGTCAAAGCTATGGTTTTTCCAGTAGTCATGTACAGATGTGAGAGTTGGACCATAAAGCTGGCTGAATGCTGAAGAATTGATGCTTCTGAACTGTGGTGTTGGAGAAGACTTTTGAGAGTCCCTGGGGCTGCAAGATCAAGGCAGTCAATCCTAAACGAAATCAGTCCTGAATATTCATTGGAAAGACTGACGCTGAAGCTGAAGCTCCAATATTATGGCCACCTGATGCGAAGAGCCGACTCATTGGAAAAGATTCTGGAAAAGATTGAAGGCAGGAAGAGAAGGCGATGACAGAACTAGATGGTTGGATGCCATCACTGACTCAATGGACATGAGTTTGAGCAAGCTCCTGGAGATGGTGAAGGACAGGGAAGCTCGATGTGCTGTAGTCCATGGGGCTGCAAAGAGCTGGACACAACTGAGTGACTGAACAACAACAAAGTAGACATCTGAAAATTGGTTGAGAAAATGCAAATAAAAGCAAGAATGAAATACTGTTTTTTTAACCCATGAGATTGAAAATTAAAATGCACCCCTACATCACTGGTGAGTGTGAACTGCTGGAAATTGGTGTGAGAAATGCAAATTGTAGTAATAGAAAGATACATTTTTTTAAATTAAAAGTCATCAAATTGACAAAAAGGAAATGAGGAACGTCCTTACTTTGCTGGTAGGAGTGCAACTGCTTAAATGTTGTGGGGATGTAAAATAATGGCTAAAAATTAAAGTCCTTTGACCCAGAAATCAACCTTTGGGAGTCTATTTTTAGTATTTGGGAGTCTAAAAAAGAAAATACCATTTTGTATAGCTATATGTATGTATACATATACATGTATGTATGTATGTTAATACCATGTAAGAGATGCAAATACAGTATCCTGAAAACATACTGTGAGATGCTCTGGAGGTTAAGAGCTGTGTTAGAAGGCTTCTCATGTATGGATGTGAGAGTTGGACTGTGAAGAAAGCTGAGCAACGAAGAATTGATGCTTTTGAACTGTGGTGTTGGAGAAGACTCTTGAGAGTCCCTTGGACTGCAAGGAGATCCAACCAGTCCATTCCGAAGATCACCCCTGGGATTTCTTTGGAAGGAATGATGCTAAAGCTGAAGCTCCAGTACTTTGGTCACCTCATGGGAAGAGTTGACTCATTGGAGAAGACTGATGCTGGGAGGGATTAGGGGCAGGAGGAGAAGGGGACAACAGAGGATGAGATGGCTGGATAGCATCACCGCCTCGATGGACATGAGTCTGAGTGAACTCCGAGAGTTGGTGATGGACAGGGAGGCCTGGCGTGCTGCGATTCATGGGGTTGCAAAGAGTCAGACATGGCTGAGTGTCTGAACTGAACTGGGAGAGGCTGCAGAGCAAGTGGTGCCAGCCGGCAAGCAGGAAACCATACAACTGTGTCATCCTGGCTAAGTGCTCCCTAGTCCTGGTCCGTGCTAATGTGCACAAAACAGTGTTTTAGATCCTTTGTTATATAGTAATATTGGTTTCTATAGGGGAAAAAGCCTCATTCCACTATTCCNAATAGAAAGATACATTTTTTTAAATTAAAAGTCATCAAATTGACAAAAAGGAAATGAGGAACGTCCTTACTTTGCTGGTAGGAGTGCAACTGCTTAAATGTTGTGGGGATGTAAAATAATGGCTAAAAATTAAAGTTCTTTGACCCAGAAATCAACCTTTGGGAGTCTATTTTTAGTATTTGGGAGTCTAAAAAAGAAAATACCATTTTGTATAGCTATATGTATGTATACATATACATGTATGTATGTATGTTAATACCATGTAAGAGATGCAAATACAGTATCCTGAAAACATACTGTGAGATGCTCTGGAGGTTAAGAGCTGTGTTAGAAGGCTTCTCATGTATGGATGTGAGAGTTGGACTGTGAAGAAAGCTGAGCAACGAAGAATTGATGCTTTTGAACTGTGGTGTTGGAGAAGACTCTTGAGAGTCCCTTGGACTGCAAGGAGATCCAACCAGTCCATTCCGAAGATCACCCCTGGGATTTCTTTGGAAGGAATGATGCTAAAGCTGAAGCTCCAGTACTTTGGTCACCTCATGGGAAGAGTTGACTCATTGGAGAAGACTGATGCTGGGAGGGATTAGGGGCAGGAGGAGAAGGGGACAACAGAGGATGAGATGGCTGGATAGCATCACCGCCTCGATGGACATGAGTCTGAGTGAACTCCGAGAGTTGGTGATGGACAGGGAGGCCTGGCGTGCTGCGATTCATGGGGTTGCAAAGAGTCAGACATGGCTGAGTGTCTGAACTGAACTGGGAGAGGCTGCAGAGCAAGTGGTGCCAGCCGGCAAGCAGGAAACCATACAACTGTGTCATCCTGGCTAAGTGCTCCCTAGTCCTGGTCCGTGCTAATGTGCACAAAACAGTGTTTTAGATCCTTTGTTATATAGTAATATTGGTTTCTATAGGGGAAAAAGCCTCATTCCACTATTCCATCGCATCACTGAGTTCCTTTTTATAGAACACATTAAGTACTTTTAGGGTGTTTTTTAACCAAAAATCTATCTACTAATGGAGTCAAATAAACAATTTATATTTGGATACAAAGGGAAAAGTTATTACTTTTTATGTAAAAAGTATTATAGTATTGATATTTGTTTGGGGGAAAAACTCATAACCAGAAGCAACAATCTTCTTTTTGCAAAATAAGCTACATTGTGTAGAATTTGGTAGGCAGTGTATTGTAATTGCTTGGTTTTTATTATCCTTTTACATGTTTTAAAACTTTGACAGCAAAGCTTTACTAATAGTGCTGAAGAGACATTTTTCCTGCTTGCTTGGCAATGTTTGTCTCTGAATAAAAAAAAAAATGGCAAAAGTTGCAGTTGCATTTGTTCTCCTCTCTCCTCTGATCCTTACTCTGTTTCCTATTTCCTCCTTCCCTCTCTTCATGCCCAAGAAGGAGGATGTCTCCGGCGCCCTTGTCACCCTGCAGGTGTTCGGGTATTGCGCATCTTCAAGTTCTCCAGGCACTCACAGGGCTTGTGGATTCTGGACTACACACTCAAGAACTGTGCCTCTGAGTTGGGCTTTCTCCTCTTTTCCCTTACCATGGCCATCATCATTTTTGCCACTGTTAGGTTTTATGCCAAGAAGGGCACAAACAAGACCAACTTTACTAGCATCCCTGCAGCCTTCTGGTATACCATTGTCACCATGACCACACGAGTGAGTGCAGACCTTGTGTGGGGAGGTGCCCAGTCAGTCAATTACACTCATCTTTTCTGTAAAATTTAAAAACATTAGATCAATGATCTTTCTCTATTTGAGCTCCAGTCTGTCATCTGTGGGCTTCCCTGATGGCTCAGATGGTAAAGAATTTCCCTGCAATGCAGCAGATCTGGGTTTAATCCCTGGGTCAGGAAGATTCCTTCGAGAAGGGAATGGCAACCCACTTCAGTATTCTTGCCTAGAGAGTCCCATGGACAGAGGAGCCTGGTGGACTACAGTCTATGGGGTCGCAAAGAGTTGTACACAACTGATTAACACTTTGAGACTTTCTGTCATCTGTAAAACGTGAGGGAGGTGGATTAATCTCCAAATCCCTTCCACCTCTGACAGTGCCTTGATTTTCCCTGTCAGGATACTTGGGTTCCAGGACAGTCTTAGCTGCACTGTTTCTGTTGAAATTTTTTCCCTCTGGGCCAGTTTTCCCCTCTGCAAAATGAGAAATGATGACCCCTTCAGCATGCAGATGGACTTCCTTGGTGGCTCAGTTGGTAAAGCATCTGCCTGCAACACAGGAGACCTGGGTTCAATCCCTGGGCCAGGAAGATCCCCTGGAGAAGGAAATGGAAACCCATTCCAGTATTCTTGCCTGGAAAATCTCATGGACAGAGAGGAGCCTAGTGGGCTACAGCCCATGGGGTCGCAAAGAGTCGGACATGACACAGTGACTTCACTTTCTTTCTTTTCTTCGCTTCCCTATAATCCATCAACCAGCATTCTCATCTGCCAGCAGCAGGACTTGAAGGCCCATGCTCAGCATGAGGGGATTTTGCCGCATGTTCTCAGTGGCAGAGAAAGAAATAGGCTTAGACACAGATGGGGGGCCTGGGCACAGGAACACAGCTGAGGCCCAGCAGACATGCCCCTGCTGTGCACTGGATGTCCAGTTGTGTCCACATCCTTCAACTCACATGTAAGCCCTGTGGGAGTGTCACCCCTTTGGTGAGTGGGGTGGGAGGGGAAGATCTCCAGCAAGCA
Source organism: Neotragus moschatus (assembly GCA_006410615.1). Taxonomy (NCBI): domain Eukaryota; kingdom Metazoa; phylum Chordata; class Mammalia; order Artiodactyla; family Bovidae; genus Neotragus; species Neotragus moschatus. Next base: position 556,404 of record SJYA01002878.1, read on the forward strand.
GGCATGATGAAAGATTATCTAAAGAGCAGGTGAGGTTGCCAGTAGCAGGGCACACAGACAGCCACTAAAAATCCAAGTCCATCAAGTTTCTGCTTAGAAAAGAAGCAACCCAAAATTGAAGATGAACAAACCTTAAGATCCAGCAGTCCCATTCTAAGTGTGTGTACTGAGCGTCTAAACACTGAGAAAAAGTCTTACACCTCTGTACAGAGACATAACAAGGATGGTCATGTTGCATTGGAGTAAGAGTGGGGAAGATGGGAACTCTAAACGTCCCCAAGAAGAGAAGGAGATCTAGTCACATAGTGCAACACTATTACCAGCTACATGAACTAAAACTACATGTCAACTTGAATAAATTTTGCCTGTGTAATGAGTGAAAAGGTCAAATGTACCATATAATAGCATTTATATAAAGTTTAGAAATACAAAGCAATATAAGTATGTATACAGTCTCAGAATATGTTTATATGCAGTACAGATATAAAAACCTGGATGGAGAGGAATGTTCTCGTTTGCAGAGACAGTTCTCTGTTTTCACATCAGTCGTCTTGCAGGAGAGGCCTTGCCTGCCTTATGCTCTGCTCTGTCTTTAGAATAATGTTCCTGTGGGCCAGGCTTGGGAGATGACCAAGACTAAAGTGTACATAGGTGGTTTCAGCAGCAATTCAGTTATTTTATTGGTTTTAACTGCTCTTTCATCTATTAACACGATGCTCCGTGTGTGAGAAGAAAGTGATGCCCCTGCGTTAGAGAAGCCAGCATGGGCGGCCACTGTGGGCAGCTGACTTTTAGCCATGGGCATGGCAGGAGGATCTGCTTTGGGCCCCCAAATATGGTGGTTGTGTGGTTTGACACACTACATATATGTGAGACCGAAGTTTGCTTTTAAGGATGAAATTAGTATTACCATGTAACTTCTGGTAGGGGTGTCTGTGTGCTCAGTAGCTGGCAGCCCACACAGAATTATTTTAACATAATTGACCTATTTCTTCCTCTGTACATCAGAGACTTTCACTAGAATTCCCAGCTTCTACTTTGGTTTCCCACTGATAACTTGCATATCCTATAAATAATATGCTATCAGCCACTAAAATGTCACCCTCAGCCTACCAGTCACTCTGTCCTGGGTGCTCACAGGACTGAGGCCCCATAAGGGCAGCTGGTCACACTCAGTGATGACCAGAACATGGGGAAGTTAGCTCAAGAATTATTTCCAAGCAGTTTACTGATGCCTGAGGGCTTAGCTTAGTTAACCTTGTTTCCCATTAATTTCTCTCCTTGGGTTAAACTTGGCAGTCATTTAAAACCTTTCATTATGGCTTTAATATACATTTCCCTAAGGAGCAGAGACATTACTCTGCCACCAAAGGTCTGTATGGTCAAAGCTATGGTTTTTCCAGTAGTCATGTACAGATGTGAGAGTTGGACCATAAAGAAGGCTGCTGCTGCTGCTGCTAAGTCACTTCAGTCATGTCCAACCTTTTGCGATCCCACAGATGGCAGCTCACCAGGCTCCTCTATCCCTGGGATTCTCCAGGCAAGAACACTGGAGTGGGTTGCCATTTCCTTCTCCAATGCATGAAAGTGAAAAGTGAAAGTGAAGTCATGCCCGACTCAGCGACCCCATGGACTGCAGCCCACCAGGCTCCTCTATCCATGGGATTCTCCAGGCAAGAGAAGGCTGACAACCAAATAATTGATGCTTTCGATTTGTGGTGCTGGAGAAGACACTTGAGAGTCCCTTGGACAGCAAGGAGATCAAACCAGTCGAACTTAAAGGAAATCAATCGTGAATATTCATTGGAAGAACTGATGCTAAAGCTTTAGCTCCAATACTTTGGCTACCTGATAGGAAGAGCTGACTCATTGGAAAAGACCCTGATGCTGGGAAAGACTGACGGCAGGAGAAGGTGGTAACATAGGATGAGATGGTTGGATGGCATCACTGACTAAATGGACATGAATCTGAGCAAACCCTGGAAGATAGTGAAGAACGGGGAATCCTGGTGTGCTACAGTCCATGGAGTCGCATAGTCAGACACTACTGAGCGACTGAACAACAATAATGAGCAAGTATCTTTTCATGTGTTTGCTGGCTATTTCGTATCTTCTCTTGTAATGGACCTTTTCAAGCAGTTTGGTTGTTTTGGGGGAACACCTTTTCTAAAAAAGCTAGATTGGGAGGGTATTGTTCTCCACAAACAGTTGATCTCTGGCCCATGGCTCTGCATCATCAGGGTTGGATCAGAAAAGCAGAACCTTAGAAAGGGATATGGAGTTGAGATTTGCTACAGGCAGTAGTGAGCAGTGTACTGAATGGCATTGATTTGGGTCCAGGCAGTATGACTGGATGTGAAGGGGTGGGTGAGGGGCAGACTGGTACTCACCGGCCCTCTGAGCCCACAGAGCAAACAAACCCTGTCTATCTTTTCTCTCTTCAACCTAAACAACCCAGGTAACTGGCAGAAGATGCTGGCATCCTTCTCCATGGGGCTGTGCATGCACCCCCGACCCAAGACAAGGGGGCAGGATGAGGGGAGAGCAGGTCAGGGGTATGAAGCTGCTCTGTACCTGGACCCCACATCCTGGGGAGGTCCCACCACTTAAGCAGAGGCGTTAAGCATGCCTCCCTCCATGTCACCCACAACTCTCTCTCTGGTATTTCTAACATGCGTCTGAGAAAGACTAAAGAAAACAACTCAGGTGATGAATATGTTAACGTCTCATGAAGCGGACCTTTCAAACTGCAAAGTGGGGTAGAAGGCAAGAAGCTTTCTCAGGATAAAGAGTAGAGAACGAAGATGAGACAGAGACGAAGATGAGACAGAGGAAGCATGTGAGGGCCTGGGCCCATGCAGCCTGCTTGTAGGGTGAGAAGGCCCAGAGCTGGCTGTGATTTGAGGACTGCTGGCTGGATGCCCTGCTGCTGCTGCTGCTGCTAAGTCGCTTCAGTCGTGTCCGACTCTGTGCAACCTCACAGATGGCAGCCCACCAGGCTCTCCCGTCCCTGGGATTCTCCAGGCAAGAACCCTGGAGTGGGTTGCCATTTCCTTCTCCAATGCATGAGAGTGAAAAGTGAAAGTGAAGTTGCTCAGTCATGTCTGACTCTTAGTGACCCCATGGACTGCAGCCTACCAGGCTCCTCTGTCCATGGGATTTTCCAGGCAAGAGTACTGGAGCAGGGTGCCATTGCATTTCTGGTCAAATAAGCGCTGACAGGACATGAAAGTCATCTACGTTTCGGTGTGCTGATGGGAACTCCGCGAGCAGCTCTATCTTGGGGCCAGAAAGTTATTTCAACACCTGGAACCCGAGGAAGGGAATTCTAGGGAGCACAGACCCCACCCCCTGTGGCTAAGCTGACCCAGTACAAAGTCATCAGAGAGCCTGTCCCTGCTGGCAAGGATGAGAAAGGGTGAAGGAAATTGATATTTACTGAGGATACTTTGGGCCAGGTTCTGTTTTGAACACAACTTACTAACCGTTTGTACACAGCTGACTGACCATGTGTTGGAAGCAGTGGGCAAGGGTGGGGCTGCAGTGGCCACTTTTAACCCAGCTGCTGGTCACTGCAGCAGAGAGCAGGCCCCAAACCGGGGGGNTAAGCTGGGTGCTGGGCCGCTCGCCGTGCTGGCACCGAGACATCAGCTTGGTTTTAAACTTTTTTCCTAATTGGAAAAGGAAGAGGCTTCCGATGAAGCGGGGGGGCGAGAGGGTTAAGGAAGACAACGAGGACTGCGACAGGTGGGGGGCACCTGGAGAAGGTAGGGGTTCAGGGCCGCTTGCCGAGTGAACCCGAGCGGGTTTTTGCACAGCCGGAAACTCACCAGGCACAGGAGTGTCCGTGAATGCGGTGGATTCAGTAGCTTAAGTTTTGTTTTCCCCGTAGACTCTTTTAATTAGCTGAAATTGGATATTTTTGATTTGTTTATTTCTCTTCCTCTGTGCCCCATCTATTTTCTTCTCTTTCTCTCTTATTACATTGGTAGCTTCACATCTCTGGACCCCTGGCTTGTAGTTCGGTGCTGCGTTCTAAATGTGGGTTATGACTGTGATGAGTATATTTGGATGCCCTCCTGTGTGTGGGCATCGTGAGATGAGGGAAATGAGCTGCACAGAGTTGGTCCTGGAGCTGGTGTTAGTAGGCTTCTTGCAGTGGAGGTGGCTGGCCTGGAGATTGGTGCATCTCTTCCTTTAAAAGGAAGATTCCTTTGAAAATGGCCCTTCTGCCTGTTGGGCTGACCCTAAGGGTGATCTCCAGTCCGTGTCCCCTGGAGTGGCACAATGGTCCTGGTGACCCTGCACGGAGAAACTGCCAGGGTGTCCAGTCAGGTCTGCATTTTCATAGGAGGGTTTAGTCTTTCCAGGGCTTATACTATGTGTGCTATCTCCTCTGCACAGCTGCCCTTGGAGTCTGCACAGTAATCTTGGAACATGTTCTTTATGTTCAGTGAAGGGTCGTAATGTCAAATTTGAGTCATTCCATGGACTAAGGAATGGATCTTATCCATGTACAAGTATTGAATTATTTGGTTTCCTGTCAACCCTTGGATGGGTGCCCTTTAATGGTCCTTGCAAAGAAGTGCTTTTTGAAACACGGGGTATATTCCTCATGATCTTTTAGAGCTTAATTCTTTTAAGAGCTTCCCTTTGCTATTGACATTGAACACATTGTTAGGAAATAGGGCTGAGACTGTAAATGCCAGTGAGGGATTTGCTGCTGCAGACTTGGTGCTGCCTTCTTCCCTTGTTTTAAAAGCTGCCCCCCCCTGCTGCCCCCAATTTCTTCATATTTTGCTGTTACCCTGGAAGTCTTGGCTGTTGGTGGAGTCTTCTAGTTGGTGGAGGCTTGTATTTACGGTGGAGAAAACTGTCCCCAGCCTTTTAGGGCTGTCTCTCGAATCCTCTCTGGGGCTGTTTGCATGACCACAGTCTTGCAGAGGAACCTGGCCTGTGGCACCTGCTTACTAAAGGATTTCGTGCCAATTTGGTGGCCTATCGTTTGAAAGTCAGAGTCTCCCACCCCCACTTGCCAGAGTATATACATACACAGACAAATTTCATTACCTGCCCCCCACCCCCACCCCCACCCCCCATCGGACTGCTGACAGTGCTCTAAGAATAGTTTTCTTGCCTGGCACTGAGAGCAGTATCCACTCGCCTGCAGAAGTGTTTACAGTCCTGGGCTGCAGTCATGATTGACTTAGTGGCCTAGCAGAGCAACCGGTGGCTCGTGGGATTCTATCGGCTGTTCCTTGGGGCTGCTGGAAGGGCACCTCCCAGCAGGACAGGGGAGCCTAGGGAAGTGACAGTGAGTTAGCATCTTGGGCGCTGTGGTTCCTGGCCTGTGGTCCAGCAGAGACCCCTGAGCTTGTCTGGATCCCTGTGCAGTCACCCTCATGATCTGGCAGGAGGAACTCAGGGCGTGGGGCATGGTCAGTGGCACCCATGACTGACTGGGTCTTCCTGGTGGCCCTTGCAAGCTTCTTTTCATCTTTCTTCTGCATCTAGGTTTATGATGTTTCTGTGAGGTATCTGTTCTTTGAGGTGAGAGTTAGTACAGAAGAAAGAAATGAAATGATCTTTCCATGTTAACCTGCAAAATTTTTAGAAACATTTAATGTACTTCATATGGATTATGATGAGCAGTGCAGAATGGTGTGAAGTGCCCCCCCCCCATCGTGGCCCTCTCTCCCTGCTTCCACCCCCTACTTTTAGGGGTCTCAGGACATTCTCCGGAAAACCAGTCTTCTGATGTCAGAGTGACTTTCTGTCTTCGTGGCACGTGTTAGTTAGTCTGGAATTATACCGTGACCTTGTACCCTGGGTGTGAAGGAAGGTGAAGCTTCAGTTTTTAATAGCAATGTATAGCTTCTGCCTCTGTCTGAAACTTTAGGCCGCAAGACTTGCCACATCTTAGGGAAATTTTGGTGACATTATTAGTTTTTAGGCAAGGTAGGGGACCAAGTGAGCACCTATATTAATTGCTATAGAAATAATTGGGTTTGTAATTCAAAGTAATACTGTTTTTCTCCCTACCATAGGAGGATGTGAAAATAATGGTTGTGTTGTGTCCTATCCATGTGATTTGAGTATGGATTGCTTTTCTTTGAATTTCCACTAAAAATGGTACTTTGGCCTTTTAAGCTGTTTTTGTAAGGACTTTTCTTTCCCCCAAGCTTGTTTTCCAGATAAGTCTTGGAAATTACGAAGAACATAGCTATAATTTCTCCCTTGATTGGCAGCAGAGAGCTTTCCCGGACAAAAATAAGGTTGTTCTGTGCCAAATGGTTGACTTTTCTAGAATAAAAACTCTAAAGGGTTTGCAAAGAGTCCTCTGGTTAATATATTGGCATTCCCAGAACCCACTAAAACCCGGCAGCCTGCCAGACACCACTTAATGAGGACGCGGAGTGTCTGGCTCAAATCCCCAAGAGCAAAAGCGGGTGGGGGTTGCTGTCCACACCCTTTATTCATTTTTAATGACCGTACTTTTGTTTTGCAGATTTTGTTCTGCACCCCTCAAGACCCACAGCCGTGGTGCCGCCCCTCCCCCATTCATTTATCTGCTCATTCACTTGGCATTGGTAAAGTGTGGAGACTTTCAAGGTTAAGGATCCTGGTGAGGGATCTTTTCTGTTTGCGGGAGTTCTTTTGTGGTTGGCTTTCTGTTTTCTCATTCTTCCTCCCACCCCCAAAACCTGGCCTTTATTTTGGAAGAGGAAGAGAGAAAAGGAACAGAAAAGGAGATGACAACTTTTTTTTAAAAATGATGCTTTATTGTCTCCTGGAAAAGCGAAGCATTTATGAAACTTTAAGTTTGTCAGACAGTTTATATGACAGTGCAAGTTGGTGCTTGCCAAGCTCCAGACAGATTGCTAACGTTACATGACAGAGAAAAAGAAATTACCGCTGTCTGCGAGTGGTGGGCGGGGCCGGGCACCCAGCAGCCTGCAGGCTCTGCAGTGCGTGGGGTGCGTGGGGGTGCGTGAACAGCCTCCTCCCGCTGCCTGGAATTCTTCAACTCGCTTTGGAAGCAAGAAGGGTGTGTCTCTTGCTTTTATTTTCGGCAGGGCTGCAGGGCGACAGGATCCAGGCAGCAGCTCTATATTTTTTCTGACCCGGTGACGCTTTGCCTCGTGGGCGCCTCCGGCCCCGCACTACTCTCCTCCTTCGCATCAGGGGACACGGTTCCTCATCTTCCTCCCGGGGTCCAGTTTCCGATGACACTGAACTGCGTTCTTAGCCGCTCAGGTCCTCAGGTGTCTCGAAGCCAAGTTTACGGCTGCGTTGTTTCTGCAGCTGCAGACGTTGAGGATTGGTTGCCTGAGATAAGGGTGCCAGCTGCCTGGGGGAGGGGGCTGGTGGCACTCCTTGGGCACAGTGTACTTTCATCCCTGGCATGTGGAGAGTCAGCTGGCAGTGTGACAGGTGTAATGAACTTAATGGACTTGCTCTAGTTGTTGGTGGGGACACTGCTCGTATTACAAAGCTAGCTCCTAAGTGGGGGCTCTGCCAAAGGACTTGCAGGACCTTCTCTGTGCAGACGGGATCCAAGGCCTGGCCTGCCTGTGAACTGGGTGCATGTGAGCCACACAGTCCCTAAGTGGACCCAGACTTTCTCTTCAAAGGAAGGCTGCTCTGTCTAATCTCCCCACCCATATCCTTCCATCCATATGGTGGGGTGAGACCCTGCCCCTGGGATTGCAGAGTGCAGGATCCCAGTGCTGCCTCTTTGGTTCCCCAGGAGTGGGTGGACCCCTGGTGGCCAGTCAGTGGCCCTGGGGCCAGCAGCCTCTGCACAGAGTTGAGAGGGAATTTTTCCAGAGTGAAATCCCCTGTTCTGAAGGTGGGAGGCCAGGCTGTGCTTGGAAAGGCTCCCCTGGCCAGGGATCAAAGTGGTGGGGGAGGTAGCAGCGCCTCGGTGCCAGGCTGTCCTTAGTGTCCTGAGAGCTCCTGTTAGCTGATTTCATCCCCTATCAGCCCTAGGATGTGGGCACTCCCACCTCTCAACCCCCGCACAGGCACACAGGCAGCAAGAAGCCTGAGATGCTGATGTGAAGAAACGCTGTGCCTTCTTTGGGGACCACTCTCGGCAGTCGGAGTGGAGCAGGACCAAGTCTCTCTGTGACCTGAGCAGGGCACAGCGCTCCTCCTTCCTGCCTGCCTTCCTCCATGGATCCGACTCATGCCTCTCCTCCTGGCCTCACTCTTCTTTCTTTTTTTTAAAATATTTCTTTCTTTTTTTAAAAATATTTCTTTCTTTCTTTTTTTTTTTTTAATCAAAAGTTATTTGTAACTTTATTTTATTTTATTTTTTTCATCTCAAGTGTACATGAGTTCCCAATCTTGAACCCCCTCTCCCCCTTTCCACTCCACATCAACTCTCTGGATCATCCCCGTGCACCAGTCCCAAAATATTTCTTATTTATTTATTTGGCTGCACAAGGTCTTAGTTGCGGCAGGTGGGATCTGGTTCCCTGATCAGTTGCATTGGAGTGTGGAGTCCTAGCTACTGGACCAGTGGGGAAGTGGACTCCCCACCCCTCATTCGTAACCCCAGCTCCTGTGCCTGTCCTGCCTGTGGTCACAGCCTTAGCTTTGAGAGTTGGGGTTGGGCGGGGCTCCGTGGGACTGCCTTGCTGATGTTCTCTGACTGGGTTTTTTTGGGGCCAGTCCTATTTTCCTGGCCCCCAAAGCCTTTGGGCTGGGCTGAGGTGGCCCAGGCCCTCCCTGTGCAGCAGAACTCAGCTAGTCCCCAAATGTGGGGTGAAGCAAAAAGATAACCACAGCTCTCAGATTCTCTGTTGTGCCTTGTGTGGGGTTGAGTTAATCAACCACACGTGTCTGCATGCAGTGCTTGTGTCCATCCTGGATAGACCCAAGTGTTTGAGCTTCTGGGGCCTGAAGTGAGGCCCCAGGAGGTGCAGGTGTCCGGAGCCTGCAGGATGGCCCCCAGCCCTTGGCAGACTTTTCCAAGGCTACAGGTGGGACTAGACCTTTCTAGACCTTTCAAAGTAGCAGCAGCAGCAGCAGCAGTGGCTGTGTGGTACTGTTCCCCACAAAGGTACTGTGGTGCCCACAGGCTGTGGGCACTGTTGGGCCTCAGTCTAGTGAGGTCCCTGGGATGGGGGTGGATGGGCATCCATTTGTGGTGGAGGCCATGCCTATCTGGAGGAGTTCCTATCTGTTCCTTCTGTCAGGTGGTGGGGGGCCCAAGGGCCCTAGACCAGACTCCACACTCTGTTTGAACCTGACTTTTTATTCCAGAGATTCTTTCAGGCCCGACTGAAATCAGCGTCACAGACCTAGTCTCTGAAATCTTTTTTTTCCTGATTAAAAAAAACAAGAAGAAAATAAAAATGACTAAAATTATGTATAATTCCACTACCTTTAGACACGACCTCTATTAACAGTTTTGTAGATTCTTTCCAGGCTTATTGATTATAAAATCATGCTTCGAACTTATATACTTTTTATAAACTTTAACATTCCATCTTGAATATATTTTCATGTAATTTAAATATTCTCCAAAAATACCACTGCTGATGAGTATTAAATTCCACCCTGTGGTTATATTGTTATTTTCTTAAGCCTGTTTTGGGACACTGAGTCTGCTGGCAGTTTTCCCTGTTATAAATAATTCTGCACCAGACATTCTGGTTACATTCCAGTTACATCCTCTGGACAGATTCCTCAAGGAGGAGCCGGTGGGTGTGAGAAATTTCAGAGGTGCCCCCAGAAAGGATGGGGCACTGCACACGGACATGGGGGTGACTGCAGCCTTGCCAGTGCTGAATATTGTTATTAAAAAAAAAAATCTTTGCAAGTTTGGCAATGAAATGGTATGTTTAAATTCGCCATTCCATCCTTCTGTTGTGAAAATCAGTGTAGCATCTGGTGACCCACAGGTGCAGAGAGTTTGGTGTGGGCAGATGCAGTGATGTTAGTGGGTGCTCCCCAAGGGGGTGATAAGACCTTTGTACTATTTTAAATTTGAATTAAACTTAGGCAGACATGTTAAGGGCAGTAAACAATTAATAATACATTTTAAAGAGAAAATTAGGGATTTTATGGGCAAAGACTGTGTCTGATCTTTCCCTGCTCCCCTCACCCTAACAGGGGAAGGGGGGCAGTGTGGACTAGGGGGTGGAGCGAGGAGGCCAGGGCGGCTTTGTTAGCAGGTGCCTGAGGACCTGAGTGACATCCCACTCAGTCATCCTATTCGCTCTCAGCCCTCGCTTTCTGAGATCAGACTCTGCCTTGGCCTTTCCCCCAAGGATGCCAACATGAAACTCAATCTTTTTACTTTTTTACTTGATGGCTGATGCTAGACCTCTGGCCTGGGTGTCCTCTGTGGGGTTGGGGGCCTTGCTGTGGCCCCTTTTGCTACACTTCTGCAGATTTCTGCTTCCAGCCAAGGCCGGAGCCCGTCGTGAGTGCAGACTCCAAAGAGTGTTGGTGCCAGCTACTCTGGAAGCCCCAGACAAGGGAAACCATCTCAGTATATCACAGTTAACTGAAGTCCGTTTTGTTTTCCTCAAAAGGCAGCCTGATTGGTTGAAAGGTGGGGACCAGCTGGAGAGAACAAGACATGACACCTGTGTCTTGGGGTAATTGGGCCCCAATGAGCTTGTTTTGGTCACAGGCACCTTCGTGCAGTGGTGTGGAGGAGGTGTGGGTGCTTGGGAGCGCTGGCAGGTGAGCGCAATGAGTGGAGAGCAAAGCCCCACTGGGCGCTGATGCTCGAGTGGGTACCACGGCACTCTGGGCGCAGCCTGTGGGAGCCCCCTTGGCTGTTGCCTTGCCTGCTTGGCACCCCCCACCCCCACCCTGCTGGCCACGCAGGCAGCCACACTCCACTTTCCAGGTGCAAACACACCCTGGACAAGGCCTGGGAAGGGGGGCAGATGAGGCCTTGGAGATGTAGTGAGCCAGAGGACCCCAGGAACTGAGAGGGCTAGCTGGTGGCCACCCAGCTCTCTGACTGTGGGGGGCGGGGGTGGCTT